>JAQFVV010006228.1:446271-1046271 GCA_028023455.1 Epiperipatus broadwayi
GCCTTGTCTATAATTCTGCGGACACTATTTCTCCTTTTGGCTTTTCTATTGACGATTCCCTTTTTCGAACCCGCTGTGTTCTGTTGTCCGGGGGTTACATAATGTTTTGTGAAAATAGTTCAAACACATATACACGCACGTTTTATTTGTTTCATACCTAGATTCAGATTGAATCTGAGTAATAGGCGCCAGGAGAACCTTTTCAAGCTCGCCACGCACGTGCACACGCTCACTCAACTATATCACAGAACATGCCCAAGCGTCGCTCCAGCGGACAGCAAGAGATGAACACAGCCACTATTTCCGAACTATATCGCTCATTACTCTTAACACACTATTGACATGCCTTTATCATGGTTAGGCCCGCCCTATATCCCCCAGAATAAATCTCCCAAAACTTAACCTTAACCTAAGAATGATACGACAATTATAAATGCTATAAATATACTTAACGCTTAACTAACATATTAAATGCACCCATTCAAACTATATAAAATAGATCACTCCCGCACTCATTCAACATTGGTTAAATAAATTTGAAATTCCTAGCGATCAATAAAATAAACATTAATTAAGTGAATGATTTATTTGTAAACTGGGTAAATAAAATTATTATGCAGATATGTAATTTAGTAAGTCTAGATAACACAATTACGGAAGCGAATATTAACTTACACAGCTCTTTGCTGAGTATTAATTGTACATATTATACTGGTTGAGTTCTTCAGTGGTTCGGTTGGTCATTAGCAATTTAATCAGTTTATACTTAATGTTTGTAAATCGTTCTCCATTTTAAAGTATTTTATCTGGTGCATGAATGTGTAAGCAAATGTTAAAAAATAACTACCTGTGGAACGAGAAGACTGTAATGGGATCCTGAGCGATATTTTATTAATTCCGCATGTCGGTTCTGGGTGAGGCTTCCAGGGTGTGTGTGGTCCTTGAGTTCATTTTCTCCGAGGGTGAGAGCATTCTAGGACGATCAGCAGTGCCAGGTGCGAAGGTTCGGCGGCCAAGCCGCGAATTTTGGATTCAGCAACGCATTTCGGCTACGATATTACACAAGTGTAGGTTAGGAAGTCCAAGTACTTAATCGGAAGCTCCGCAAAAAATTAATTATACTTTCCGCTACAATTCAACTTGATTTCGCCTTCAACAACTTTCAATTTAGTCTTTTTTTTCGGTTCCATCTTGCCTTTTTCTTCTCTCTTCTTTCCCGCTGTGACATCTTGAATTTTTCCTCCAATCTCTATCATGCACTCATAAGTCATTAGTTCTTATTTGCTAATCAAGGATCCTCTTTATTTAATAGTTTCTGTGACATTTGCACCACGTGGGAATTTAATTTAGTTTTTCCATTTTTCTTACATATTGTTTTAGCTGGAGTCAGAAGTCTAAGTAGTACAATAGCAGTGTACACTTTTTATCACCTCTGCTTCTAAATTTGGACTGTTATCTAGACTTTACCAACATACATCCTGCTTATTGTTTCAACTTCTCTAAATTTGACTCTACTAATTGCCCCCCATTCAAAATATCTTAGATCGCTTGGAATTTTTTTTTACCTATTACAGATTAATTAATTTACTTATTTTTTTTTTTTTCCTTCCCTTTTGTTCAAAATGATTTAATAAATTTTCTAATTTGTTCTCGAACATTCCCTGTTTCTTTTAAAACGAAATAACAAAAAAACAAACTTGACAAATAATGATTATAATAACTTAATTTCTCCAAAATAAAAACTCTTTTAATTTTATTTCAATAAATCTGACAGGTACTCTTGTATAGCTGCGATCTGCTTTAGACATGGCTGTTTCTCGTTTATTCTTAAAACAAGATCGCTTTGTTAAAAAGTTTTGTACCTGTCATTTATTTCGTCATCAATATATATTTAACTTTCCTAGGTTCAAACCCTATGTAACGCTATTCCGTTACATATCTCCCCGCCTGGTGTAGAGTAAAATCCGAGGATTGCGGATTTTAGCTCTGAGAAGGAGCCAAGTTATTCGGCCCTCTTCAGTGCCCTCACATTAAATGTTCCCTTTCCTTGGCCCAGTACAAAGGCATTATTCCCATATGACCGGATTTGCTCTTACCATGACTCTGTCTCCCCCTTAGATTTGAATCAGGCGCTCTGCGGTCAGACTTCCCCTTAAACACTGTTAACGGAAAAAAAACTTGAACTCGACTTTAACTCTTAGGCTTATACCTGTATGGACATCTAGGGGATGCCACGATTGACGTCAACGGCCAATGGGTCTCGTGTATCCCTGACAGGAGGCATGGGGATGGACCTTTCCGAAGTCCCCGATGCAGAATACGATCAATCTCTAACTAAGATTTTAGGAAAGTCTGACCCGCTCAGCAATAACGAAGTTTTGGGCAGTGAGTCGGTAAGCACTCTCAAATAGGTTGCGGGATTTTCCGCTATTAAGTTGGGCCAGCGTCCTGTGCCAGCCTTCTCCGGGTCCTGCAATGTACTCCCCGACCAATTCACCCACCTTCTCTGGAGGGTAGGCACTCTATTCCATCTCGCAGCATTCACTCATTACCCCCCTCTTTTTTTTTTCTCCCCCTTTTTTTTTTTTAGGCTCTACACACTACAGGCTGCTTCGCGATCGGTTGGCTTGTTTGTTTCAGATGTTATACCCTAGGCTTTATCTTAGTCATCCCCCCTCTCTTTCTTACTATAGTATTAATGAACTCCATCTCCAATACCATTTCATATCACGGGTCACTTCCATTTCGTGGCGTCTATTTCCCAGGTGAATTCCTTTTCAACGTCTATCTTTGTGATGTCCAGGGTCGTCCCTTTACTTTCCTCCATCCTTTAAATTAGTATCGGTCCGGTGGCACTCGTTTTCTGAGTTGTTCATTTCCAGCCCTCTCTATTTGCACTCCTATCCCTTCTTGTTCAAATTTTGTGACCATTTCCCCCATCTCATGGATCCCTTTATGATCTCTTCCCAGCATCATGTGTCTGAGGGTGGTCGGCATATTGTGCCTTATTATCGAGATAATCTGCATTTCTGTCATGGGGTACGCAGGCAATTGTTGGAGGCTCGCCACCTGCCTATAATAAAACTGAGTGGCCGTCTCACCGGGCCTCCCCCATATTTCTCTCTGGTGATCCTAAAATAAATCCCTTCTTGGCGGGCTGTGCTCCAGAAACACCGCAAAACCTCCTCCTTATATTCCTCATATGACCGGGGTTTAAATTCAAGTGTCCTCCACCAATCTCTCGCCGGGCCCTGTAGGTAGGTGCTTGCGATGTTTACCCGGTCAGGTTCTCTCGCCGTTGGTTCTCCAAACAGATTCCTGACGCTTTCGAGGTGGTCCATCGGGTTTTCGTTCTCCCCCGCCCTATATATTTCTATCTTCATCTGTCTCTCCGCCCATACCCTATTTGTGTCCTGCTGCGAGCTCTGCTTTCCCCATCTCTTCTCCATCTCTTCTATCCGACTACTCAGGTTCCCACGTCCCTGGTCTGCTTCCATCCTTTGGATTCTCTGTCCCCACTCTCCCAGTTCCTCTCGGATTTCATCCTGGCGCTGTCTTATTTTGTGACACGACTCTTCTGTCTGCCTTATTGCTTCCTTCATCCCCTCTTGGTGCTTACTTCCCCTCTCTATATCATCGGTTAGGATCTCTACCCTTTCCTTTAGACCATTCAGGTCTAACTTCGTTCTATCCATTTCCATCCCATTCTGATCTATCTCTTCCTCAACTTTGGAAAAAGTACTATCTTCCCCTTGGCACTCCTCTGACTTCACTCCCTTTCCCTGGAGCAATTGCCTTGTTTCCTCTTTCCACTCTTCCCTATCTCTCCTATGCTCTTCCCTATCTGCCCTCATTTCGGCCATCATTTGAGTCATCATCCTTATTAATACTTTGATGTCCCCTTCGCTCTCCGCATCCCGTCTCTTAAACTGTATCGGACTCTCCCCCGTCTGTTCCCACATGCTTTCATTTTGGATTTCTTCCATCGTTATTTACTTGCTTTGTGATGTGATTATACTAATCCACGGCTCGTCACCTACTACTCCGCTGGTCCCACTGACTGTCTGGTCCTATTTTCAGATGCTCCTTGCTCTTAAAATTCCCACAGTAAGCCCTCAAGTTTAGTTTCTATCGCTCAGATTATCCCAGTTCCCACTGTTCCCCTTTATTTATATTCAGTAGCTATCGGTATATGTGCGGTTATACCTATATACTGTTACACGCGTCGTTATATATGTAGATACGCTATCCTTTACTTATCTTTTATAATTTTTTTTTTTTTTCGGTGGTTATTTATATATATGTGTTGTTTACGCTCAACGTCCCTTTTATTTTTACGTAACACACAACTCCTAACGAGATCCTGGTTACAGTTCGTTCCTTTGCGCAAGAATATAATAATATTACAATGCGTCTTTTAACGATGTATATATATTTTTTTTTTATTAAATTTATTTGCGGTTAACTTGCTAATATAGAAATTAATTTATGAATTACTTCCGATATTTCTTCCACGGAATCCCGCTATTCCACAGCTTTCTACAAATATCAGGTATATTCGACTGCTTGATTATTTTAATAATGACAAAAAACTAAATCCCCTTCCCACTCTCTCAAGCAATGATTAATAATTTGACTTTTAGTGATTATAAAATTTCCCCCGCTTCTAAATTTATTCTGTTGTTCCGAGCGCCTTATTTATGCCGCTAAGCGTCTTTCCTTCTCAGGGTCTCTTTATTTAAATTGACTTTCATTATTAGAAACGTCAGTTATTTTCACGTCGGTTCTGCCTTTTGAAACAACAGTTTTGCCGCACGTTGACGCGCCAAATGTAACCCGGCGCCTTGTCTATAATTCTGCGGACACTATTTCTCCTTTTGGCTTTTCTATTGACGATTCCCTTTTTCGAATCCGCTGTGTTCTGTTGTCCGGGGTTACATAATGTTTTGTGAAAATAGTTTCAAACACATATACACGCACGTTTTATTTGTTTCATACCTAGATTCAGATTGAATCCGAGTAATAGGCGCCAGGAGAACCTTTTCAAGCTCGCCACGCACGTGCACACGCTCACTCAACTATATCACAGAACATGCCCAAGCATCGCTCCAGCGGACAGCAAGAGATGAACACAGCCACTATTTCCGAACTATATCACTCATTACTCTTAACACACTATTGACATGCCTTTATCATGGTTAGGCCCGCCCTATATCCCCCAGAATAAATCTCCCAAAACTTAACCTTAACCTAAGAACGGTACGACAATTATAAATGCTATTAATATACTTAACGCTTAACTAACGTATTAAATGCACCCATTCAAACTATATAAAATAGATCACTCCCGCACTCATTCAACATTGGTTAAATAAATTTGAAATTCCAAGCGATCAATAAAATAAACATTAATTAAGTGAATGATTTATTTGTAAACTGGGTAAATAAAATTATTATGCAGATATATAATTTAGTAAGTCTAGATAACACAATTACGAGAGCGAATATTAACTTACATAGCTCTTTGCTGAGTATTAATTGTACATATTATACTGGTTGAGTTCTTTAGTGGTTCGGTTGGTCATTAGCAATTTAATCAGTTTATACTTAATGTTTGTAAATCGTTCTCCACTTTAAAGTATTTTATCTGGTGCATGAATGTGTAAGCAAATGTTAAAAAATAACTACCTGTGGAACGAGAAGACTGTAATGGGATCCTGAGCGATATTTTATTAATTCCGCATGTCGGTTCTGGGTGAGGCTTCCAGGGTGTGTGTGGTCCTTGAGTTCATTTTCTCCGAGGGTGAGAGCATTCTAGGACGATCAGCAGTGCCAGGTGCGAAGGTTCGGCAGCCAAGCCGCGAATTTTGGATTCAGCAACGCATTTCGGCTACGATATTACACAAGTGTAGGTTAGGAAGTCCAAGTACTTAATCGGAAGCTCCGCAAAAAATTAATTATACTTTCCGCTACAATTCAACTTGATTTCGCCTTCAACAACTTTCAATTTAGTGTCCTTTTTCGGTTCCGTCTTGCCTTTTTCTTCTCTCTTCTTTCCCGCCGTGACACCTTGAATTTTTCCTCCAATCTCTATCATGCACTCATAAGTCATTAGTTCTTATTTGCTAATCAAGGATCCTCTTTATTTAATAGTTTCTGTGACATTTGCACCACGTGGGAATTTAATTTAGTTTTTCCATTTTTCTTACATATTGTTTTAGCCGGAGTCAGAAGTCTAAGTAGTACAATAGCAGTGTACACTTTTTATCACCTCTGCTTCTAAATTTGGACTGTTATCTAGACTTTACCAACATACATCCTGCTTATTGTTTCAACTTCTCTAAATTTGACTCTACTAATTGCCCCCCATTCAAAATATCTTAGATCGCTTGGAATTTTTTTTACCTATTACAGATTAATTAATTTACTTATTATTTTTTTTTCCTTCCCTTTTGTTCAAAATGATTTAATAAATTTTCTAATTTGTTCTCGAACATTCCCTGTTTCTTTTAAAACGAAATAACAAAAAAAGCAAACTTGACAAATAATGATTATAATAAATTAATTCCTCCAAAATAAAAACTCTTTTAATTTTATTTCAATAAATCTGACAGGTACTCTTGTATAGCTGCGATCTGCTTTAGACACGGCTGTTTCTCGTTTATTCTTAAAACAAGATCGCTTTGTTAAAAAGTTTTGTACCTGTCATTTATTTCGTCATCAATATATATTTAACTTTCCTAGGTTCAAACCCTATGTAACGCTATTCCGTTACAATATATATATATATATATATCAAGTGTAATAATGCTCAAGGATAAATGGGTTTGTAAATAATCACTAAAAGCCAGTTGACATTTAGAACAGTGGTCTTAAATCTTTTCACACCTGCGGATCGGCAAAAATAAGGATAAGATTTCACAGACTGGCAGAAGTTTACAGATAAATTTTCTTAAAGATGTAACCTGCTTATGGTGTTGCTTACCTTCACATGCTGAACACTCTCAAGTTGCACAGTTATACTGCTACAGAAAACAGTACTATAACAATCATTCTCACTAGTGTGCTTGCATTTCTACATTTATTATTTCATTGTTAAAACATGCAAGAATAAAATGTTATTTATCTGAATGTTGGAAAATATCACAGCTAGTGTAATTACATGACAATGATTATAATAAATGTAATATCTGTATTTAATGTTAAATATACAAAATGAAGTTATATATATATGGAGGTTGTCTTTTGATAGTAGTAAGGGCAAAATAGAATTCGCATAATTAAAATCACCGTACAGCCAAAAAAAAGTGGGCGTATTTTAAATCTCAAAAATAAAGCGAAACTTGTAAAAGTCTAAAGTTTTGATCTTATTGTAATTTTGGGGTGGAGGGTGGAATGGATTGAAAAATGTACTTAATAGTAAAAGTTTTTTTTTAATGAAAAAATATGACATCGGTAATAAAATTCCCCCCAAATCACCATATATTCTTAAAGACAGAAATTTTTGGGTTGTTTTTTTTTTAAAAAAGGTGATAAAAATTGATTTCAAAAATAAAAGTTAAAGCCAAAAAAGATCTTATTTTAATTTTTTGGGGAAGAGTGGGTTGAGAAATACTTTGTCTTCACTGAGACAAAAGATAGAGTCAAAAGTTATTTTTAGTTTGCTTTTATTTTTTAAAAAAGGTAATAAAAATTGGTTTTAAAAATAAAAATTTTAGTATATCAGTGGTATACAAATAAAGGCCAAAAAGATATTGCCTTATATGCCAAAAAAAAGTGGCCGTATTTTTAAACAAAAAAAAACTGAAACTTGAAAAAGTCAAAAGTTTTGATCTTACTTTATTTGGGGGGGGGGGTGTTGAGAAATACTTTGCTAAAGTTAGAGACAGAAGTTATTTTTTGGTTTTTATTTTTTAAAAAAGATAATAAAAATTGATTTCAAAAATAAAAGTTAAAGCCAAAAAAAAATCACCGTATAGTCAAAAAAAAACAACCTAAAAATGAAATATTAAAAGAGGGAGTAGAAAAAATTTAAGTGATCAAAAAAAGTCACCATATTTTTAAAATCGTGGCTGGTATCATTACATTTTATTGTTTTAACACCTAAACAATGCCAACAAGTGGCTGTGATTGGCTATCAAAAGACAACCGGAGTTTATATAATAAAAAAAATATTTTTTTTTTAATTTTGAAATTTTTTAAAAAAATACTAAAAAATTTAATTCGACCCCCCCTCCCATAAACATCTGTGATAAATAGAAAAACAAATTCATTCATGTTTGATTGATTAGATTTTGTTTTTGTTCTGCTTCTTTTTTTTTTAATCAGGTAAAAATGAGATGAAAAAATAAATAAAAATTGTTTATATTAATTAAAAGTTTAAAATCTTATTATTTTGTTATTACAAACTTTCTTGCCAGTCTAGCATGTGGACTGGCAGAAAACTTCTGCATCCTGGCACCAGTCTGCGGACCAATGGTTGAAGACCACTATTTGCTTAATCCAATTGGATTTATTTTTTTATTTAAAACATGATGTAAAATTTTTAGTCCTTCTGTCATAAAGTTTGAGGAAATAAGACTGTGAAAGCCTTTAGCTATGTGGACTCAGAATATATTTAGTATTTGTAATTGTGTATTTATTTTTTTATAGAATAAATGTTTGTTTTGTTATTTAAGAAATTTCTCATAGCTGTTTGTTCACATCAATCCACTTATCAACCAGAAATCATTTCACTTATGAACCAAAATTTAAGTACATATAAAATATTAAATTAGTAAACAGGCAAAACTCTCCATACAGTAGTGCCACCCTATGCCAACCAGAGTAATCAATGGATGCCAGAAGGTTAGTGCATAAAATTTCCATCTAGTGCCTACTCATCCAATATTCCCAGACTAGTTTCTGGCTTGTGACCTTCATCAGTGAGAAATCTTGGATCTGAGAACACTGCACCTAGATCTTATGTGCTAGCATAAGAGATGGTGATCATATGATATTAAATTATTTTAAGGGTATATGCTAAAAGAATACATGAACAATGAAGCTAATAAGAGTCACTTTATTGAATTATTTAAATATTAGAATTACATCTAAGAAAGATGTATTTTGCTTAATAAAGAATTATTATTTGATTTATCACTTTAGACCACTTTAACTAATTTGATTTGGTTATTTAAAATCATGGTGCAAGTGTATTTTTAAACCATTTTTATATTTGAAGTTCATGTTTATTATTCTATGATAAAATTTAATTTTACAAGAACCCACTTTATATTACATTTTTAAGTAGATTTATTCTAGGGTATTTAGAATGGCTGAAATTGCTTACTCATTCATAATATCTGAGTGTAATCCTAAATTATTCATTATCTTATTCTAAAATTAAGAAACTCTGTTTTATTTTATTTTATTTAAGTTAGCAATAGTATTGTTATTACCATAATTGTGATAAGATTAACATATTGGGGGATGTGTATGTCTTTTTTTATTTATTAACTAGGATTTCATTCAATATTGAATAGATATAAAGATTTGTTTTATAATTTAAATGAGATCATCTTACAATGAGATATCTTTAAATTTAATTTTGTGAACTATATTATTTAAATTTATTTTAATAATGAAGAAATTACATTCAAAAGATGGATCATACATGGCATAGATTTTCAAAGAACATTTCTAAATTTTATAAAAACTAAATATAATGATTTAATCTGATCAGAGCACGGAGATGCTTAGAAGATACTGAAGAGTGGATTAAGTGATATTTGTAGTAGATATTCGTAAAAAAAAAAGAAATTTAAATGTAGCCTTAATGGCATATGCTCACTATATTGTCTTTTAAAACAGGCAAAACTCTCCATACAGTATTGCCACTCAGTGCAAGCCAGGGTAATCAATGGATGCAGAAGGCTTGTGCATAAGATCCTCATCTAGTGCCTACTCATCCAATATTCTCAGACTAGTTTTGATTACTCTGGCTTGCACTGAGTCGCAATATCGTATGGAGAGTTTTGCCTGTTTGAATAACAGTTATAAGTAAGCATAAGAAATGGTGAATCATCTGATATTTATTGGCTTAATATTGTCTTTTATTAATACTAGAGTGAGTTGAAATTTCTCCTGCTCTTGAGTTATAATGTTGCTTGTATTTTCATAATATTTTATTATAAATGCTTATCCCTGTGTATCTTTTTATTGTAGCATATGGCATTTATACTATAAACTTACTGCTGTTTATCTGAGGTTGTGTTTTATAAGCACCACCAATTATTTTGATTGTGCCTCAGATCTCCATTCACTGTTCTTAGGTTTCAATTTGGATCTTCATCCATTCATTCTATAGGTTACTATATGTTATATGTAGAGCTTGCAAAATAAGCTCTTAACAAGCTTTGAGAATATCTGCAACCCCAGACTGGTTTCTGCTATTGACATCATCAGTGAGGTGCTAGGATATTCAAGCATTAGATTAAAAATACGAGGCAAACCTAGCACTTTATCCAATGTATAACTATTAAGTAGAAAATCTAAAATTTTCAGACATCCATATGTCTTCCAATCCAGCTGTCTAACTTAAGTAGCCATATGGGACTGAACTAAGTTCAGATACACCATATATTAATAGCTTTAGCAATATAAAATTGCCAAAGCCTTAATAGCAAAAATTACAAAAAAAAATCAAGTCAAATGTCACATGACCTAATTTAATAAGCTTGTATTTACAAATCATATATATAGAGCTCACAAAATAAGCTCTTAACAAGCTTTGAAAATATCCCCAATCCCAGACTGGTTTCTGCTACTGGGATCATCAGTGAGGTGCTAGGATATTCAAGCATTAGATTAAAAATATTAGGAAAAGCTCAGCACTTTATCTAATGTAAAATTATTAAGTAGAAAATCTGAAATTTTCAGACATCCATATGTCTTTCAATCCAGCTATCTAAATTAATAGTTATCCATTAGATAAAGTTCTGGGCTTGCCCTGGTATTTTTAATCTAATGCTTGAATATCCTAGCACCTTACTGATGACACCAGTAGCGGAAACCCTTCTGGTGTTAGGAAAATTCCCAAAGCTTGATAAGAGCTTATTTTGTGAGCTCTATATATAACATTTGTAAATATAAGCTTATTAAATTAGGTCATGTGATGTCTGACTTGATTTTTTTGTAAATTTAGGTTACTATATATATATAATTTTATTACTATTATTATTTTTTATGCTCATCTATATTTTTGGCATAGAAAAAATGGTATTTTAAATATTTTTTTATTATATCCATATATTTTCCTATTAAACATTTTATTTTATTTTTATATATGTAGTAGATCATAAATAATTCATGTATCAAAGCTGTTTATTTTGATAAAATTATGTATAGAATGTAATACAAAGTTACTATTATAATAACTAAATTCTTAAATAATAGTAAAATGCTCCTTTATTCATAATCCTCACCCTCTTTAACCTTATTCTTCTTCATCAACTTCATAATCATCATCATCATTACTATTATTATTATTATTATTGTTGTTGTTGTTGTTTTTGTTGTTGTTCTTGTTTCTGTTGCTGCTATTACTACTACTATTATTATTATTAAAATAGTTTGTTTTGTATTTAGTGTCTTTGAATGTCTTCCTTCCCTTTTTTATGTATTATTGGTAGTAGTATATACCACATTAAACTTTATTATTTAATGTGTAGCATAATTAGATACCAAATCAATAATTAAATTTTGACTAATTAATAATGTTATGTGAGAGATGGCAACTTAAGCCAACCGATGAATGCTGGTTCAGCATAAAATGAATCTTGAGGGTTGTGTTTCTTTTAAGATCTTTATTCAGGTATTTTAAAATATTTGATGGAGTGGAGGTTATTAAGTGCATCTATAAAAGATATTACACATTGCAAAAAAAATAATGTTGAATTATTTCATGTGTGAATGTTTAATTAAAAAAACAGATAAATTATTCTTTAACTGAGGTTTAAAGTTTATATCTGGACTAGGGATAATCTCTAGTTTAATAAATGATTATTGATAATCATTACTGTATTTATTTAAAAGTAGATCATGTTAAAGTTGTGGTTGGAGTAAATTTGACACTTGTAAATCAAAATGTAACAATTTATTATTGATAAGCACTGAACATTAAAATAGGCAAAACTCTCTATACATATTGCCACTCAGTTCAAGCCAGAGTAATCAATGGATGCCAGAAGGCATAAAATCTCCATCTAGTGCCTACTCGTCCAATATCCCCAGACTAGTTTCTGACTTGTGGCCTTCATCAGTGGGGAGTCTTGGATCTGAGAGCAATATGTATAGAGAGTTTTGTCTGCTGTAATAACAGTTAAGAGCAAGCATATTTATTGTCTTAAAGTGCTGAACATATGATAAAGATATGTGAGAGATGTTTACCTTGAATAATGCATGAGTTCTAGTTTCGTAGAGATTACATGGGGGTGGAACATTTGTCTTTTTATGATGTCTTTATTTGTGTTTCAAGAATGCATAGTGGACTGGAGGTTATTACACACATCTACAATTTGTTATTTAGAAGAATAACAACTAATTGCCACATATAACACAGCAAAGCAGTAATGGATATAACAGTGGGCACAGATAAAAATATGAGGGCTATGGGGGCAGATATAGTTTTAAGACTACAACTGGCATATAAATTGAAGGCATCATCATCACATTATCCGTAGTTTGGCCAGTAGAGAGATTATATTAGAAGTTGATTATCAATAAGTTTTATTATTATTATTATTATTATTATTATTATTATTATTATTATTATTATTATTATTATTATTATTATTATTATTATTATTATTATTATTATTATTATTATTATTATTATTATTATTATTATTATTATTATTATTATTATTATTATTATTATTATTATTATTATTATTATTATTATTATTCATACAAGAAAAAGTAGATAAAGTTATTATATATATATATTTAAAAAATAAAGTTATTATATAAACATATATGTCATATATAAATCATAAACGTTAAATCTGAAGATATAATTATTGTTAATTTTAATACCAATCAACTTTACTTGATAATCCATTCCCCCACTGTTTGCAAGTAAATCCGAATTGTTACGAGACTTATCTCGTTTTATTCTTAACTTATATTTTATATTTAAAAAAGCCTTAATTTTAAAACTAATATACTTAAATTAATGATTTACGAATATATTTAAAATAATTAACTTTAAGAATATCTAAATTCTTACTTATTTTTTTTGTAATATTTATTATTATATTTTCTTACGTTTATTGTTTTATGCTATGTTAGTTTTATGAATAATTTAATATTTTATATTTTTAACACAGGCAAAACTCTCCATACAGTAGTGCCACACAGTGTCAACCAGAGTAATCAATGGATGCCAGAAGGCATGTGCATAAAATCCCCTTCTAGTGCCTACTCATCCAATATCCCCAGACTAGTTTCTGGCTTGTGGCCTTCATCAGTGAGGAGCTTTGAATCTGAGAGCACTGCACCTAGATCTTAGGATCTAATGCAACCCTCCAGCAGCCATGACGAAGGCCACAAGCCAAAAACTAGTCTGGGGATATTGGATGAGTAGGGATTTTATGCACAAGCCTTCTGGCGTCCATTGATTACTCTGTTTAGCACTGAATGGCACTACTGTATGGAGAGTTTTGCCTGTGTTAATAACAGTTATATGCTAGCATAAAAAATGGTGTTCATGTGATGATTAGTAATTTTATATTTTTATTATATAGTATGTAGTTATTGTAAGAACTATATCATTATCAGATTAAAAAAATATGATGTTTTTTTAAAAAAAAACATTAATACTATCAATACTATCAAAATATCTACATTATAAGACTTATCTACAAACACTGACACATAAGGATTTGGAAACAAACAATAGAATGATTTTTTTCTCGTTATCATTAGTTTTTGAATTATCTGAATTTTAGGCTTTAACAGGAATAAAATTCTTAGGAATGTTTTGAAATTTTCCTTATGTGTTTTTTTTTTGGGGTTGCTTAGAATGCTTTAAAATTTTCCACTAAAATTGGAAATAATTCCCTTTTTTTTCATGTGTCATAGCATCGGCCGGTAAGCGAACCCGCTAACCCGGGACAACTGCTTGTAAGGCAGCTGTGCTGACCTCTCGACCATCAACGCTTTTTCTGCCCAGTAAATGATATAAAAGCATCATTTATGTCATTGCCATTATCATTATTTTGCTTTTTGAACTTTATTACGATAAATGTTTTTTTAAAGTAAAAAGTTAATACTTGTTATTTTAAAATGTGACTGGCTAAGAAAATTCCAGAGATATCTATGTTAACATTTGTAATTGATTCAATATCCGTTTTTCCGCACTATGAATATATTTTAATTCAAATTTTTGCCATCAAATGAACACTATATTATCAAATGTAAGCCAATTGCAAAAGTAATTGAAGACTAAAAAGAATAATTACACAAACAAATTGGTATTGAGATCAGAAGGGTAAAGTAAAGGATATATTTTAAAAATGTGTGAACTTTTTTTTGTATCTAAAAACGATTGACAGGAAGAGCATCGTAATTTGTATTTACAAATGTCTTTAAATGATTAAAGAAAAAAAATGAAATGTAATTTTGAATGTTATATTATTTTACAACTGTAAAAGTGTTATATAATTTTTATATGGTATTTAGGTGATTAATGGTATCGTTGCTATTAAAGTATATATATGTATTTAATTTAACAAATCTATTTTAAAGGTTGTATCAAGAGAGTAATACTAAAATTTAATGCACATTTTGAATATGCAGTAGTATGGACATAATTAAGGTTTTGATCAGTGGGTTAAAGAAGATTAAATATTCTCCAAGATCAGCTATGCTAAAAATACATTATATTAAAAAAGCATAATCAGATTGGTTTCGGTGAGGGATCTAATTATTTAAAATTTTTTTAATTAAGTACAATAAATATATAGCAATAATATTACCTCTAATATGGAATTGAAAATGTTTGAATGGTACAGTTATATAAACTTTTTCCTGTTCTTGATGTATTTAAACTTTTTCTATTAGTTCTGATACATAGATTAGCTTAATTAAGGTTAAAAATAATTTAGGATTATATTTGATATTATATTTAAGAAAGTTTATATAACGATCAATATTAAACAGGATAAGAACTTTCTGAGAGTAAAATATAAAGATGATTATGACTGATAATTATTATTTAGATGTTAACGTAGTAAGTTTTATTGGCCACATGATGAATTCAGAATCATATTATGTGCTAAATGAAAGTCAATGCTAGATGCCTGATAATTAAATAGTTATGATGTTTTAAGAGACAATATAAAATTAAGAAATATATTTTATATATGCAAAGGGCATTGGTGAATAGATAATAGTTAGTACTTTATATTCTAAAAACACTAGAAAAAGTTGGGAACTGAGTGAAATTAATCATCGATTGATTAAACAAATACTCCAATAACATTGAAATATATATTACTTTTAGTCTGTGTATTTAAAAATAGGTGATTTGAAAATCTTTATATAGAAATATTCTTTTTATATCTGAAGCAAGAATCTATCTGGTGATAGTAGTTGGGGATCGAAAATTTAAATCTAGATATTAACTTCAATAAGTTTTTGAAAGTTCCATGGTATTAAATTTGGATAAGTATAAAAAATACTGAGTAAATCATATTTAATAGATATTTATTATCCTGTTTGGTTTAGTGCATCAGTAGATTATCAGATTCTAGAGTGTAAAGTTCTTGGATTGATTCCAGTTTGAGTTGCTTTTGACACTTGACCGTTTTGTGAATTCGTAAGCAGAAAAACCTTTCAATTATTTTTAAGGCATATTTGTATTTAAAAGGTGCAATCACCTCTATCATAGAGCACAAGATTATAATAATTTTGTATTAAAACTATTCCAGTTAATTGAATGTATGCTATGTGAGAAATGAATTTTCATAACTGATCCACAGTTTATATAGTAAGAATTATTTCCATCTCTACCACAAACAGCTGATCAAACATACAATTATAAGCTGTTCTAGATGACTCTTATTTCTATTAGTGACCGTATTGAAATATTTTGTAGGTGGAAGATGCTAAATATAGTATATTCTTACATTTTTAAAACTGCTAATGCTAAATATGTTACATTAAATTTGTTAGTTTATTACTGAGATATTATTTTATATAGCACTATGTTTTTTATGTAATAGTAATATTAGTGATTAAGCCAATGCACATGCACTTTAAAGATAAATTATAAATGAATACTTAATTTTTCCAGACATGAGATATAGTATTTTAGAAAGAATGGAATGAATCCACCCATTCTTTCGACCCAAACGTTTATGTAGGGGCAAATCTTAAGTGTGTGGAAATAAGAGCGTGAAGGTGTTACACTATCACTTTAAATTACATTTGTTATGTTTGAACAAATGACACTTGTGAAATCTTTACAATTTACGGACTGTCATTCTTTAGTTGAAATTAAACATATATAATGAGATATTATTTTATATAGCACTATGTTTTTTATGTAATAGTAATATTAGTGATTAAGCCAATGCACATGCACTTTAAAGATAAATTATAAATGAATACTTAATTTTTCCAGACACGAGATATAGTATTTTAGAAAGAATGGAATGAATCCACCCATTCTTTTGACACAAACGTTTATGTATGGGCAAATCTTAAGTGTGTGGAAAATAAGAGCATGACGGTGTTATACGATCACTTTAAATTTCATTTGTTAGGTTTTATTTCAACTAAAGAATGACGGTTCGTAAATTGTAAAGATTTCGCAAGTGTCATTGGTTCAAACATAACAAATGTAATTTAAAGTGATCGTATAACACCGTCACACTCTTATTTTCCACACACTTAAGATTTGCCCATACATAAATGTTTGGGTCAAAGGAATGGGTGGATTCATTCCATTCTTTCTAAAATACTATATCTCATGTCTGGAAAAATTGAGTATTCATTTATAATTTATTTAAAGCACATGTGCATTGGCTTAATCGCTAATATTACTATTATAAGTGCTTTTATAACCAGGTTTTTAAATATTTGGTTTATAATTTAAAATTTTACTGATGGATGAAGTTTCTACTTTAACAAATTTTAAACAAACATTTTTAAAAATAATATTCTAAACAAGTTTTGATTTGTTAATATGGGAGATAAAGAATTGTATGCTGTAAAAACATGTAATTGCAATAAATAATGAAAAAATTAAAGAAACATATTTATTTCCCATAAATGTAATAAAAAAAAATTTTTTTTTTATCTGTTACAAATAAAAGCATAGGTAACACTTTATATATGAAACTCCAATTGTGGTTGAGAAAACGATTACTTTATTTTAGTGCTGTAATGGTCAGAATGATATATTCACCTAACAAAACCCAGAGTCCAAGCAAAATATCCTAAACCTGATCAAGATGGGATGAAGAGTCCTATAACAGACCAAGCACCAACCTATGTGTCCATACTCCATGAATAACACTTCTGATGATATATTTAAGTTCCATTTAACCCCGATTCCCAATGAACATGGAGAAGCATGAGATTCTATTAAATTTAATTACACTATGCCGATCATTAATGGATTTAAGAAATGAAACAATAAAATTAATCTAATAAATAATTTGGTAATATCAATATCATAACCATCACATATAATAAGTTCATTTAACTAATGGAATTAATTGTATTGGAGTATGGGAAGAATGATAATGGAGATGAGGTAAATTTAAACAAGTTTATTATAATTAATAATGGTTCACATAAGTTAATATAGACTACATTCAACTGGTTATTAAAATATGGTTAATTAAATGTCATTATGCATTATGCAATTAGACAAGTTTAATTAACAGTGCCAATGTTTTAATTTGGGTAAATCTAATACTTTTCAAGCTTTGTGAGAGGTCGATATCCAGAACAATGTAAGGTGCCAAATGATATTTAATTCACTTATTGTGGGTTTTCAAAAAAATGTTTATGTATAATAACCGGAGACATAAATTACATATTACTGCATAAATATTGCAGACTATCTAAGACAAGCACTCAATATTTGAACATATTTATTAATTCCAAAGATGTGAATCATGATTTGCTTTACAAGAAGTGATGTCTTTGGATAAATTCACAAATAATTATAATATAAAGAATGGACTGGGTTGACATGGCATACATATGTTTGACCATCAGCAAATTAAACTAAATTTATTAGGGTTTTAGCGTCGCTGATGAGAACTTAAATTCACACATCAGTTGTGCAGTTTGCTAATAAAATAATTAATATGAAGATACATGGAAGTTTGAAATTGGATAGACTACTCACACATACTGGCTCTTTACCCAGGTTATTTATTTGATGCCCATACCCAAACAATTTCGCCCCTAGGTGACTCCTATCCACTGTTATGTGGGAAGGTGATATAATTGGCATGGTCTTTACCATTTAGCCATAGAAAATAGCAAGATAGAAACAGATCTATCTATCTATCTATCTATCTATCTATTTATCTATCTATTTATCTATCTATCTATCTATCTATCTATCTATCTATCTATCTATCTATCTATCTATCTATCTATCTATCTATCTATCTATCTATCTATCCATCCATCCATCCATCCATCCATCCATCCATCCATCCATCCATCCATCCATCTATCTATCTATCTATCTATCTATCTATCTATCTATCTATCTATCTATCTATCTATCTATCTATCTATCTATCTATCTATCTATTGAAATGGGTGGAATCCTTTTCTCATTCATCAAACTATACTTGGTTAACTCTCATGGTTCTCCATATGCGATTTGTATTAAATCTATCATTCATAAATTAATGAGATTTATTCATGAACAAAACCTATTATATTCAATCTCCTGAAATGAACTTATAGTAGCCATAGACCTGGAGATATATTATTTTAAAACTCATCTCCCATAAAAAAAAAGTAAACATTAACCTTTCCAAATCTCTAATCAATATTCACCGATCAGCATATTTATGGACATCAGTATTATCTGATTCCAAGTGCCATTCCTATGGTTTACATAAAAATTATACTGACAGATCTTATAAGATGGATGATATCACACTAATGGGAAGCCTGACCACTGGCTAGCTCACTCAGGGCAGGTAGTATTTAAACTGATGGAGACATTAAACTAAATTATTTGAAAATGCATACATATACTTTGACTAAATAAATAATTATAGAATAAGATAATAAATAATGGTGTGCAATAATTTAATGAAATGCAAGCATATATATATATATATATATATATATATATATATATATATATATATATATTGTACCAATATTGAAATTGGCACATAACAATTTGTTTAAAAAAATTATTAGAAATAAAAGTCCTTTGTTAAAAGAGAACTAATAGGTAAAAGTTTAAAAGTTTCTTTATTAAATGTAAATGCAGTTTGTTTTCATGAAAATAAGATTTAAAAATCAGAGAGTTCTTGAAATAAAACTTACAATTGATTAATTAAAAGAGGGGAGGGGGAGTTTTCCTATAGAAAAACTAAGAGTTCATAAAAGTTAAAGAGTGTTATTATTATAAATTAAAAGTTAAAATATAAATCTCTTTTCATTCCAGTTTATTAGAATAAATGCGTATATATGTGCGATGGTAAATAAAAATAAATGTTAGCTTGTTAATAAGATATATAATAAATGCGTGTTAAAATCATATTGAAAAACACATGAAAATAAATATTGAAATGAAATGTATTTAAAAACACAGCAGTGAGCTACTAATTAAAGATATAAAAACAACATGTTTGTAATGGCTACTACTAATTAAACAATTTTCAAAAACACATTGTCATAGGATTAGTTACTAAAGGAATTTCGACAACACCTATTGCCAGAGAATATTAAAACAAAAAAACTTTGCATACATAAATAGCTAGATTTTTATCAGACATTGAGTTAGTTTTTCAGTTTTCAGTTTGTTTAGTATCAGTCTTGTTTCACCAGAGATAACAGTGCAATTCATATTATGTATCCAGAAACAGAAATGCAGTGCTGAGCAGCTTTTGGGAATATATGCTCTTATTTCAGCCCTTAGTCCAACAAGATCACAAAACCTGCCCATGAAATAATGTCTAAATAACAGCTCAGAAATCCTCCATCAATGTTCAACTGTCTCCAAGAATAAAACCAACGTATTAGCATTAAATCTCAAGAAACGTCAAATCTAACCGGTTAGATATACTCCGCCAGAAGCAGCTAACAACAAGCAATATCCACGTTCCAAAAATCCTAGGTAAAACATTTTATTATTCTCATTTATATATAGTAGCCACCACTGTAATTCATAAATCCTACAGAGACAAGTAATTTGAACTCTATAAGCATACATAAAATGAACTATTGATGTGCATGTTTGTGAATGTTAGATAATTTATCAATGTCAAATATTATTTTGCTTTTTCATATGATATATTATATTGTGTTAATTTAAAATGTGTGTGACAAAAATACCAATATTATATTAGTTAAAAATTATAAAGATATTTAAATTTAGTATAATTAATGCTAGTTAAAATAAATTGTCCTTAAATTAAAACTTTATATTTGTCGGTCAATTCTTTTTATCAAATTCTTTTTATCAATCTCTTTTTACCAATTCTTTTTTCTATATTTTATTATTGATTAAAATTAGACTGGGCTAGTTTTTGGGATTGTTTCAAGTGCTGGATTATGAGCCTACTGACCATAATTCTGCATGTTGGAGTGGGCCGGGGCTTTTTCTGACATCGTTCCTGAAGATGGACACCAGAAAAGCTTTCGTAACTGACCAGTAGAATAGACCAAGATCAACTTATAACCAATGGCTGAACTCATTCTCCCACAAAAAAAAACTATGTATAGTAATCTACAAGCTTCATGAACTCACTAAACTTATCGGTAAGTTAAGAGTAACTTTTCCTGATTGTGACAAAGTTTGCAAACAATTCTTAAAAATAAGATTAAAATAATCCCAATAAAGCCTTTAAATTTTATTCTTCAAGAGTCTCTTGTGTACCTAAGAACTTTAACTATTTTTTTTATTAATTGATTCATTATCTGGGTTAGTGTGTGTTCTCTCCAGTTTTATTTAATTCATAATTTATCTTTAAACATTTTAATTTGTTAGAATAAAAATATTTATTTCTATTATCAACTTTTTCATTGTGCATTATTAATCATTTTCATTAAATTTATTAATGTTAGTTTGTTAAGATTTGAAAATATAATTTACCTTTGCCAATATGTGTTGACTAAGCTCCAGGAATAATAATAATATCTAGAAAATAACCCTAGTTACGGTAAAATATGATACCGATTCTTTTAAAAACATTTTTCTTTTTAATTTTCGAGATGCGATGCGACAGATTTCAGTGGATTCTTATATGAATCCTGACACCCTTATAAAAGAAATAAAAGCTAATTTTGTCGATAGCGTAAATTGTAACAATTACTAGGTAGAGTTGATCAGGAAATATAGTTATGTTTTTTAGAAATAGGAATGAAACTTTCTTCTTTTTACATAACTTGATCAACTCATGCATTTTATGTGTAACAGAGACCTAGTCAGACAGGAAAAATGCTTCAATATATATATATATATATATATATATATATATATATATATATATATATATATATATATATATATATATATATCTTTAATAATTGAAAATTATTTAATACAGAGAGTAATTATTTTATTTTAATGTTGTTTACATGACTTTAAATATAAAGACACTACAAATTGTAAATATATGATTTATACTATATATGATTATAAATTAAAAATAACATGTATATTACTATTAGTCCCCAGGGAACTGAGATCATTCATATACACACAAAAAGTAAGCTTACTTGGTGAAGTTATGGTCACAGAGATTGTCCAAAATTGTCTTTACTTTGAAACTTTCTATGAAACAGTAATGAGCTATAATATCTTATGACAAACATGTTTGGACGTGAACTTCAATCAGTGACAGAATCACATAACACATTTTTTTCTCCATGGAGCAGTGGGATAAAAGCACAGCATGTTTAGGACTTTACCCCCACATATTCATGTTGGTGTGCATATAATTTTCTTCCAATAGCATAATTCAATTATTCAGAATATTAATTAATAAACAGCAGTCAATAATCACAAGGCAATAATAATCAGTCAAGAATAATTAATGTTTCTTGATTTTTTTATATTTATATATATATATTTAGAAAGTTCTCTCTCCTTTTTCTGATGCTATTCATCCCATATCTCCTCAAAATGTTCGATATTTTCACTCTTATCCTATGTGATCTACTTAGTCTAGCATACTGCTGTTTCAGATCCAGCTTCTTTTGTCTTCTCATTTCTTTTTACAAAAGAAAACCTTTTTTTTTTTTTTAACAGTTCATTAGAAACTTCAAAAATTATGGTAAATAGCATTTCGTAGATAGCATGTTTCATTTTTCATCATTGACATATTTTCTTCTTAATAAATTAAAACAAAATCATGCATAAAAAAGAAAATATAAATTATACATTTTCCAGAAAGTTCTTATTTCTACATTTGATTATATAATAATACACACACACACACTTCATTAAAACAAATGAGCACAACCCCCTCCCCCTTAAGCCTATCTTGGTTAACTATTCATTTATTTTGGCATAATCAATATATATGTGATTTCCACAGCTACATATATATGTGATTATCTAGTATCCTTTATCTTTAAAAATAATTTAAAATACTTCTCCCAAAAAACGTATCAGTTTTTTCTTCAGCGGGTTAAATCACTTCTATATGCTATTCTTTATCTTGTAAAAGGGTTCAATATATCACCATGTTCACATCAGTGATGCACAAGTACATTATAATGAATCAAACATGACTAGTTACATTGGCATTTAAAATAATTAGTGAATATCTGCACTGCCAATACAAGTCAATCTTCCAAAACAAGCAGTTTGATCAACATCGTTAATCATTATTTAGTAATGGCTACATGGATTTCAAGGAATATTAAGGTTAATTGCTAATTATAAAATGCATGTCATACTATACCTCTACAATTAGAATTACATTTATTTGTTAAGATAATCTTCATGAATTATACCTTACAACATTGGGTTGGCCTATAACCAATAAAATGAATTGAATTTCAAATCATATACCAATACAAACTTGATTTTGTTGCAGTTATTGTTATTTCTCTTAAGGCTTTGGCAATTTTATATTGCTAAAGGTATTAATATATGGTGTATCTGAACTTAGTTCAGTCCCATATGGCTATTTAAGTTAGATAACTGGATTTGAAGACATATGGATGGGATATTCTACTTAATAGAAAAACATTAGTTAAAGTGTTAGACTTGATTTGTTATTTTAAACCTAATGCTGAAAGACAGAGCTAGAACTTGGTCTGATGATAGGGATTTTCTAAAAAGTTTGTTAAGGGCTATTGACATGCTCATTATATAACATTTGTAATATAAACTTATTAAATTAACTTACATGATATATGATTTGATTTTTCTTGCAATTATTGTTAATGCTCTTTAGGCTTTGGTGATTTTATATTATTAAAGCTATTAATATATGATGTATCTGAACTTAGTTTTGTCCCATATGGCTATTTAAGTTAGATAGCTGGATTAGAAGATGTACAGATGTCTGAAAATGTCTGATTTTCTACTTAATAGTTAAACATTAGATAAAATGCTGGGCTTGACCTGGAATTTTAAATGTAATGCTTGAATATTGTAGTGCTTCACTGATGAAAGCCAGAGCTAGAAAACAGTCTGAGAGTAGGGATGTTCTGAAAAGCTTGTAAAAAGCTATTAGCACACTCATTATATATATGCATGAAAGGAATCAACATATAACAATCAGCCATCCCAATCAGTATTTTTTAGTGTTGACTACTTTTATGCATTTACATTGAATACCTATCCAGAACTTGAGCATTATTAGCTTTATTGTGTAAATTATATATATATATATATATCTTACAATGAAATCAAGTCATATGTCACATGATCTAATTTAACAAGCTTGTATTACAAATGTTATATATAGAGCTCACAAGTAAACTCTTAACAAGCATTGCAGAATATCTCCAACCCCAGACCAGTTTCTGCTACTGGCTTACTCAATGAGGTGCCAGAATATTCAAGAAGATATCCTGGCACATCACTATTTTGTGGATTCATCTGTGTAAGATTCTAATTATATCTAATTAAAATCATACACTGATGACCCACAAAATTTCATATATATAATAACCTAAAAATAATATACTACACTACCAAGAATCAGTATATAACATGAACTAATATGATCACAATCAGCAAATAACATGATTAGATTCAAACAATATGACGATGTAAGCTAAGCTTAGGGTTTTTATAATTTCTGCCATAATAACTGAGAGGTCAGCGCAGCCACCTTGCAAGCAAGCAGTTGGTTGCAGACGGTTGTTGTGGCTTCGCCTCCTGGCAGATTCTACGACATATGAAAAAAAAGAGCCATAGGGATAAGAATAATAATAACTAAACATTGTAAATATACAAATTAATATTTAATAAATTTTAAGAGGAGAACTCTCAATTAACTTTTACAAACTACAAATGCTTTTTAATATTGATATCATATAACAAAAAGGAGTTATGTTAGAATATATTCCTTATCATAACAGTTTTAATACCCTTCTCCAATATAATAACATATCTCACAATCACTATTTCAACATTTCATTGCAGTGAACTGATTCACAATTCAAAACTCTTGATAAAGAATAATAATATTTTTAGGTTTGATTTGTACATCTTTACATTTCAAAATAATTTCTTTTATTAATGACAATTTTATTTGATCATTGATTATAATAATAAGAGCTCAAGGTTTTTTATAAATATTTTTAATATTAAATTTTTCACTCTTTTATTTTATTTGTGAATTATTAAACATGAATGGCATCCTAGTGAAAATTTAAGGAAACATATTCTTATCCCTAAAATGATAATGTCTACCTAATTTACAAAAATAGTACATTTAAACGAAAATATTTTAATTAAAATAAAATACAGAAAAACTTTCAATTTAGACTAAAATAATCTTTTAGGATAGCATTCATTACCAAATGTGGATAAGGGATTTTATGCCTATTCAGAATATCCTACTAGCAACTCATGCCAAATCTTTCTTATAACCTTAAGATAAATAATCAATAAACTCCATATGATTACTATTTCTTATGCTTGTTTTTAACTGTTATTAAAACAGACAAAACTCTCTATACGTATTGCTACTCAGTGCAAACCAGAGTAATCAATGAATGCCAGAATGCTTGTACATAAAATCCCCATCTAGTTCAGACCTATATAAGCTGATGCGTTTGGATTGAAAATATTATAGTTTGGATTGAAAATATTATAGTGTTTTCAATTTAAGTCTCATAGTTTTGTAGTTAAGTAGAGATAAAATGTGGCTGCTCAACCCTAAAATCTAGCTGCAGTGCTTTCAGATTCAAGGTTCCTCACTGACAAAGGCCACAAGCCAGAAACTAGTCTGAGGTTAATAGATGAGTAGGCACTAGATGGGGATTTTATGCACATGCCTTCTAGCATCCATTGTTTACTCTGGCTTGCACTGGGTGGCAAAACGTATAGAGAGTTTTGCCCTGTTTTAAGATAAATAATTTAAGCATTAAATTTATGATAGATAATCAATTACAATCTTAAGAGTAAGCAGGTAATAATTTTATCACAAAAGCAGTCTTAATTTCATAATTGCACATGGATTAAAGTGATCATTTAAATTAGAAAATGAATGAATAATTTTATTTTCGAGATGCATTCTTACCACCTGTAGATTATTCTAACAAAATGATTATTAACTAAAATTTTATGTGCATGTACTCTTAATAACTAACATGAAATATAATTGTATTATTGATTATATAATGTTAAGACTTCTGAATGTGTGATTGAGATGCTATTAAAGCTGGATACAAATTTAACAATAAAATATAAAATTTATTTAAACAATAAGGACAATCAAATAAACATCAATTTTTAGAAATCTACAATTTTCAAAGTAAGCTATTCAAATACTATGCCACACAACTTTAGTGCAAAGAAGAAATAAATGTTAAAAGTTTACAGCTCATGATAATAAATAAATAAAGTTATAAATTAAATGATAATTGACTATTGTGAATTTGTCTCACTGATAAAAGCTTCTATTAAACATGGGCATTATCACAAGAACTTTTACATTTTCATATAACAATCGTACAATGATATTGCCCCAACAATTAGTACATATAAAGACTAGGCATACCAATCCCAATAAATTGATGCTAGAAGTAATGTATATTACTTATTTAGATCCATAATACAATTTTCAATTTAAAAATAAATAATTATCAGTTTTATGTTCTGCAATACTGGAAAAGCACAAAAAAAAAACAGATCTACATATCAAAACTATCTCTAAGTCACACTCAGAATATTCAGGAATGCATCCAGGAGAGCAACTGAATAAAATATGTTTTTCAAAATAAATAATATTAATTGCTAAAAATAATAACAAAGTCATGCAATACACCATACATGGCTTCATACAAGATATATGATATAATACATCCAAGAGGATAATATACATAGGGCAATGTACCTAAGAATATCATGAACTCAAAAGGAGAACCAACATTTTGAGAGTAAACAAGTATGCTAGGACTTTCATTTTTGAACATTAAGGGAAAATGAGAATGAACCACCAAAAATATTAGAAACAATAGGGGCTGCCTTAAATAAAGGATTCATGCTAAATATGAAACATGAAAAATATCATTCACAGAAAATAATATAATAAGAAATTCAAAGGTACAATTTTTTATAAAACTATATGTGCTAGCAAAATAAATACTCACAAGAGAGATTCAAATGAACAATCTCTTGGAAATTAAAGTGGCACTTAAACATAAGCAATAAAACAAGAGAGAGACTAATGTTATAATCACCTAAACTAATTTAAGTATTAACTGATGTATAAAACTGATAAAATTATTTACCAAATCTAGACTAATAATATATGGTCTGAAAGAAACAATAAAATAAGAATATACAGCATCTTCACTGGTTATACATAAACATATTCATTTAAATAGATAGAGGACAAAGTAACATTTTAAAATTATACAGTATTATAAATATCAAATATTCATGAATTTCTGGATAAGACAAATAATGCATAATATATATTAGACACAAGTGTATAATATAAATAAATAAAATACATTGTAAATTACAAAAGCATAAAATTATAATTAAAATTATACCCAATTTACCAAAATTCAAATAATTAAATGTCCTTCATCCTGGAGGGTTTATCATTCAACAGGATACAGTTCTTAAATTATAGAAATTTTTCTCCATTTATTGAAAATACAGCAAATTTAAACTAGATGTATATCATTCAAAAATACTTCTATAAGCAAGATATTTTCTGACAACATAAGCACACAAGCATATTTAGTTTTGTGAAAATATTTTTAAATTTGGCACCAGCAATTTTTAGCACAATATTATGTTAACTTTACACTATTAATTCATAGGAAAATAAAATTTAATAATGAGGTCTAGGAGCAAATATCATTTAAAGATGAAATAGGTTTCATTAGAGAGCAGGGAATAAAATTCCTAACAATTACATTAACAATAAAAAAGGATACAGTAATGAAAGGTTAATTATATCATAATTTGAATAATAATTTATTAAAGCATTTTGTATTTTTTATAATATATATATATATATATATATATATATATATATATATATATATATATATATATGACTGTTTTAGTTATTTTGTCCAGATATAGTTAAATACTGATAACAATGAATTTTTTAAAATAATAAATCCATGACAATGGGATAATATTATTTTTAGAACAGAAGCATTCAAGAAATAATCTTCTAATAAAAGAAAAAGTTAATAATTTACATTTGACAATCTTGAGGAATATTTCTCCTATCTCTAACCTGTATTAAACATAAATTAAAATATTAATGAGTGAACATTTTTTAGTCTGCAGCAAAATAATAAATATATAATTATGATAAGTAATTAAAATGTCATTTCAGAATTAATAAAGAGATTCTACAATCCAAAATTAAAATAGTTCATTCATTAAAAATGAATTATCCCTGAGAAAACTGTTGTTAAAATATGATATTAAAATAGATATATTTCAAAGAGATATTGCTGGAGAAATACATTTCAAAGTCTCTTAATAAATTTATTACTATTTTAGCATTTTTTTAAAAAAAACTTTTTCAATTTTTCAGCAAAGTCATTGAAAATATTAAGAATTGCTATAAATAGTGACAAACATAAGTCTCTATCAGTATTAATTGGGGCTCAAAAAATATAAAATTGATAATAAATTTACTAAAAATAAAAAAAATTCATAATCAATAAATGTTTTTACATTAGTGAGGTAACTCATAGAAAATTCCCACAATACAATATAGTAGTTGTAGAAAATAACTATTTAAACTTCCCGTCATGTTTTACCCTTTTTTAATAATGTGGATTTTGAACTTCCCAGTAAACTTAATCTAAAGTTTTAACACCTGGATTAGAACTTATTTAAGGATACATATTACTTTAATGAAATAAAATTGATTAAAATAATTAAACTTATAATTATCAGAAATGATTAGCTATGCAATCAAATAATAAAAAAAATTAATTAGAAAACAAAATAAGCAAGTTTTCCTCTCCTTTCCATATGTGTGCAAAGTCTTTTGTTTCTCTTTTTACTCTTGGTCATGTGACTGATTTCATTGACTGAAATTGACATTTTTAAATCACCTCCTCTTGGCCTCTTATATTAAAGTTTAAAAATTGATTTGGTATCTGGAAACACAGCTAAAAATAGAAACTCATTTACTTATTGTCTAACACTTTAAAATATTTTAATTAAGACAATTATTTATAAAATTAAAATTATTACAATAAAATAAAATATTATGGAATAAATTACATTGTTTTGAGAAGAATATTAATTTACATTATTTTCTATAACAATTTTATACCTTATTAATTAAATGAGAAGTTTGTAAAGTAAAGATATTTAAGGATAATATCTAAAGATTATGAATAAGTAAGAGAAAGCTACAATTAAAATGCAGTGACACATATATTCTCTAATGTTTCTCTAAATTGAAAACTAATAACTTTTAATAATAATAAATTAACTCTTTATCTTTCTATAATTAACATAGCTTAACTTTATTTTCACTGACTTAATCATTATAATAATTAACACGAATAAATACATACTTTTATTAATAAATAACTTAAATAAAAATGCTTTCTTGTAAACAAGAAAATTAAACAATAATACTTAATATTAAAAAATTAAACTTAACTATTATAAATTAATTTGAACCCATCTGTAGTTACAAGAAGATGGATATTATTTAATTGGGTTTAAATAATAATTTTTAAAAAAATACAGGAACGGACCAGCTCTTCAAGCAGAAGGGGAATACCATTGATAGCAGAGCCATCAATGATACCCATGATCATTACAAGCTAAGTAAATCATAATATAATCACATTCCAGACTGTGGCCCACCTCAACTGCTGAATTCAAACCCCTGCTATCCAAATCATTTTATTTGTTTTGAGGATCAACCTCAGGAGACAGACAACCATAGGTTATATAGTCAGCATGCTTCAGATGACAGGCGTGCAATCCAGTACTTCACATATCCCATGACTATCCCATTCTCAGGATCCAGAACATTTGACACATAAAAAATAACTATTCACTTAAATTACTGGTGATGTAATGACATGAGAGAGAGAATAGACCAAATAATATTTAAGAAAATGTTAATATTTGCTTATGCACAGATATATTTCACACTATAACAATAATGCATTTTACATAAGAAAATTTTAAATGATTATTTTAGGCTATAGTTATAATAGTCCTTCATTAATTAAAGTTTATTTCATTTAAAATAAAGACTCTAGATTGTGATCAGAATATATTTAAAAGTATCTTTACCTAGGATTTGATTTGTTTTATTTTGTGACCAGTTGGCTTTTGGCCTTCACCAATGTCTTTGTAGCTTTTCTTCCAGGTTTCTGATGAACAATGAGAGCAATAGAGAGAATATGTGGTAGCTCTTACTTCACAATCTTGACATTGTTTTCAATTATTGATTCAGGTGGGATAGTTGATGACTCAAGGCTTGGACCTGAAGCCCTGCTGGATACTCCTATGACATATGTGGCTTCTGCATTATGTGGATCACAGCAGTAATAAATAGTTTGTTATGACATTTAAAGTTCTCCAAAACTCTGAGTCTGCATTCTTCTGGATTCTGTGTAGCTAGACTCCAAATTGAATGAATAATATTAATGAGACTGTATAGCAATAACACTAATAGCAATCCCGACTAAAGAACAATAGCCAATATACAACTTTTATACCCATATCTCCTTTGTTTTTTTATCATCTTTAATTAATTATAATTTAAATCTATATTTTTAATTAATTTTTACATTTTCTTAATTAATTGATTTTTACATTTCATTTTAATCTAATCTTTTGCTTAGATTAATATAATATCTTATCATCCAGAAATTTTACAAACTTAATTGCATTCCAAAGTGGATGAAATATTTTTATAAAAGTTTCTTTTATAACAAATTTTATTTTAATATTTTGCATTTGTTTATTTTTAGCCATTTTATTTAACTATTTTAAAAAGGAGAGAATAAGTTTTAAGTCTTTTTATTTTAGAAAATTACATTTTCAAATCTTAAAAGTAATCATATATATTTTTAAATTATGAAACATATAATGCTAGCATTACAATATATATATATATATTGTAATGGTGTGGAAAGTATAGGATTACATGAAAAAATGGAAAAACATCCTCATCCTCATATTATAGTAAAAAAATTAGCATGCAAGTCAGCATAAAATAACAACATATACAGAATAAATAGCATATAGTAAATTATAAGTAATTACATTAATCATGAGTTATAAACTACAAATTCTAAAAAATTACCCAGCATTCTGCATTAGCAGTTATATCAACAGCCAAAATTCATCAAAAATCTACAATAATCAACTGTCAACCTAAGTGACTGGATTAACAAAAGGTATATTATAAACAGGTTACTTATCTAGACACTGCTATATTCAGAACAAAATATATGTAAATAAGATAATAGCTTAATGCTAATTATTAGTTTATTACAGAACAAAATATAATACAATTCTTTGGATGCATATACTTTAGTGTTAAAATATCCATCAGAATATAGAAAATAATGCTGGGATGAGACACTAATACATGCTGATCATCATCCATGCCCTAGTCACATAGTGTCATTAGCATGCAGGCTATCTATAAACTTAATAAAAAATAAGTGCAGTAAATGAGTATTAAAAATGATACCTTTCCACCATCTGGAGTTACCATCTGGCTGTCCAAACACCAACATAAACACCTAAATCAATGTAACTAATTATTAAGCTCTCTAGAACCAGCTCAAGGCCATAAAACTCTATGAACTGCAGTTGTGAACTAGAGAAAATTACAAATATAATAGCTTACTCTATTATAAATAATTTTACTGAGATAATTTTAAAATTCCAAAAACACTAATCTGTAATAAAATTAAGTCACACACACTGCCAATTCATAAAACAGATAGCTGGAGAAATAAGACATTAAAAGTAAAATATTTTTAATATGTATTTAATAAACTGATCAATAATTTAAACAAAACATGATAATATAATAATTCAAACCTATACATTTTATCAAAAATTATAATACCATAAAAATATAATTAACTAGTTGATTTTTATTCATTAAATTAAATAACTCTAAATTCATTAAGTTATTTCTTTTTAACTGACAAAAATTGAAAAACAACTTTTTTATAATCAGAGACAAAAATCTTTTAATCAGCTAAAAACTCATTTGTTTAAATTTTGATGTGAAAATCAAATGACTAAAAAAAATCATGTTTCAATAAAAAAAAATATTAATAAAATTATTAATATCAATTGCTACTGAATTTAAAAACTCCTTCATAAATTTAAATGTAATTTTCAGATTAAAGAAAATATCTTTAACCATAGTTTAATTTTCTTTTTGAGTTTTTTTAATACGTTTCCATGTTGGTTTTCTTCTTGAATATTTTTCAATTCCAGGCTAATATATACAGATAATTTTCTTCATTTACACAGTAGAATTTTTTCATGTTTTACATGCTAAATTTATCCATATTGAAATGTAACAATTTGTCAGGATTTCTGCACAAATAAAGATAAAGACACTCATGCTTTGGGATGAAGACAAGGTACATGACAGATTACTTCAGAATATTTTCTCTCATATTTTTTCCCGTGAAGCAGGTTATGTAGAGATAGGTGATGCTTAGCTCCTAACTAAGGCTTAACATTAATTTCTTTCCTCTTCAGCTACTGAGTCAGAAATGACTGCTCTCCTCAACAGCTTGGTCATGACTTCTGCTGTTCTTTTCATCAGCTTTTTTATATCTGACTTCTGCTTACAAAAAACTGGTCTAATGATTTATTCATATCCCTGTTTTTAAAACAAATCTGCTTCCACCAATCACAATCTTATCTCCTACATGAAAAAATTTACTACTAATTAATTGGATCTATTTTCACAAAAAAAACATTGTTTAGATATTTTCCTTATTTTTTATTAATTAAAAAAAATCTAATCATAGCTTTAAAATTCCTCTTTATTTTTTTACTTAAAAAACAAGATAATCAGACCAATTGCACTGACCTTATAAACACTACTTATTGTATTAAATAGATATAAAGAGAAAATAAGAGAAAAAAGTCTAATTATTTAAAATAAAATTTAACAAAAAATGTTATTTTATTTTTATCATTTTTTCTTTTAAAACATTCTTCATTTATCTTTCTTAAAAGTTAGAATTAAAATTTATGAAATAATTTACAGAAGAAAAAAATTTCTTTGCAATACATTTTCAAAGTCAAAATTAAACCTAATAAATAGATAAAATTGTTGAAGAGAGAGAGAGAATGCAAGAAATTATTTATCTGATTTATATTTTTCTCTCTCTTTTACAAACCTTTACAAATATTCACATTATGTTTAAAATAATATTTAAAAATTCTCACATTGTCATGCAATGAAGAAAATATTTTAATAAATGTCCATTATTATTATTAAAAGCATATGGGAAAATAAATATTATTTCCATATTAATTAAATAATTCTAAATTTAAGAAGCTTTTATATTGGCATGGTCAGAGTTGGCCACTCTGCATACTATTACAATATATATAAAAGCAGTCAACACTTAAACAATAATATCAAATAACAATCAACAATCTAAATCTGTTGTCAAGGCAATTTCCTTTTAATAATGGTCTATTATCTTTATATGGATATCAATGATTGCAACTTGTCCACAGAGTGTGAAATTATTGGTACAAAGAAGTTAAAAGAAACCTCATTAAATAGCTAAATATAATTTGTTCTAAATGCAGACTAAAAAAGAACTAATTATAACATTTAAATTGCACTTATTACTTTAAAACTGTATTATATAATAAAGCTAGTAATGTCAAATCTATATAGGTAAAATGTAAATATAAAAAGCAGTCAATATTTAAACAATATGAATATCATAGCATTCAACAATCTCAATCTGTTGTCAAGGCAACCTATTTCTAACAATAAAGGTGAAAATCCAACTTTATTTATGGTCTAATATCTTTATATAGATACCAAACATTGCAACTTGCCCACATAGAGACAAAGTTTAAATAAATCTCATTAAACAGGAAAATATAATCTGTTCTAAATGCAGATTAACAAATAGTAAATTATAACACTTAAATTGTCATTATGACTTTCAAAGTACATTTTAACTACATATTACCTCCATAATAAAGCTAATAATGTTCAAGGCTTGATAATAAACAATGTAAATACATGAAAGCAATCAACATTTAAACAACATCAGTAACAATCAACAATCTCAATCTATTGTCATGGCAACCTTTTTCAACTTTATTTATAGTCTAATATCTTTATATAAACACCAAAGATTATAACTTGACCACAGATAGTAAAAATATTGATATAAAGGAGTTTAAATAATCCTCATTAAACAGATAAATATAACCATTATAGATGCAGACTAGCAAATAGACAATTATAACAATCAAATTACTCTTAAAACTTTCCAACTGCATTATAGGAGCACCCAAATAATGGCAAAGCTTAGGAGGAGTATATTTTTATTAATCTAAAATATATAATTACAGATTGAAAATGATTTGACAAGTGGAATATATTTAGTAGTGATTATCAATCACTGAAATATAAAGTGCGTGTTTATGAAAAGTTAGTTAAATCAAAGCTATTTACAAAACAGTACCAAAGGTTTAAATTTCCAATCTTCAGAATATTCGAATAAATTTAAATACAGTTTATAAATCATTCCTAAAATTTAAATCCTCGATCATTAGAAAATAATAATAATTTTATGTAAGATATATTTAAAAGATTCTTACTACAATCAAAGATAACAATGGGCAAAAGAGCACTAAACACTATTTTTTGTGCCAAAATGTTTATTATCATAATGATGAGATCAATCATTTCATAGTCAAAATAAGAGTCGTAGATCACATGACCCTATTCTCTTAAGCTTGTAAGTTATAAACAATGAGGATTGTCAATTTCTCAACAAGCTTTGTGCTAAATGCTTAGCCAGAAAAAGCATTTAAAATATCTCTGTCAGGAACCCCCGCCAAACACCTGACCATGGTTTCATGCTTTGGCACTTCTCAGAGAGATGCCAGGGTAGGTCTAGTGTCTCAACCTACCCTGGCACCTCTCTGAGGAGTGCCAAGGCACGAAACCATGGTCAGGCATTTGGGGGTGGGTGTTCCTGACAGAGATATTTTAAATGCTTTCTCTGGCTAAACATTTAACACAAAGCTTGTTGAGGAATTGGAAATCCTCATTGTTTACAATCATTTCATGTTTGTCCAATCAACAAAAAAATTTACTATGATCTATTTAAAAAAATTATGTTTCATATGATTAAAAGAAATTCCTAATAAAATCAGATATAAAAATCATAAAAGTTCTCATTTAAAATTAAATTTATTTGAAGTGAAAATTACATCATTATCAAATCATAATCTGATTATTGAATATTCTTGCAATGTATAATGTAACATAATGGATCAGAAATTTCTTTATGCATCTTTGTTTAGAAAGCCAAAATGTAATTGATATGATTGAGTCTACATGTGGGATTATTCATTTAAAATATTAAGGAAAGGATTAAGCTTTTATTTGTACTCTTGGTTTCAAACTCAATTTGTACTAAAATAAACCTGATTTATATGTAGCACTCGCCACTTAATTAGATTTCAAATGAGATCTTTTTTTTACCATTAATTATAATAGCCTAATATTTTTAAATTTTATTTGTAAATTTATTTAGTCTCAGAATAAATGACTAATAATAAGCTTAACTTTTGCCCAGCAATTAAAAATATAAAATGTTGATGATTCTAAAGCTTTTTTGTTACAATATATATATATTAATTATTTTTAATCAAAGACCGATATTAGCATCTATTTTATATTAAGTATCATTAAGATATATAATGAAATATTTTAATTATAAAATTGAGAAGTATTTTTATAATATGAGTACAAAAAATAGACATTTAGTTTAATTTGTCTCAAACAGAATATATTTTAATAGATAATTAATTCATCCAAACCAAAACAAAATATCAGATGATACATAATTAATAAATATTGTTCTAATTGGAATCTTGATTAATTATTATAACTTGAATTTTTTGAAAGAGTTAAATGGAAAATCATGGTTCGTTGTTGATTTACCCATTGCATTTGTCAACAACAAAATACTGATGTCACTATTTTTTTTGTGAAACATTGAAAAATAAATGTAAACAAAGCTGAAATCATTAGTCTGCATATTTATCATTTTCTTTTATTAATTAGATCATAAATAAATTTATAGTGTAATTTATATTTTGAAAAAAGTATTGATTTCTTTTTAACTATATGTTTATATTGTAGTTTTAAACCAATATAATAGAAATTATCAAAATAAATATTTACATAAAATCAAACCAAACCTATCTATTTTCAATCACTGTTTTGTTTGTCACTAACAAACGGTTGTCGTTTGATCAAATGAATTGTATTTATTTCTTCTTTTTTAAAAATTTATTTGCAAAGTTAATATTTTAGAATTTAAGTTGCATTCCATTTTTTAATTATGTTTTTTAAAATTAAATTGAGACTGCAAACCTCTCACACTCATTACTATTTAACAGCCGATCAGATCGTAAATACAAGACAGAGAATTTAACAAAAAAAAGGGTGGTCCACCCTATTCTTTACTTGTCCTTCTCTAAATCCAAGCCAGTCTAAAGTATTTAGATCTGAAAGACAAGTAAAGAATAGGGTGAACCGCTCTTTTCTTGTTAAATTCTCTGTCTTGTATTTACGATCTGATTGGCTGTTAGATAGTAATGAGTGCGAGAGGTTTGCAGTATCTCAATTTAATTTCAATACTGTTTGCACTTTATAAAACAAATATTATTTACATATGTTACTGCAAGTTATAACATCTAAAAACTACTGCATAGTAAATCGTAGGATTTCACACTGTATGTTTGCAATTTAAACTCAGTGAATTAAGTGTGAAGTTATTTAATATTTATGCTTTCAGATTTAAATACTTTAGACTGGCTTGGATATATAGAAAGACAAATAAAGAATAGGATGGACCGCCCTTTTCTTGTTAAATTCTCTGTCTTGTATTAACAATCTGATTGGCTGTTAGATAGTAATGAGGATGAGAGGTTTGCAGTCTCTCAATTTAATTTCAATACTGTTTGCGCTTTATAAATTAAATGTTATTTACATACGTTACTGCAAGTTATAACATCTAAAAACTACTGCATAGTAAATCGTAAGATTTCATGCTGTATGTTTGTAATTTAAACTCAGTGAGTTAAGTGTGAAGATATTTAATATTCACACTTTCAGATCTAAATACTTTAGACTGGTTTGGATATATAGAAAGACAAGTAAAGAATAGGGTGGACCACTCTTTTCTTGTTAAATTCTCTGTCTTGTATTTATGATCTGATTGGCTGTTAGATAGTAATGAGCACGAGAGGTTTGCAGTCTCTCAATTTAATTTCAATACTGTTTGTGCTTTATGTTTTTTGAAAAACTATAAATAAAACTGCCTTTTAATGCAAAATAATTTTTATTTCATACGAAAATAAAATAGAAAAAAAACAATAGCTTCCCCCTAATGAAGAAAAAATGGCTTCCAAAAGGTTAAATAAGAATAAGTAATCTAAATTAATAACTAACAAGTTACATGTGCTTTTAAATGTTAGTTAAAAGATGTTAAGTGAATTAGTACAGATTCTATTTATTCACAACCTTATATTTATTTTTTAACTTTGAATTTGATCTTTTCTTTTAAATAAAATCCATATATTTTACAATTAATAATAAAAATATTAGTAATTATGTTTTCCCGTCTTGCATTTAGAGATGCTATGTCTTTTAATAATATAAATATAATTATTTATTATATTATAAAACTATGTAATAACATATAAAATATATATACATATTAAACTTTCCTATTCATTTAATGTTATTGCAGGTTTATGTGATTGAATTATGTTTTCTTAAACAAAATGTTCATTAGTGTCCACATTTTCACAATGGATAAACTCTTATTACAATAATTAATTTTAAAAAGATTACTTTGGTAAAATTTTTATTTTAGTCTCCTATTTCATGCATGAAAGATGATTAGTTTTCCACTTAAAAGTATATATGATAACTTAGGTAATCCTCACAAGTATTTCTTTTTTAAAAAATTATATGACTTTTTTATTATTTATTGCTTTTGATGTTACAGCATAGATTTCATAAATGGCTTGTAGACAGATTGTTTTAAATTAAAACAATAACATTAGTAGGTAATTTTTATTCATAGAATAAAAAATTGCCTTTCTTCAGGAGTGTATTTAAAGTTCAGCAACACGTTGATAACTTTGCTCTCACAAACAAATATTTAAATTATGTATTTCAAAAAATATTTTATTATTTAAAATTGTTTTAAACTATATAGCAGTATTTTTTCTGTTATCTCTTCTTTTGGAATTGTGTTGCTACTAAACAATTGTGCATGTATATTTCGTAAAATAGAAATATTTGAGAAGAAGAAACAATAATACATTTTCTGAAGATTTATGATGATGATATTTTGGATTATTTTCATTATCTAATATTAAGTATTCATCCAACTGTTAGAAATAACACAGAGGTTAGTATATGTACAACATTTTGAAGGGTATTCTTCTCTCTTCTTCAGGCATTGCTAGCCTGACTAGTGACATTATTAGCATGGGAATCGAACCTGGACCTTTAGATTCCTGAATATTGAATTTTAAGATAATGCTCTAACCACCGGTCCAATATATAAATACAAATAATACATTTTATTTTACAATTATTTTTTTAAAGTTGTTAAACTGAGATATATTAAGATTAAGATCATTATTTTATTCTTGTAATATTATAATGCAAACACATTCAGTGCTGTGTTCACACACATAAAGACAAATTTCATCTGCCTCCCTATTTTTATATTATTAAGCATTGATTGTATATATGTGTGGATAATCTTGACTAACTTATGAGTGCTGGCTTTGTATGAAATACGTATATTGGTGATTGTTTATCTTTTCAATGCATGTGTGATCAAATGTGTCAACAGTATGAGATAGCATGGACAGTTGAGGGTTGTGTGAAAGTTTGACTTCAAACCCCCTATATATTATTAAGTAGATAAAGAAATGAGATATATAAATTATTACTCAGTAATGATTATTAGGTTATGGTTTTTAAAATATTATTTAGTTATTATATAAATGCTATTATAATGGTAAATATATTTGTATAGCATACTTGATATTTATCCAATCATGAGATGAAAACATTTTTATAGATATAAACTTATCTATATTTAATATTGACAAATATGTATTCTGTTACAATAGGCAGATATTTCTTTTGACAATTTGACCTGATGAAAGAAATTTCATCAGGAAAGCAAAGAATAGAAATGTCATAGGTTAATATATCAAGTGTTTTATTGCTCAAGAATTCAGTAGACAATTCATCACTGGAAGTACTCAACTGGAATCAATTCAAAGATCTTACACCCAGAATCTGACTCCCTACTATGGCATTAAACCATGATTTGTATTTAATATTTATACTATATGTAAGTGTACATCTTACAATGTAATTTTTAACATATTTGAGAGAATTCTTTATCAATTTTTACTATATTTGAGGGAATTCTTTATCTCACGTATGATGAAGGGATTTTTAAAAAAATAAGGAGTACACATTTTTTCAGTTATGTCATCATTCATATTTTTTTAAATTCCCCATTTTAATTTAAAATATAAAATTATGTATCACAAGGTACATTTTAACTATTTTACATTTAATTAGATTCTTTGCTTGTTTAATTAATAAATGATATATAACAGATAAGGCATTATGTGCTTATTATGTAATTAAAACAGCAACACAAAAAAACAGTATTAAGATAGTCCTTTGCATCAGTGAGGTATTTATAGTATTATTCCATAAGAAAATAATGAAAAAAGGCATATACAATGAAAATAATATACTATACTAACAGGAAATAAAACATATTATGATTTACTGTAGTCAAAAACACAGCCAAAGAAATCCCTGAAGAAATCAACATATATCAGAACATTTCTTATGTTTACTAAAATAATCCATCATGTGCTTAATAAGTAGAACTTTCATGTTCAACATGCTATTTCAAAGCCAGTCATTTATGATATAAATGCCAAGACAAAAAATGGATAGTGTCACAATCCTGACAAATGGACAGTAGATGATTAGTATTGTATCATCTCTTTGGATAGAAAATTGTGGATTATACTTGTCATCTAATAGGACAATTATTTTCAGAAACCTTCAAAAATGCATATCAGTTATGATGCCTTTCTCCAATTTTAAATCATGATCTGCTAATATTCTTTTTTTAAAGCAAACAATATTGTTGGTTTATTGAAGTTTTTGCCCAGGATAATAATACTCTAATGTTTACTACGTAAACATACAAATATTAAACTAAAGATCTAAAGTTGATGTTTGCATATCCTGAGATGTTATTTAAACATTATTGAGCTCTCTGTGAATCCCTTTTGACATTGACTCAGAGATTAATATCCTATTAAACAGTCAAAACTCTTCATACAGTAGTGCCACTTAGTGCAAACCAGAGTAATCAATGGATGCCATAAGGCTTGTGCATAAAATCCCCATCTAATGCCTACGCATCCAATGTCTCCAGACTAGTTTCTGGATTATGGCCTTCGTCAGTGAGGAGCCTTGGATCTGAAGGCCATAAGCCAGAAACTAGTCTGGGGATATTGGATGAATAGTAGATAGGGATCTTATACATAAACCTTCTGGCATCCATTGATTACTCTGATTTGCATTGAGTGGCACTACTGTATGGAGGGTTTTGCCAGTTTAATAACAGTTATGAGCAAGCATAAGAAACAGTGATTAGGTGATGTTTAGAGGTTAATATCCTCTTTAATATTTTTCAGATAACTTAAAAGTTTTGTAATGAATGGTTTAATATTCATTTATCCCATGTTTAAATCTTGTATTATTACATCCCATCCTAATAATAATAATAAAGAAACTACTCATATACTGATATGGTCATTTTAAACTAAAAAAAAAAACAAATGAAAAGAAGAAAAAAACTACTCTAGAAATTTATAAACAAGGCAAAACTCTCCATACAGTAGTGCCACAGGTGGTGATCATGTGATGTTCTAGAAATTAGTTTTGCATGATGGCTATACAAACTAATCTATGCTCCACAAATACATCTTGATACAGAATGCAATAGTTCATTTCTCTGTTTATTGATATTTTATGGTGTTGTCTTTTGATTTCTTCAGCAGAAGACTTTTCTTTCTGAAATACCTCAATATCATGTCTGATTGTAGCTCTCTAATGCATTCTATTCTCTGCCACACCTCTCCCATGAAACTATGCTCAAGTTTATAATAAAACAAGGAAGTCTTTCATTGTTCATTTGTTTTATATGTCCAATCCAATGGGGGTATGATTTTACTATAATGGGCTCAATATTATCACACCCAACAAGCTGAAGAACATATTGTTTTATAATTTTGCCACTGTATTTTTTAAAAATTTACAGAGCAATCTTAATTGAACCATTACTAAGGTTTTTTATTTTGTGTAGATAGTGTGTCCATGTCTCACTTCCAAACAATAAATTAATAACAGCTCTATATATCTAACTTAATGGCAGCAGTTATTCCTTTAGATGAAATACCATATCTTTTAACTTATTAAAAACAATTGCAGTGCATTGGACCATGTTGTACCTCAACATCTAAGTCTACTTTTCTACTTATAAAATACAAAGGTCCCCCTCTTTTCTTCCAAAGAGTAAGCTTGTGGTTAAGACCTGTAGAGGTCCCTACCTTCGTATTTTCAAGCGCACATGCTTAAAGGTTTAATGCCTTAGTAATTGTGCGTTAAATAAATTTATAATTACAAGGTATTTAAACTGATTTGCATAATCAAGTTGATAACAATCCAAAGTAAAAATTGTTAAGGATTTTTCTTCAGTCATTGACTGATAAATTACTTGAGTTTTTTGAATATTAATTAATAAATCAGAGACTTTATATGTTGCATTCAAAACAATAAGAAATCTGTAAATCATCTTTTGAAAGTGCAAAAAATAGCACAAGTTGTTTTTGTTTTTAATCGATTCACATTAAAAATTCCACTGCAAAATCTGTATCTTCTCTTGACCCCTGTTTGATTAAGCCGCCTATAACTTAAAGACCACTGTCATAAAAGTTCAAAACAATGTTGAAGTAAATACATATCTTTGTTTAACACCAGCTTTTACTTCAAATACTTTAGATTTTCCATCTGGGGCAATCATGCTTCTTTTCATCCCATTATATAGCTGTATAATATGAATAAATTTTGTGGGACAACCAACTAATTTCAAACAATGTAAAGCTAACATCCCATATAAAATACAGATTTATAAATGCAAATGATGTCTTTTTTCATATTGAGAAAATTATCGTTTTCATTATCAAATGAATATTTCTGATATCAATATTTATTGTACAAAATAAGCATTTGTAATTTCAGATACCAATATTTATTATAATATATGATTTTTTTCTACAGTACAGACTTTTTCATACCTGCACTCCAACATATAATATATAGGGGGTTTGAACCCAGACTTTCAAACGACCCACAACTATTCACGCTATTTTATACTGCTGACACACTTGATCACACCCATGTCGAAAAGATAAATAATCACCAATACATGTATTTCGTGCTAAACCAGCACTCGTCAGTTTGTCCAGATTATCATCTCCGCACATAAATATATATTCAACGCTCAGTTTATATTAAGATAGCCAATCTTCATACTTTAAGGGACAGGCTTCAATTCACACCAGCCCATAACTCTTCAGCCGTTCATTTCATTGAAAATCTGATGATGGAACGCTCAAAGTCCAATATTTATTATGTAAAATAAACATGTGTGCGTTGATATTTCTATATTAACATTAAAGAGGTATTTAACCTTTAATTTAAAAGAATGACCAAACAAAAATAAGTAAAAAGTGATACAAAATTTATTCTGCAGCACACATTGTACTGCACTAAATTCTCTTCAAGCCATTAACTTAAAAGTGCTTTTATACCTTTTTTTTTTTTTTTTTTGGAGGGGTAGAGGAGCAATAAAGAGTATAGAAAACATTATAACTGACAGATAAATAAATATGATAGTCCGCCCATTTAAAACTCGCCTTATGGTTATATTCATAAACTATTAGATTACAGAATACACATATCTAACATATATAAATAAATATATGTGTGTGCATAAATGAAAAATCAAAACTTCACAGTTAAGTTGTTGCTTTTATTCTATTATTATTTAACTTGAAATATAGCTCTCTTTTATCATGTTTTATGATACTCTAGCGAGTAACTCTTTCTTTTTCACTTAGAATTAGATAATAGGCTACAAACGCCTCTAATTTCTCCCAGTGACAACTAAACCGGTATACTGTAAAATAAAGTAGTCATAATTTTTAAATACTATCAATGCGCATGCTTGTATTATCTCTTTAACGCTGTAGGGGAAATAGACGCCCTCTCGTGAGACGCGTGTGTTACTTTAATTTTTCATCTAATATTCATCACGAGTCATTGGAGAGAAAGATAAAATATAAAATACAAAACAATTTGGCTTGAAGGGACAAGATTTAGACGATCGGCTTTGGTTGGGCAAGTTGAGCGAGTAAAGAAAATATTAGCAGAGTGACTAGCTAGGTAAATTACAGTATCATTAGCTGTGACAGATGTGAGAAAATGGTATTATTATGGAAATTTTGCGGTGTATAAAACTAGCATTTATCATACGCTTTCTTTTTGACTGCCTAAACCCTGATGAAAAAATAAGCCTACACATGCGAATATACGGAGTAATAATTTTTCCGCTTTTTTAAAAAAAAAATTTTTTATTTTTTTATCAAATTCATAAAATAAAATCTCATGTGCATCTAAAAGAGAAATATTATTTTAAAAATGAATTTCAGACGGTAAAAATATTTGAAATCCATATGATTTATAAACAATATATAAATTATCCATTTGCAAATTATTAGCAAGAAATTACATAAAAGTAAAAATACGATAATTGTAATCAGATATTCAAATCTCAATCAATCGATTTAATTATAACTTTTTTTAAGAAGTATATATTTAAACAGATCTATACGTGATAAATTCCGAAAATTTTGTAATTATTCAGATTCATTGATGTATATGTTAGATAGTAAAATTTATTACATGTATATCAATACCTTTAATATGATGCAAAAATAAAGATATAAGGAAAGTACTTTAGCTGGAATACATGTATATTTATAATAGAGAAAGCAAGAGCGAGAGAGAGTGAGAGAAAATCATTTTTAAAAACTATAGTTATATATCCAATAGTATTATTAAACATTGGAAGAGAAAAAAAAATAGTGTATTACTTTTATTCTTAAGATTTAATATTCAAATATAAGTATATTGTCTATACGAAACTTAATGTAATTAGAAAGGACTTGAACTCAATCCTTCCAGCTTCCTACAGCTATGCATTCCATCTTACACGACTGATAAAGCGAGCATTGATTGTATATATGTGTGGGAGATGGTGATCTGAACCAACTGATGAGTGCTGGTTCAGGACGAAATACGTCTATTGGAGATCATTTATATATTTTTTAATATCTTAAGATTTATAAGTGTAATATTGCAAGTTACTTCTTCTAAAAAAAATATTATTATATAATGAATGCTCAAAAATTTGTGATAGAAATTTAAAAATAAATACATGTAAAGCGGTATGAATTTATTATTGCAGCTGTTTTTGCTAATGAGAAAAATAAAATGGTCTAAAATTTTTAATTTTAATATAAAAAAATTATCAATAATATTTTTTTTCAAAATTATTTTGTGAAAAAAGTCAGATAATAGCATTTATGTTGATATATAAATGCATTACTATTTGTTATTTATCAAAAGTAATAATATAATGTATAAGGGATTCGAACTCAGACTTTCACATAACCCTCAACTCCCCATGCCATCTCATATTGCTGTCCCACCTGATCACACACATGTTGAAAAAATAAATAATCACCACTATACGTATTTCATGTTAAACCAGCAATCATCAATTGGTCCAGGTTACTATCTCCACACATATATACAATCAGTGCTCAGCTTTATATTAAAATAGCCAATCTTTATACTTTAAAGGGCAGGCTTCAAATTACTCCAACCCACAACTCTTCAACCATCCATTTCATTGAAAATCTGATGAAGGAACAAGCCCATCTTAGTGCCAAGGTTGTCATCCTTCGCATGTTGACATTAGTCATTCTGACCCCTCATACTGGAGAATAATCCATTTTCATACATATGTGAGGGATGGACAGACCTTTAATGCACTATGTTTCAATAAGTAATTTAGTACACTGTACAGGCTTAAACACACTTGCACATATATAATATAATATATAAGGGATTCGAACTCAGACTTTCACATGACCCTCAACTCTCCATGCCATCTCATTGCTGACCCACCTGATCACACACATGTTGAAAAAATAAATAATTACCAATATTCGTATTTCATGCTAAACCAGCAATCATCAATTGGTCCAGGTTACTATCTCCACACATATATACAATCACTGCTCAGCTTTATATTAAGATAGCCAATCTTCATACTTTAATGAACAGGTTTCAAACTTCTCCAACCCACAACCATTCAGCCATCCATTTCATTGAAAATCTGGTGACAGAACGTTCAGAAATGACTAATGTCAACATGGATAGGATGACAACCTTGGCACTAAGGTGGGCTTTGAACTTTCTGACATCATATTTTTAATGAAATTGATGGCTGAAGAGTTGTGGGCTGGAGTTGTTTGAAATCTGTCCATTAAAGTATGAAGAGTGGCTATCTTAATTAATATAAAGCTGAGCACTGATTGTATAAATGTGTGGAAAGAATAATTTGAACCAAGTGATGATTGCTGGTTTAGCATGAAATATATTGGTGATTATTTATCTTTTCAACATGTGTATGATCAGGTGAGTCAGCAATATGATATGGCATGGAGAGTTGAGGGTCATGTGAAAGTCTGAATTCGAATCCCTTATATGTTACATTATATATGTGCAGGTGTGTGTAAACCTTTACAATGTATTAAATTACAAAAGTAATAATACTAAAAAAATCAAGTCGTACATTACGTGACTTAATTATATTTATCAAAAGACAAGTGAAGATTTCAAAACAGAATCTCCTGACTTTTGCTTACATTTTAAACATTCATAGATAAACTCTTATTTTATACCATCAATCACATGTACTTCTTTTTTTCTTTCAATTTCTTTCTTTCCTCTCTGCTCTATCTCTATCCAAATCTTTTTTTCCCCATTCTTTAATTTGCTTAATAAATAATCTAATTTATTTACTCTCTTCAATACTTGAATGTTTTCTGCAGTAGTAGGAAGTCATACTCTAGAATGTAAAGTCCTTGGATCAATTCCAAGCTTTATGGTACTCAAACTTTTTATAAATTCCTGGTCAAACCATTTGATTACATTTACATTTTTAATATTTTCAATGCAGCTAATACTGTTTTTCCACTATATTATTTCTACCTCTTCTACCTGTAAGCATATAGTCAATACAATGTTCTTTTTGCTTTTTATATTATTCCATAAATCTACTTAAATTTACTCTTGACAATACTATAACGCATCTAAGACCATCCTTCTAATATATTTTTCTTGATCAATATGATACTTTTTCCACTTCTTAATGCACTTGATAAATAAATTTACTTCTTCTTAATTTACTCTCTGCAATATTTCAGTGCAATTAAGATTATTCTTTCAATTTATCTTTCCATTCACTTCCAAATCTGTACCCCAATAGTCTCAAATTTTTTCTCCCTTTTTTCATCATCCTATTTTTTTTCTATATAAAATCAATCCAAGTAAAAATTTTAAGAAACTTCTTAATTTTAGTTCTGCATTTACTACTGAAATATTGTTTATTGCAATCTCCACTAGATAGCTAACTACCTTGTCATCACACAATTTCCTTTTCTTACAAAAGCTGTTAAAACAGTAGCAATTTCTCTATATAGTAGTGCCATCTAGTGCAAGTCATAGAAATCAATGGATGTTAGAAAGTTTGTGTATAAAATCCTATCTAATGCCTACTCATCCAATATTCCTAGACTAGTGCTTGGATCTGAGAGCAGTACACATAGATCTTTGGATATAAAGCAACTCTTCAGCTGTCACTTTTTATTTATTTAGCTAATTTTAAAACTAGAAGCCCAAAATGAAAGCAACAATGTTTATATTGCAAGCAAACTGTCTTGTATAGTCATACAAATTGAAAACAATTTAGTATTTATACATTTTGGCATCTTTGGTTTATTAACACAATTTAGTATTTATACATTTTGGCATCTTTGGTTTATTAACAACCATAGTCATCATCATCTTATGAGCAGGATTGGTTTTAAACCACCAAACATCACATGATCACAATTTCCTATGCTTACACAGGTTGTTAAAACAGGCAAATTCTTCTTATAATAGTGCCAATTGATTGCTAGAAGGTTTGCATATCACTATCCAGTGCTACTCGTCCAATATTCCCAGACTAGTTTCTAGCTTGTAGCTATCACTAGTGACAAGTCTTGGATCTGAGACCATTGCACCTAAATATTTGAATATAATGTGACTCTCCTGCAGCCCAAAACACAAAAATGAATAGATAATGAACTGAATTAAATCTGTATGATTATATGAGTCTGTTAGCTTTGATGGAAAACATTATTGTGTTATTATTTGGGGCTCCTAGCTTTGTAGATAGTTAAATAAATAAAAGTAGTTGTTGGAGGATTTGCACTATATCCAAAGATCTAGGTACAGTTTTTCTGATTCAAGGTTTCTCACTGATGATAGCCACATGCTAGAAACTAGTCTGGGGATATTTGATGAGTAGGCATTAGATAGGGATTTTAAACACAAACCTTCTAACATTCATTGATTTCTATGACTTGCATTAGATGGCACTAATATATGGAGAGTTTACTATTTGTTTTACCTTATCACTTCACATACAACCACTTAAGTTTATTTTTAGTATTTTCAAATTTCTGCCACATCATCAGAAACCTGCAAAAATAATTTCCAATATGGCTCCATCTTTATACACTTTTTAAAAGTGCATTTAAATAAACAATCTGTTTATTATTTCTATATATATCATTTTTATAAGAAAAGTATTTGTTTTTAAACATATTCTCTTCTATTTATTTAAACATTTCTTCTTCAAAATGGCACCACCACCCCCCAACCCCCTCCAACAAAAAAAAATAGACACTTTAATTCAGTATAACAAATTATCTTTTCAAGATCAGTGTAACAAATATATACACTCTTAACAATAATCTAATCTAGGTTGACAACATAAAAGCTGTAAATAATATTAAACACAATTTTCTAAATTTTCACATTAATTTTTTTAATTTATTCCTCTAAAGATTTTAATTATTATCTGAAATATAATTTTTTTTTTTTTTTGCTATTTTCTGGTTCTCCCACCATAGATATGTCTTATATCTTTCCATTTATTGCATAACCTATTTTATACTTGTGAATCTCATTTTGTTATTTGTTAACTTTATTAATGGTAAAATCATTTTTTAATTTTTTTTTTCAACATATCTCTATTAATAACTTAATGTTTTTGCTTTCATTTTAATTTGATACCCACATTTTTTTTCAACCAAAGTAATTTATTTTGTTATAAATTAAATCAAACTTCCTTTAAATATGTAATTTTTAAATTCTATTATCTTTTTCTAATTCTCTTGAATATCTTTTTTTTTTTTTTTTTGGCCATGGGATTCACCATTAAATGTTTGTTTATTTTTACCTAATTTAATATTTATGTATCTATATTTTCTATTATTTCACTCATTATTTCTTTATTAACCCAGTCAATTTTTGATGATTTTTCATTGTGTATCCTACAATCCAAGCTGATGTATCTTTTAAGTGTTTTCTTGAAAATTTTACACTTCTCTTTTAAACAAGTATGTGATATGTGATGTGATGTATTGTGGCTTCTCCTTAAACAAATTCAAGAATATCTCAGCAATTATGCCCAGATAAACCTGTTAACCACTTTATTTTCCATTCCCCACTCTAAATTTTCCCATAATCTGCTCTATCCCATTTCCACAACATAATCTTTGTCAACTCTATAAGCTTTATATCTAAATCCCCCTTATCTTTTCCCAAACCCAGCATAAAAACCAATAATTCACTTTTTGTATAATCACTTTTTTTTCATATTTATTCTTCCATAACTTCATTATATGTACCCTTTCTGTTTTCAAGCATTTACATTCAATTAACAAATGCCTAATATTTTTTATTCCTTACATAATTTACAAAATAAATCACCCATATTTTTCCATTTACATGTATAATCTCTTGAAGCTAAAGATCCCATTCGAGCCTTAAACAATAAACTACTTTCCTTACTATTATCATATATTAACTCACACCAAATATTCTGTTTATTTCTATATATATTTAAACTCTTTTTACTCTCCATACTATTTCTCCATCTCTCTAACTCCCTATTCTTTATTAATAAATCTATTTTTTAACCCATTCCTTACTACTATAACACTCAACAATCCTCTTAACACAATCATCCCATCTTTTGTACAAATATACTGATATAAATTCTTTATCCAAATCTTTTGCATACCACATTACCTTTCTCACCCATCTTGTTACCTGCCCTTTACTCATAACCCAATTAAATACTATTTTGGCTATTCTTTTATTATCCATAAACTGCAATCTACCAAACATTTTCATTTTACTTTTTGCATCTCTCATATGAAAACTTGACCATCCCATTTCTCCTTGAATTGCCTCCCTTGCTGTCCATACTTCTGCATCCAATGCATGTCTTCCTACTTCCCTTTGAACTTTTTCTAAGTAATGTAATATCTCTTTACTAACATATAATGCATCATTACCATATGTTAACGCTGCTACTGCAAGACTCCTTTCCATATAATTCTAGCTACATCATATTCATTATATGAAAACACTGTTAATTTATTTATCAATCCCTTTCTTTTCTTTGCTTCATTTATCAATTTTTTCTCCCATTCATCCAAATAATTTTTCTGATTCCTTAAAATAATTCCCAAATAACTATATTTATTCACCACACTTAACTTAATATCTCCCAATAAAAATTCTACATCTTCTCTTTCCCCAGTATTAACCATCATTATATTTGATTTTTCTTCACTAAATTTAATCCCCATCTCTTTACCCACCCTTGCACATGTCCTCAGCATAACTTCCATATCTTTTTTTTTTCTGCACACAAAAATATATCTCACAAAAAAAGACCTGACAAAATATATACTCCCTTACTACCTATTAACGGTATCTCTATCACTCTTCCTAATCTTTCTATTGCTCTTTCCATTTCACTCAAATACAACACAAACAAAATAGGTGACAAGGCAAAACTCTCCATACTGTAGTGCCACCCTGTGCCAACAAGAGTAATAAATGTATGCCAGAAGGCTTGTGCATAAAATCTCTATCTAGTGCCTACTCATCCAATATCCCCAGACAAGTTTCTGGCTTGTGGCCTTCGTTAGTGAGGAGCCTTGGATCTGAGAGCACCGCACCTTGCTATTGTTTATTTTTTTCTTTTTTATGAAATTTAAAATACTTTTTTAATGATCTTTAATTTATTAATGCTATCTCTTTTTTATTGTAATTTTAAAATTTAGCTTTAACTTTGCTACTATATAAACAGTCAAGTCCAAATCAGTTTTTATCCGTTAGTGCTTTTTATGTATAGTAATTTTTAAAGCTTGTATCATAAATATTACCAAATTCACCACTTCATTTATTTTGCTTTAATATCTTATATAAATGCAATTTATCCACTGTATTTTGAATGCTTTTTAGCAAAAACATTTTATTGTACATATATGCTTACACAATCTTACATTTCGACTGTCCTGCAGTCTTCTTCAGAGCCACTTTTTAAAAAAGTAAAGTAAAAGTGGCTCTGAAGAAGACTGCAGGGCAGTTGAAATGTACGATTGTGTATGTATATATGTACAATAAAAGGTTTTTGCTAAAAAGTGTTCAAAGTAGAGTGGATAAATTGCATTTATATAGCTTGTATCATATTTCATGTTTTTTCCATTCTTAATCTTTTACAATCTTTCTTGCTCATTCGTGATATTCCATGCATTTTCTATTTATTACAATTATTTTTTTCAATTGCTAAATACATAATCTTTATTCTTAATTATGTTCTTAATCCGAATAAGTTTAACCATATCATCAACAACATATAATGCTTTTTCCAACGTCAAGATAATTCATTAAGTATTTGGAACGTTTATTCTATTCTCTAATTATAGATACATTTTTTTCTTATATTTTCTTCTTCTATCATTAATACTTTTCCATACCATTCTAGAATTTCTTACACTTTTATTTTTTCTATGTGGTCAGTTTTAGTTATTTTATATTGCTTTGTTTTGTTTTTTTCTTTACATACATTGCCTTTACTAATGAGTTGTTGCTTTTTGGCAAAATGTAAATTACTTTTTTATTGACCCCATTCTAGATTTTATCTCCCTAGTTTTGCTTTGAAGGATATATATATATATATAAATTAGTAATCAATGTCTGTATTCCAATTATAAACAAATATATACAATTCTTCGAAAAACAATACAATATAAACAGTAAATAATATTTTAAAACAAATATCTATTATAATTTAATAGAAGTACTTTCGACTATCTAAGTAGTCAAATTCAGTTATAAAAAACCGTTATAAATGTCTACAAAAACAATTACGTCATAGATAGTCAAAAGTACTTCTATTAAATTATAATAGATATTTGTTTTAAAATATTATTTACTGTATTAATTATTGTATTGTTTTTCAAAAAATTATATATATATATATATATAGGGGATTTGAACAGAGACTTTCAAGATCCCTTCTGCTATACACTATCTCATATAATCGATAGACCTGACCACATATATGTGAAAAAGATAAATGATATTCATATCATCTTTATTATATTTAAACTCCATTATAAATTATGCTTATATTTTTAAAATATTATATATATATATATATATATATATATATATATATATATATAAAAATATATATATATATATATATATATATATATGTTGTTTCATCAATTGATAACCACATATTCAATTATAACTATTAAACAAATTACAATTTTATATAGACGTTTTCAATCAAATAAAACAATCCAATTCTACCAGACTATTTTATGAATATATATATATATATTGTACCCTCACTTATATATACCCATACAAAAGGGCACAATATATATATATACATCATCATTTCAACCATTATCAATCCACTGCAGGATGAAGGTCTCAATAAGTTCAATTCATATTCTCCGATATCTAGCCTTTCTTCTCCACATCACCCCTACACACTTTCTTATTTCATTCATCCATCTCACATGTGGTCTCTTTCTGGGTCTTTTAGAATCTCTTGGAATCCAGTTTAAGATTTCAACTGTTCATCTATTATCATCACTTCTAGCAATATATCCAACCTAATTCCATTTCAATCTCTTAATTCTTTCAATGATGTCAGTAACACCTCTTTGTTCTCTTACCCATGTATTTTCTTTTTAATCTCTTCTTGTTATTCCTATCATGCATTTCTTCATACTTCTTTGAATGTTCTGAAGTCTCTGTATTGTTCTTTTGTTAATTGTCTAAGTCTCAGATCCATAAGTTAGAAGTGGTAGAACACATTTGTTAAATACCTTCCTTTTTAAACACGTAGTCATATTTCCTTTTAATATTAAGTTACTTCTACCAAAGTCACTCTAACCAAGTTTAAATTCTATGATTAATTTCACCCATTATGGTTTCATCTGTGATAATAATCTGGCCAAGATATTTGTAGTTGTTAACTTTTTCTAACTCATTATTTTCAAACTTTATTTTCATCTTTCATGAAAATGGATTGAACATTACTTTAGTCTTTTTAATGTTCACTTTTGGTCCTATTCTTTTACTTTCATCTGGTAACTCTTGCAACATTTCCTGAAGCTCTGAAACATTATTTGCAAAAACAACTACAACATCTGAAAAATCTAGATGACTTTAATAATCTCCATTTACTTTTATTTTTTTAAATTTCCACTTAAATCACAAAATACTTTTTGCAGCATTGCTGTAAAAAGTTTTGGAGATATGGAGTCATCCTATCATATATCTTTCTCAATGTTAATATTCCTAGCACCATTATGCAATCTAATTGTTGCTTTTACATTTTTATAAATATTCTTCAGAATATGACAATATCCTGGATCTACACCTTGATGATCCAATGCTTTAATCACTATAAGAAATGCTTGTAGAATCAAATACTTTTTCATAATCTACAAATCCAAAGCATAATGGTAACTCATATTCATTGGTCCTTTCTATAACTTCTGTCAATAGATGGATATAACCCATTGTACTAAACCCACTTTTTAATCCAGTTTGTTCTCTTGGTTGGTGGAAATCCAGGGTTTTCTGTAGATGAGTTGTAATTATCTTAGTAAAAGTTTTGTATAAAACTGATAAAAGACTGATAGGTCTGTAATTTCTAATATCTTCTTTATCACCTTTTTTAAATATTAATATTATTACTGCATTCTTCCAATCATCTGGTAATCTTTATCATTTAGACATTTGGTATATAACTTTGCCAAACATTTTTTAATTTCTTCATCTGCTTCTTTTAAGATATCAATACATGGATATTTTTCCTTCTTCATAAATCTAATTGCATGTCTCACTTCTTCATTTGAAATCCTGAGCAATTCTGAAGATATAATAGTTGTAGTAGATACATTTCTTTGTTCTTTATTATGTAATTATTGGTGGAACTCTTCTACACATTTCATGATGTCAACTCTCTTTTTTGGTAATAATTTTATCTTTTTTCTTATTGCAGAAATAATATTTCTACCAATATAATAATCATCTCAGTAGAAATCTTCAAATATAAAAACTGATGATTGATTTGTAATTTGTGATGTCCTATTTTTCAGCTTTTAAAAATATCAGTATCTCCACTACATTCTTCCAATCATCTTTGCTCATCTTTTAAACATTTTGTCATGAGTAGATATAGCGTATTTCACATTTTATATTTTCTCATTATTTATTTATTTACATAAATTACATGGCCTCCATCGGGCCTTTATTATCAGGAAATAAGCTAACACACACACACACGCACACATATATATATATTTAAAACAATATGTTGTCCAGTACAATGATGTAATCATTACACAGCCCCATTTGTGATGCCAGGCTAAATTTTACGAAACCTAATTTACTTCTGATGGATGATGGTAGACCATATAATCTTATATAAACAAAGTAATAAGCCATGTGATAATTTAGTTATTTGTGTACTTATTAATTGATGTTTAATTTATTTTCTTTAATAAAATTGACAGATCTCGTAACAGTAATTTATTTACAAGTTATAATCATTAAAAGATATGCTAAAGTCTGTTAAATTGTATACATCATAGTATAATCATTAAAAGATATGCTAAAGTCTGTTAAATTGTATACATCATAGTATAATCATTAAAAGATATGCTAAAGTCTGTTAAATTGTATACATCATAGTATCAATATATTCATAGATAATATAACACATTCATACTACTTTTAATCTTGGCTTCAATAAACTTAATATAATTCTGTGCATGTATGAATTCATAAATATATTATTTCTTTGCCTCACATGTCTTCTAGTACATACACATACATATGTTCTATATGACATAGACATCAACACTATCTTTATCGTAATAATCTTAAGGAATAATCTTTCTTAGATCCTAATCCTAAACAAACCAATTATAAAATAATAACTGTAAAGGGGTGGTCTTTTGGTCTTAACCCTAACTGAACAAACCTTCTATCCAATAATTATAAGGAGTAATCTTTGATCCTAAACCTAATTAAATTTTATACAAGGAGGACTCATTCTGAGATTGGGCCCTAACCCATTTAACTGATAGGAATGTGTTCTCCCATATGGATGTGAATATATTTAAACTATTGAACATTGAATAAACAACTGTGTATATATAAATCCATCTATATAAAATCTAATTTTCAGCAATCAAATATAAATTTAACTATGAACAAATAGGACTAATGAAATAATTACATCGTCAACTACTGGTTACCTGAGACAGGCAATTTATATGTGTGCATTGCAATTATATGATTATCATTATTTCATTACCTTTTCCTCTTATTAATAACTTAAATAAAATTCATAAGCTTAGTATACTTATGATATATACAATAAGAATTATTTTAAATTGCACTTTATGCAAAAAAGTGAAGCTTAGTATTATTAGAAAAAGAATTATAAGGTTTAGCGCTTTTGGAGCAATTAGGTCTCCATATTCATAGCCTATCTTGGGAGGGTCAGCTTATGTTGAGATTTTAAGCAAAGCTTAGCAGTAATTTATGCAAAATTTATTCAATGTTTTTTTTCATCTCAATGTAAGCTGACACTCCAAAGATAGGCTATGAATATGGAGACCTAAGTTCTCCAAAAGCACTAAGTCTCCAAAAGTGCTAAGCCTTATAATTCTTTTGCTAATAATACTAAGCTTTACTTTTTTGTATAAAGTGCAATTTAAAACTTACTACTCAAAGGTAAAGTAAAAAACAAAGATTTTATTTCAATAAGAATTTTTTTTTTTTTAAAAAAGTTTAACAAGTAAAGAGAAGTTATTACAAATTCATTTGTTTTTGTTTTTTTTAATTGACAGTTTCTATAATATCCAGACACAAGCATTATTTACAAATTAGTTAAAATAAAGTACAAATCACATTTTAATTATATGATTCACCAAACAAAATAACTGTCATTAACTTCTTTCTGACAAATATTAAAAGTCTGTATAGGGTGATAATACAGGCTTGTAATCTCTAACTACCATTTAAATAAGTGTTAATTCTTTATTTTGGCTGATGTTATTCAAAGTATCATTCGCATATGTTCCGGATTAAATCTAGCTGACTGTTAACAATGTCACTCCTTTTTATTCACAAGGCATAGTGAAATTTTCAGATTTGAATGGTGTAGTTTTCCAATCTGATTAAAAGAAAACTGATTTCTATATCAAAACTTAGTTTCTTTCTAGAACCTCATTTCAGTTTTTTTATTTAAAAAAAAAACAAATTTGCATATCATTTTGCTAATTTTTTTTATTGAAATGAATAATAGATTGTTCATTTCAATAGTTTTCTCAACAATTTCTCTAATTTTTTTAATCTGCTTTTTTTCTTAATTGATTTAATCATTTGCCTATCATCTTCATTTAATTAAAATGCGTAGGAATTCAGAAAATATAGTAATTGTAGAGGTTGCTTATGTGTATAATGAATTTCAGAATCAAACTAATGAAAAGAATTATATAAATTCACTTTATTCAAAATTATTTTGGAAAAACAAGGTCGTAGCCATCAGTATTGATAAAATTCAAATGCCAAAGCTTTTAAATGGTCTAGGTTTGCACTCGATCTCAACCCTATATCTCCAGAGATCTATATCACTTCTTCGTGTAACTTGTCTAAAGCTTGCTCAGTTATCTCTTTCTTTGGTTATTGATCCTACAGATATGCCACCTCCATTTTCAAGTTATTGGATTGCTGATTTATGGAAGTCAGTTATTAAGTCAATACCCTCAATTCAAGTTGCGCTTGATGGGAAATTGACATTCTGGGATGTTTATAAATTAAAATTTCCACATTATACTCTTCTTTTGACTTCATTAGGTGTTTCAAATAAAGTTATCTTGCATAAAATGAAAGTTCTTTTCATTGAAGCAAGACATGTTGACTTTGTACTTAAACTGAATTTAAATGCTCTCCCAACAAATTATTTTTTAGTGACCAGCAGAGGCTTCATTAGGATTTCATCTCAGTGTCAGTTGTGTAGATTATTATATGATGAGACAATACTCCATATTTTCTATATTTGTCCTGCTCTTAAGTAGATTAGGGACTTTATTGTTGCGAATGTCTCTCTGGATCTTAGGGATGCTCTTTCTGTTTCTAATACTCTCAAGAAGGGATCTTTTGCAGCAATAAGATTATCTATCTTTATAACATTTTCTTTATGGTTGATGCATTGCAGGCTCATCTTTGGTCATTCTCAGGACTCAGCTCTAACTGTCTTTATAAAGCTTCTTGACCATGTCAAGCAGCGAGACTCTCTGCTTTCGCCTGTGAGTCTTCATGATGATACTTGGGTGAAAGTTTTATTTTCCTCTTAATCTTATTAAGATACCCTTTTCTCTGCATTGACTTTTTCAAGTTTCATTCTGAATGCTATGTAATTTTTTATAAAGTTTAACTGTATATTACTATGTTACTATGTTTAATAAATTTATTTTAAAACAACAAGAGTTATATAGATATAAAAATGGTATTAGCACCCTAATTGACTTCTAATTATTTCATGCAGTTATGCAAATGATTGATGAATACAAGTTGCCATTATAAAAAGTCATTTGATTCTATAAGCATTTCTGCAATAATTAATGCCTTAGATTGTCAATATATAGATTTTGTATCTTGTTGTATTCTGAAGAATATTTATTACAATACCACAATAGTGATTGGATTAAATGGTGATGTGAAGAAGATTAAAAATTCATAAGGATATATGATAGGATGATTCCATCTCTTCAAAATCTTTTATAGCCATTTTAGAAGAAAATATTTTGTGAATTTAAAATGGGATTATAAGGGAATTAATTTTAATCACTTAAATTTTATGGATGATATGGTTGTTTTGAAAAATAGTGCTTCTAAATCTTAAGAATGTTGCAGAAAATATTATATGAAAAATAAAGAATATTGAAAATGAATGCTAAAAAAAATAATGTTTAATGATTTTTCACAGAAGAAAAAATAATTAAACCACTAAGCATCACATGATCACCATTTCATATGCTTGCTCATAACTGTTATTAAAACAGGCAAAACTCTCCATACAGTAGTGCCACTCAGTGAAAGCCAGAATAATCAATGGATGCCAGAAGTCTTGTGCATAAAATCCCTATCCAGTGCCTACTCATCCAATATCTCCAGACAAGTTTCTAGCTTGGAGAGTTTTGCCTGTTTTAAAAAAAAATAATATTGGTCAGATCGCTAATTGGAGCATAGTAGATAAAATTAATCATCTACTTAATAGAATATGTTTACTAGAAATAATCTAATATTCAAAAAACATCTACGTGTTTGAAAGTATTTTTAATATCTTGTGGATATGAGAATGGAAGTTTAACACAAAAGGAATACAGAGACTTTAAAGAACACTACAAAGTATGAAGATGTCTATATTAGGAATATTAAGGATTGAATAAAATGGGAAAACATGATTAAGAGAAAGAACAAACATCATTAATGCCTACCATAAAATTAAACAATTGAAATGAAGCTACCTTGGTATAGTATTTAGGAGGAATGACAGCATATTGATAGTGAAACTCTTAAACTGCATCTCAAAAGGCTACAAAATTTTTAGAAAGAGTCCACGTGAAGTGAATAGATCAGATAAAAAGTTTCAGTATGATATGACAAAAGAGAAACTATGGATTAAAGAAAACAATTAAATTTAGTGAATTCATTCTGCATTGGATACTCAATATTTGAAAATGATCATGATAAGCAGTTGGTTAAATAGATATATGCATGCATGGATAACATAAGAAAGTAAATGAATAGATAGTTAGGTTAATGTATAAATATATAGGCAAATAAAAGTGTTGTAAAGCAGTACACTATTATATATACCCATTTATTTTTGTTTAAATACATAAATTTTAAATCCATAAACATCACATGATCACTATCTTCCATGCTTGCTCATAACTGTTTTTAAAATAGGCAAAACTCTCTCCATACAGTAGTGCCACTCTAAGCAAGACAGAGTAATCAACGAATGCCAGAAGGCTTGTGCATAAAATCCCTATCTATTGCCTACTCATCCAATATCCCCAAACTAGTTTCTGGCTTAAGGACTTCTCCAGTGCCACTCTTAGATTGAAAATATCTGTGTGTTTGTAATTTTATTCTCATAGTTTAGTAGTTATGTAGAGATAGAAGGTGGGTGCTGGAGCATTGCCTTAGATCCTAAGATCTAAGTGCAGTGCTCTCAGATCCAAGGCTCCTCACTGACAAAGGCCATAAGCCAGAAACTAGTTTGGGGATATTGGATGGGTAGGCACTAGATAGGGATTTTATGCACAAGCCTTCTGGCATCCATTGATTACTTTGTCTTGCTTAGAGTGGCACTACTGTATGGAGAGAGTTTTGCCTATTTTAAATCCATATATATACACATAAAGGCGTACGTAGTTATGTGACGTTTTTATATCATTCATGTTTGCTATTGTTTCCTTTTTTTAAAAAAAAATTTGAATTAAAAAACAAAAAATGTGGTTATTTATGAAAGAAAAAAAACATAAAACGATAATTTTTAAAGAACACATTTATTTTTGTTCCTAAGTTGAAATATTTAATAAATTAGTTTCAAAAAGCCATATTAACGTGTAATTTTGTAAACATTTATAAAAGACTAGAGGATATTAGAAAACATGATGCAATTAGATTAACGGCAGTTGGATAATGATTTCAATGTATGCGTTTCGGCAATGTTAATCAAATGATTTGCCATGTATACGTTTTCATAAAACCCAGGAGAAATAGGGATTTATTACAAAGCTAGAAAATACATTCTAATGCACCTGTTTTTAATTTACTTTATCTTACTAAAAATCACATTAGATATTTATCCAAAGAGTATATGTTTATAAAACGGAAATTTCCCATGTGAAATAATTGCATTTATTAGTTAAAAAGTCTTTTTCTTATTAGTAAAATAAACAAACTATACAAGATTTTCGAAAATCATTTTATAAGACAATTAAAGAATTATCAATTGTCGCAAAGTTGTAGTTTTATATATTTACAGTTGTTGTTTTTTTTTTAATTGTAAACTACGGTTATATTGTAACTTCTATAGCAGGAAAAAAAAGTCTCTAGGGTTATTAACCGTAAGGTAAAACGAAATTCAGTGAATATTCAGTGGATTTTACTATTGTTTCACTAAAACATCAAAATGCCCGTAATTAGTTTAAATTGATGTTACAGAAATGCATGTTTTAATTTAATCTCAAACTTATTTACATATACAGATTAACCAGCTTGAGTTTAAAACCTTAAAATTGAGTGAGTGAATTTTCTAGATAATAGCTTTGAATAACAAGATATGAGTAAAACGCAATAATGAGTTTTTAATTTACACAGCCGCCTACACCAGAGATGACCAACAAGTCGATCGTGACCCACCGGTCGATCGCAAAGCCAATTTTGGTCGATCGCGAGGCCAATCTGGCAAGAGCTGGCGGGTAACGAATGAAACAAATTAAGTCAAGATTTTCAAGTTTTTTTGTTATTTTTCTTTTTGTTCTAATTTTTTTTTTCAATTCTAGATAGGTGAAGTCCACTAAGTTGTATCATTATTGAAAATAATATTTTTAATCTTGACTTAATGTAAGTAATTTGAATTAATAATTATTGTTAATAATTACTCGTGTTGCTTTAATTCCACGAACATGAGTTTTTTGGCCCATTAAATAATTGTCATTTTTTACTAGATAGATATATAAAAATAGTATGTATTTCACACCTCTCTCCACTTAGACTACGCCTATAACAACAAGTCGATCGCCTATGACAACACGTCGATCGCAGCACGTTTTGAAAATAAAAAGTAGATCTTATGAACACATAAGTTGGCCACCCCTGGCCTACACATACTCATAAATATAACAAAGGGGTGTTCTTAATATTTTTTCGGAAAATGCTAAGAACATGTCAATTTTGAATTTGAAATTAAATTTCATATTTGATTATATATGTGTCCAGTGAATATATATCTAATTAGTGCATACCTGTATTTAAAAGTTAGTATGTCCATTCCAACTCCAATAAGAAAAAAAAAAAACCACTAAAAAGTGTTTTAGAGATGAGTTTCTTGATGACCCAATTTTTTTTATTTATTTGATATTTTGCAATGTGGTCTTCAGCAAAAAACTTTTTTTTTTTTAACTATTTCAAGACCATGTCTAGTTGTAACTCTCCAATATTTTCTATTCTTTGATAGTTTCCTAGTGAAAAAAATCAACATTGCATTGTTTTAGAAATTGAAATTTGCACCACCCTCAAAAGCCATGTCTAAGTTTGCAGCCTTTTAGAAATTGTTACATTGTTCATCAATTTTACATATTTAATCTAAATTAATGTGTGATTTTACAATAATGGACTGTATTTAGTAAAGTGAAAAAATACTGGTTGATTTTATGATCTTGCCATAATATTTTTCAAATTTTATGGAACATCTTTAAATGAACTTTTTTAATCATCACGATCATCATCATCAACCATTATCAATCCACTGCAGGATGAAGGTCTCTCCAAGTTCAATCCATCTTTTCCAATCTTTATCTTCTCTTCTCCACATCACCCATGCACACTTTCTTATTTCATCCATCCATCTCACATGTGGTCTCTCTCTCGGTCTTTTACAATCTCTTGGAATCCAGTTTAAAATTTCAATTGTCCATCTATTATCATCTCTTCTAGCAATATGTCCAGCCCAACTCCACTTCAGTCTTTTAATTTTTTCAAGGAGATCAGTAACACTTGTTTGTTCTCTTACCCATACATTGCGTTTTCGATCTCTTCTTGTTACTCCCAACATGCATCTCTCCATACTTCTTTGAGTGGTTTGAAGTCTCTGTATTGCTCTTCTATTAAGTGTCCAAGTCTTTTTTAATACTTAATAATATACTGATAAGATGTCCAAATCTCAGTTTCATAAAAAAAAAATAGGTGTGTGTAATAATTGAATAATATAACAATTTATATACATGAAAAATTGTGAAATTCAACTACTCTTTACACATAAAATTATTAAATGGACACACACACTCTCTTGTCAATAAATGTTTTAAAAGTGTAGGTGGACTACAGATGCTTGTGAAACATTTGTTCATAGGAGAGTGTCTATTTAATAATGCATATGTGAAAAGTAGTGGATTACCTCTGGGAGCTTTCATGTAATAAAAATATAATAGCTAAATAGCTGATGTTTCAGTACAATAATAAGTACTTTCCTCAGAGCTTCTTTTTTTTCAAATCATAAGAATGTGGGTGGTGAGATTCAAAAACATTATTTTTTTCTTTTGTCATTTTCTTGGTTGAGAAGTTTTAAAAAAAAAATTATCCTCCAATAGCTTTTTCCAAGTACACCTGGGTCTCTTTTTATGCGGACTTATTTAACATGATTTTGAAGTTATGCGATTCGTGTTTCACCGGAAGTCAAACTCCGCTATTGAACTATTACTTTAAATAATAAATTTCATGCACTTACGTTATATTGAAAGTAATAGCACATTATTGGAATTCGACTTTCAACTTAGTAATTTCAATATTTTCAGTGCTTTATAATAGTAAGATTTTATGCAATAATGAAATTAAAATCATGATTTCCACATTTTATGTATACACACATTAAATTTTACAAGATTATAATTTAAATTTGTTCAAACATTGTGCATGTTAATTTTGCATTTTAAATCACATTCTGTTTTTGCTTTTTAAAAAAGAACATAATCAATTATTAATCATTTAGTGTCCACAAATTTATTTTTAAAAGGTCAGTAATAGCAGTGGGCACAATTAAATTTGACAATTAAAAATTAAAATCTGATTTTTAATTGTAATTAACAATTTAAAAATTACTTACAGCGACTTGAAATAATGTGATGTGAAATTTGATTTTTAAACGGAATTGAAAATTAAAGACAAAAATAAGAATTTAATTTTTAGTTGTTAGTTTCATAAACAATTAATAAAATCATCATCTCAAAGATTAATTACTAATTACGTTGTCACCAGAAAACAATTGACACAACATGAGTGTGAAGTTGGCGCTAGTTGTTTGCAAACGAACGTGTTTTTCGGCAAATAGCTATAATAATTAAAACATGTATAAAAAAATGTAAATTACTGTACTGTAAATTATGCATAAAAATATATTATTTTGAATAAAATTAAATATTATAGTTAAAAAAAGTTGTCTTGTATCAATTTTTTTCAAATTTGAAATTTTTTATTAGTCATATTTTATTTCCTTATTTTTTTTTTTTTTGCGCAAATTTTAAAGTAAATTTTACATTGGTGCTTTGCTTTTACGCGAGTTTTGAAAAATCACAGTCCGTATTATGTCTATTTTTGTGCATTTTCGTTTGCGCGTGTTTTCTGAGGAACCTATCTATCGCATAAAACGAGACCCAGTTGTATTGGTAATTTTCTTTAATTCACATTTTTCATTTATGTAAGCCTTTTAAAAATCTTTATAATACATAAAAGAAAATATTAAACATGGTGATAGGTTATCAAAAATAGAAGAGTATAACCAATGATGAAAGAGAGATGAAGTGTGCCCAGGAATTTCATCAATTCAGAGAGTCATACGATAATAGTATTAAGAACAACAACAAAAATTATCTGAGTATGTATATGAGAGATATATCAAATCTTGGCATGACTGTATTCAGAACACACAACCAAAAGAAGAATATACCAATATAAATAATAAATATAATGTTAATTAAATATAAATATAAATATACAGTCTTTTCAATTCACAGACGTACTTTTTTAAAAACAATAAAGATTAATAATCCCTGCTTAACTGAAAGTTCATCCTAGAGATTGTGCTCACACCTATTAAGAAATGCATGGTTCAATAGCTCAGGAGGGTCCTGTGATTTAGATATATTCTTATAATGAAACACTTATGAGGCTAACATAAATTAAATGTTATATATATTTGTCCCTTCAAAAAAATGTAAATTAACATTATTTTTAACATTATTCTAGATATGATATTTTAATTATTGGTAATAAAAGAGTAATGGATAATATTTATAATGAGTTTAATAATAATATATATGAAATTAAATGTACTAAAGTAGAATTTGAAGATAAGATTAAATATTTAGATATAGAAAAATCTAATTCATCAGCCATTTATTCACACATTAAATAAACAAACCATGACATCAATTTTAATCAAACATGTATTATGACAAAAATTGAACAATATCACTAGAGACTGCTAAGGGAAGTTATAAAGATTTTAAAGCCTGACTTTGCAAGCATGTAGTCAGTCATAATTCTAAGACCATTTTTTCTCATTCTTAGTTTTATCTAACCATGTCTTTGCCACTGAAAATGATTGTGCTGGATGATGATAAAAAAAAATGTAAATATCTCCCAGTGTGTGTTGCTTTTCTCAATTTGTACCACCACACTATATATATATATATATATACTCTCGTACATCACTGACAAACATTTGTGTTCAAAATACCACAAAAAAGGTTTTAAAGTATTATATGAATATAAACAAACTCCACATGGAATTTCTATACACCATGACACTCCAAAGGAATTTTATTAAAATGTATAAAAGAATGACTTTCTCATAAATTTGTGTTTAATAATTACAACTTATTTTGTACCCATGCTTGTTGTGAATCTACATGAATAATTAGCAGTAATTAAAAATTTTAAAGATAGGAATGATAAATACAATATAGATAAAAGTGTAGCTCAATTGCAAAAGAATCAATTTATTAAATTATGTAAAGATTATGGATATAATCCTAAAATTATTAGCAATATATTTTATACTTCTAAAAAATCTATGGTAGATGATAACATTTTTGAAAATAGTAATGGTATTGATAATGGTAGTAATGAATCAAATAAATGGATTAAACTTTCATATTATCCTAGGATTTATAATACTTTAAGGTATAATAAAAATTACATTGATGAGAATATAAATATTGGCTGATCGAATAGTAAAAATCTTGATCAATTAATAGATAATTATAGGTTAAGAGATTATTTACAATTCAAAAATGGAATTGCATATAAAATTACATGGGGAATTTGTAAAATGATTTACTTTGGGCATACTGGAAAACAAAGGTAAGAGCCTAAGAACATAACTGTTATTAAAAGAAGAGATGATAGATCTGCATTATATATTCACTTCTTGAAATATGCCATAGAATAGATGCTACAAAAAGTATCAAATATTTTAATTTCATCCAAGATTCAAAAAGAAGACAAATATATGAAACATATTATATTAAAAATAGCTTGACTAATTGTATAAATATTTATAAGACTTCTACAAATTTGGATAATAATTGTTTGATTAAAAATGAATGGAAAATTATATAGGTTGATATATATAATTGTATATAAAAATACATGTAATATTGTTTAACATATTATTATGCTATAATCAATTGTTTTGTACTTATTGAATTTATATATGAGGGTTTTGATTTGTTTTAATTATTTACATTATTATTGTTTGTTTTATTTCCATTTTTGGACACTGGGTAGTTTTATATCAGGTGATTCGTTAACATTAAATAGATTTGTAACATTTGAAAAGGACACCAAGGCAGGTGCTGAAAAAAGCTTTTTATGTATAAAATTATTATTTGATTATATAGCTATTGCAAAGAATTATTATTAATAATTTTTTGATTATTAATTTATTTTTATATTTGTTTAAAACAATCTGATTTTATATTCTCAATAATTGCAAAAGTAAAATTTTAATTGAAACACATGACTTGATATATTTTAGAAAAACAAAATCTTTAAACCAGATGAGGAAAGGGGGGATTAAAATGTCTGTGCTTTTAATTAATTAATTTTCTTCTCAGAATTTTAAGATATGAAAGTGTGTTTATAAAATATCCCTTCATCACCTGATCCTCTAATAAATCTAACATATATGTAAGACTTAAGAATGATCACATCTAGCAACATATTTGATTATTCTTAACAAATATATGTTAGTTTAATGTATATATATAAAATAAATGTGACATTAAAGAAAATTTCTATGCATAATATTAAAAATAAAAGTACATCAAAGAATATATTAATTATTTTACCAGTATGATGGCAGTACTCTCATGGTGAATTCAATGTTCCTGTGATTACCTTCATGAAGGATTTTAAAAATATAACAAAATATGAAAAGGAGCATATCAATATGATGTGTAGCTTTCATGACACAATTCATATTCATTTGATCCAGAATTGCACTTAATTTGGGAGATGGGCTGGTTCTTTGGAATAGCATATGGATGAGGATGACATAATTGACAAGATAGCTTATTTGTTGAATAAAGGCAAGACAGGTCAGCAAGCTAAATTCATTTACAATAGCAGGAACATCAGGACAGTTACACTCCTTAGCAGACTTCAAATAGACAGCAATTTAACAACTCCATTGGGATTCTAAACTTACATTCCTCAGAGATGGAAATGGGGAAGCAGCCATGAGCTTTTTACTCACAAATCATTCTGTGTGGCTTCTAGCAGCCAAATAATGACTTCTTAAAACTTTTGTTGACAATCTTGAAGAATTTCTCTTACTCGAACAGCTTGAAGAATTTTTCATAAAGAACAATAATTGCTGTTTAATAAAATTTTGAGGTATTTATACTATTTTTGATAAAAGGCATTTGGATTAATTTTGATTAAAAAATGTATTTTTGATAACAATTTTGAGTAGCTTATATACACTTTTATCCTCAAATCCCGAATACCTTTTGTTTACTTGCATTTTTCCTGCATCAATTAAGACCTTTTTACCACTAGCCAAATATTTAAAAAAAAACACATTTTTGTACACATATTATACAAAGCGATTATCTTATTTTTCATTAATTAGATATGGTTTCACTAACAAATAATAAATGTACCAATACCCTATAATTAATCTCTCTGTGTAAATTTCATAAAAATAAAAGTGTTCAGGAACCTTAATTAGCCGAATTTAAATTAACCGTTTTTCAGACTTTCCTAGAATCTCAGCTAACTCTTTTGACACACACATACATGTACCTTTAGTAAATTTAATGAAATAAATTCAATTCTTATTAGCCTTTAATAATTTTTTTTAAGAAAAAAAAAATTAAAAATTCCCTATAATAGAATTTAAAGAGATTTAAAAATAAATTAACATGCAGCATATATATGTAAGCATATGTATAGCTTCACTAAGAAAATAACACATAATAATACATACCAATCCAATTGTTTAACAGGTGGACTATTTTATAATTATTTATTATAAACTATATGGTGTAAGTCAATATAGGACCACTATTTATTAAAATTTTATTAGCCAATAGGCTTGCATTATTAATTGAATGACAACTAAAACAAATTCATTTGTTTAGATAAATTTAAAATTTAGTAGCAATAAATATATTGTAATGCTATCGAGGTATATGTTGTAATACACACATATCTGCATTGCATATTTTATAATTCCAAAAATATATAATCAAATTTATTAAGGAAAGAAGAATAGTTAAAGAAATAATTTGTTAGGTAGATTTTAAAATGCAATTTTCTAAAATAAAAAGATTGTATTATATTGTCCATTTAAAATAAAATAAAACTTTTTCTTGTGAGTGAAATCTAAAATAGAAAAGATTTAAACTCACTTTCTTTTTTTTAAAGAAATTAAAAGAGTAAAATGTATAAAAAATAAGTAAATATGAAACAATCAGAATAAAAATTAGTTTGTAAAAGAAAAACTTTTGAAAATGTATTTTTACAATTTCTGATTGATAATAAAACTGAAACCAATATTTGTAATAATTTAAAATTATGTAAACTATCTCATAAAAGTGATAGTAGATTAATCTAAAAAAAGATTAGATAATGTGCAATGTAAAAGGTAATTAAAACAGATTTAAGTTATGATCAAAATTAAAAAATTATGATAAGGATTAAAACAATGAAAGAAGAAAGGTATAAAAAGTTGCAGCAGTCCATTATTATTTAGTCCAGTTCAAATTCATTTCAGATTCAGTCTGGTCTTTATTTTGTGATTGATTCATTCCACTTTTTCTGCACTTTAGTCCGTAATTGATTCATTGCTTAATTCATTTATTTATTTGGAAATTCAAAAATCTAAGAACAGCATATACCTCATCATTACTGCTGCAGAAAATATTGCAGAAGCTACAAAACTAGCAACATGCATTGCTAGATCACTTTATAAAAGTTGAACTGGGCTTTGTGCCCATAGTCAATAGCAAAAAAATCAACTGGTCTCACCTGGAACAAATGCCTAGATTGCAAATAGTTGCTGCCACATACTCTCTTTCTCATTGTTCATCAGAAATCTGGAAAGCCATGAAGCCATCAATAGAGAACCAAAAAGCCAATTGATTGAAATTAAAACCAATGAAAAATATACACAAGTGAAAACAATGGTAAATATACATTTAAATAATGGTCTAGACTTTATTTTAAATGAAATGAACTTTAACAAAAGAGCTATTATAATTTCAGCCTCAAAGTAATCATTTATATGTAAAAAAATTATGTAATATTCTGTTACATATATGTGTGTGCATAAATAAATAATGTTTGCTTAATTGTTATTTGGTCTACTCTCTCTTTTGTCACTGCATCACTATTAATTTAAGAGTTTAATTATTTTTATGTGTTAAATAATTGCACTGGACTCCTGATACAGAGTATGAGCTAGCTTGGGATATTTCAAACACTATATTTGTGGCCTGTTGTCCAAGCATGCTGATCATATATAATTTATATGTTCAGATAGCACCTGAGTTGTATACTCAAAACAAGAGCTCTGGATATAGAATGTTGATCTAGCAGTCAAAGAGTGCTATGACCTGGAAATATGATCATAGTTTGTGCTTTGTATAGCCTCACTCTGGCCATATGTACTGTTGATGGTTAATCTATCAACTACTCCTCTGCTTGAAGGGCCAGTCCATCACTGTAGTTACAAAGTAGCCAAAAGTTATTTACAAAATTTTAAAAGTTGCAATAAACGTGCAACTTCAATGGACCTGGCTCAAATGGCACTCAACATGAAACTGAAATGTCACAAATTGATGCCACACAATCAAAGTTAAAAAAGTAAAATTGTAATTAACACTAAAAAACTAAAATTCAAAATAAACTCCAAATTGTGTAATAATAAAAGTTAAAATTGCTGGGCAGCATGAGAAGAGAAATGTACCAAGGCAAGCTAATTATAATATTATGTATATAAGGTAATTAATAATAGTTAAAGATATAAAATAAAAGAATAAAAATGAATATAAATTGTAAATAAAAAGGAGAGAGAAAAAAGTGGCCAGAGAGGTGAATAAATTTGTTATTGCAGGTTGTTTATAGTGAGGTGGGAATTAGAGAGGACTGAGGGGTTTTTTGAGGTATCAAAAAAATACATGGATTATATGAATAATGGAGATAAAGTTAAACAAATAAAATGTTTTTTGTTTAAAAGTTAATAATGGAAGTAAAGTGAAATAAATAAAGTTGAATAAATAAAATGTATTTTTTGAGAATTAGTAACATAAAGAAAAAAATAGTTAATTGGAAGTACAATGAGAATTCTTTTGTTATTGTTTAAAGTAAAGTAAAATCATATTTTAGAGTAAATGTACAAAAATAAAATAAAAGTTTTTTTAGAGAATCAAAATACGAAGATAAAAATAAATTAAGACTATAATAAATAAAACGAAGTCTATAATAAAAAAATAAAATGTTGCAAATAATCTTTCAAGTGAGTGTAGATTGTGAGTAGATTAATAGAGTCATGGAGAAAGGGGAGAAGATGCAGATAAAGATTGAGGAAGGAATATTAAGTGTAAGCCATCACTGTGTAAACTGAAAACAGGAGAAATCATTCAATAGGATGAGGATCCAGTAAAAAGGACCTGGACCCATCCAAAATGCTGTAAAATGTCATTCCAATCTCTTATCTCAAAAAATGACTGCACTGGAAACAATTACAGACTACACCACAAGTCAGTTTCATTGGAAGGAAAATTTCTAACATCATATAGTTATAATAAATCTTGTTTTAATGTAAACCAAATGGTCAGTGGATGAATACTATCATTCACAGTGAACCCATGTCTTCTAAGATGCAGACTCATTGGAGAAAGTCATGGGGTCATTAAATCCACTGCTAGAGAAATTTCCAGCATTTTAATAAAAGTAGTGTTGTAGTAAATGCATGTTGCATCTGGTGGTCATTACATATTATGTAATTGTTGCAAGTGAACGTAGATTATGGCCTGGAGGGTAGAGCAGTATAGGAAAGATATCCTCTGTGATTTGTCAGTCTATATGAAATTGAACACTTATGTCATAAAAATGATAAAAAAATAAATAAAAATGAAAAAATCAAAAGGTAAAGTTAAAAATAAAATGTCAGAGCTAAAATGGGTCAACTTGATGCATTTTATCTTTCAAACTGAAGGGGGTGTGATGTAACACTATTGAAATATATGTTATAAAACTCACATATATCTGTGCTACATATTTTATAATTCCAAAAATATAAGAATATATTGTTAAAGAAATAATTCATTAGGTAGATTTTAAAATGCAATTTTGTAAAATAAAAAGATTGCTTGATATTATCCTTTAAAATAGAATAAAACTTTTTATTGCAAGCAGGTGGGAGAAAATCTAAAATAGAAAAGATTTAAAACTCTCTCCTTTTAAAAGAAATTAAAAGAGTAAAATATTGATTTTAATTTTATTATCAATCAGATATCTTACTAATTACATTTTTGAAAGGTTTAATTGTAATAATTAAAAACTATGTAACTAACTCATAAAAGTGATAGTAAATTAATATAAAAGATTAGATAACAAGCAATGTAAAAGGTAGTTAAAAACAGATTTAAGTTACAATCAAAATTTAAAAACTATGATTAGGAATTAAAACAATGAGAGCGAAATGGTATAAAAAGTTGCAGCAGTCCATTATTATTCAGTCAAGAAAAAGTTTGGTTCATGTTCATTTCAGATTCATTCTGATCTTCATTTTGTAATTGTTTTATTTCGCTTTTTCTGCACTTCTGTCTGTAATTGATTTATTGCTTAACTCATTCATTTATCTGAAAATTCAAAAATCCAAGAACAGCATAGAGCCCATCGTTACTGCTGCAGAAATATTACTGCAGAAGCTGCAGGACTAGCAACATGCATATCTAGACCATTTTAAAAGTGTTCATCTGGGCTTTGTACCCCTAGTCATCACCAAAAAAATCAACTGACCTTGCTTGGAACCAATGCCCAGAACAAATTCCTAGATCATAAATAGATGCTGCCACACAATCTCTCTCTCTCTTCTATTGTTTGACAGAAACCTTTAAGGAAAATGATCCAAGCCATCAATGGAGAACGAAGAAGCCAAATTGTTAAAATCAAAACCAATGGAAAATATAACTAAATGAAAATCTAAGTAAATATATTTTTAAATAACAGCCTAGACACATTATTTCAAATGAAATGAACTTTAACAAAAGAACTATTGTAATTTTAGCTTGAAAGCAATCATTTATATATTCTTATGTAAAATTTATTATGTGATATTCTGTCAGATATATGTATGTACATAGATAAATAATGTTTGATTAATTGTTATGAAGTCTACTCTTTCTTGTCACTGCATCACCATTAATTTAAGAGTAGTTATTTTTTATGTGTTAAATAAATTCACTGGACCCCTGATACAAAGTATGTCCTAGCTTGAGATATTTCGAGTGCTAGATTTGTGGCCTGTTGTCTGAGTATGTTGACCATATATAATTTATATGGTCAGATGGCATCAGAGTTCTATACTCAAAACAAATAAAGTGCTCTGGATGTAGGGTGTTGTTCTAGCAGTTGATGAATGCTATGGCCTGGAAATGTGGTTGTAGGTTGTGCTTTGTATAATCTCAATCTGGCCATAGCTACCATTGATGGTTAATCTATCAGTGTTATTCTATTCTTCTATTGCAGGGTTGGTCCATTGCTGCAGTCACAAAGTTGCCAAAAGTTAGTTACAAAATTGTAAAAGTTGCAATAAATGTGCAACTTCGATGGATCCGGTTCCATATATATAGAAACAATGATAAATAGACAATAAATGTTTGTAAAATAACACTATAATTAATAAGTGTAATAATGTTCAAGGCTAAATGGATTTATAAGTAAACATTAAAAACCAGTCAACATTTAGACAATCCTAATAGCAATAACAATCAATTATTTCCAAACTGTTGTCAAGGCAACCTTTAAACAATAAGGGTGGTGTCCCATTCTTATTAATGGTCTAATATACTTATATACACACTAAATATTACAGCATAACCTCAGAGATTGAAATTATTGATACAAAGAAGTTTAAATAAACCTCTTTTAACAGGTAAATAAAATCTATTCTGAATGCAGACTAATAAATAGTCAATTATAACATTACAAACTACAATTATAAATTTTAAATTGCACCCAAAGTATTACTTGAATAATAAGTGTAATAATGCTCAAGGCTAAATAAATTTATAAGTAATATTAAAAACCAGTCAACACTTAGACAATCCCAATATCAATAACAATCAATAATTTCTAAACTCCTTTTAACAATAAGGATGAAATCTCATCCTTATTAATGATCTAATACCCTTATATAAACACTAAAGATTGCAATCTTTCGTGTCTATATAAGTTAAATAATTGTTAAATGTAATCTTTAGGGTCTATATAAGTATATTAAACCATTAATAAGGATTGGATTCCACCCTTATTGTTAAATGGAGGTTGCCTTGACAATAGTTTGGAAATTGTTGATTGTTATTGATACTGGGTTTGTCTAAGTATTGATTGATTTTTAATGCCTATAATTAAATATGATGAAAAGATATTTTCCACATAAATTTATATTAATAAAATGTGTGTTTATATACCAAAAAGTCATGAATGTTTATTATATGATATATAAAATGTATGTGAAACAAAAATGTTGCTGCATGCATACACTATTTAAAATACAAGAACTTTAATGATACTTCTATAATTTTCATAATATAGTAATTGATTAAAATAACATGTAATAATCATAAATTTATTTATTTGTTCACCTTATTTTCCAAATAAATATCAATGAATAATTGTTGCAATACAATTCTTTCAGATTTTAAAGAATTAAACCACTAAATATCATGTGATCACCATTTATTATGCTTGCTCATAACTGTTATTAAAACAGGCAAAACTCTCCATACACTAGTGCCACTCAGTGCAAGCAAGAGTAATCAATGGATGCAAGAAGGCTTGTGCATAAAATCCCTATCTAGTGCCTACTTATCCAATATCCCCAGACTAGTTTCTAGCTTGTGACTTTCATTAGTGAGTAGCCTTGTCCTAAGATCTAGGTGCAGTGCTCCCAGATTCAAGGCTCCTCACTCATGAAAGCTACAAGCTAGAAACTAGTCTGGGGATATTGGATGAATAGGCATTTTTATGCACAAGCTTTCTGGCATCCATTGATTACTCTGGCTTGCACTGAGTGGCACTACTGTATGAAGAGTTTTGCCTATTTTAAAGACTTATAATATGTATATCCAATAGTAATCTGCAGTCAGTGAATAAACGTATAATATTTCAAAATCAAAGTTTTAACTATTAAAATTTAGGATATAAATATAAATTTAAACTAAATTTGACTTTCTTTTATTTCATATATATATAAAACAACCAACTAACCTAAGATATAGTAATCAATTATATTTATAAATACTGCACACATAAATACACGAATAAAACACCTAGTAACATATGACCTGATCACCATCTTCCTGTGTAATACTTCAAAGTAAAACAATAGTTATAATATCTATTCTGTAATTTAATATTTACTAAAAACAAGAGTATCATAAACAGTTTTCCAAAACAATGCATATTTATTAAATTTCAATATTTTCAAAGTATTAAATTTTTAATCCTTCATTTAGATGCCAGACTTCAGTTATGGAAATACAATGTAAAAATAAACTGGTTTAAATCATATGCTAATGTGCTCCATTGATATTATTAAAGTATATCTGCAGATTGGAATCATTCTTGTATATAGCAGTATGTTACTAGTTTCTATTTCATTATTAAAATCTTTTGTTCACATGTGATAATCCTTTTTATTCGGAAATAGCAAGCCAAATTTGATTACTATAAATTACTTTCTTCTTTTTTTAACAAGTTGTTAATAATGCTATCCAGTTTCTTGGAGAAATATAATTCTTTCTACCCCATTTTTGTAATTATCAAGCAAATACTTTTAAAATAAATATTATATAAAATAATTTATATTGCAGCTCTTACAATTGATTTCATATTCATTATTAAAAACCATGGTTACACTTTTTACTCACTTTAATACCAAAATCATCCTGTGTTCCATGCTTCAAATTTCTGTTACTGTTCTATTAGCATGTTGAAACTTTTTGATGGCATTGTTTCTATGAAAATGCACATAAATATACCATTACCAGGTTCACCGTGTTATTTGTGAAATAATAATAATAATAATAATAATAATAATAATAATAATAATAATAATAATAATAATAATAATAATAATAATAATAATAATAATAATAATAATAATAATAATAATAATAATAATAATAATAATAATAATAAGAAGAAGAAGAAGAAGAAGAAGAAGAAGAAGAAGAAGAAGAAGAAGAAGAAGAAGAAGAAGAAGAAGAAGAAGAAGAAGAAGAAGAAGAAGAAGAAGAAGAAGAAGAAGAAGAAGAAGAAGAAGAAGAAGAAGAAGAAGAAGAAGAAGAAGAAGAAGAAGAAGAAGAAGAAGAAGAAGAAGAAGAAGAAGAAGAAGAAGAAGAAGAAGAAGAAGAAGAAGAAGAAGAAGAAGAAGAAGAAGAAGAAGAAGAAGAAGAAGAAGAAGAAGAAGAAGAAGAAGAAGAAGAAGAAGAAGAAGAAGAAGAAGAAGAAGAAGAAGAAGAAGAAGAAGAAGAAAAAGAAGAAGAAGAAGAAGAAGAAGGAGGAGGAGGAGAAGAAGAACCATATGGGTTAACATAATTCATTTATTTTCCTTTATAAATTACTGTAATTCTTTTTACAATTTCTTTTTCTCTCTGGATATAACTATGAGAATTTTTTTATACTCAGACATTTTATCATATGGCTTAACATAATTCATTGATTGATTTTCTTAATAAATTAATGTCAAATTTATTCAATTAACAATTTTATGATGATAAATTTAAACCTTTTTAGTCCTGCAATGTAGGGAGGAGGGTATGGTATGTCGTTTCACATCTGCAAGAATTAAAACTTATCAATTAACAAACATTAATTACAATTTCTTTTTGTCTCTGGATATAACTATGAGAAATTTTACAGTCAGACATTTTAATTCTATTCTCTTGAACTATGAGTTTTTTTGGGAGAACAGTGAAATTGTGGTTTTCTGTAACATTTTCTAATTATTTATACTTTACATGTTGGGTTCAGAAGTGGGGTAATGGGCTTATAATTATTACTTTTTAATACTGCATTAGGTAAGTTGTATCATAATTACTTTTGAATGTAGATTGCAATAGTCCTGCAAACTTTAAACCCACCTATCTTAAAATGGTATGGTAGCGAAGTGTTAACATTGCTAAAAGATAGTATTGTGTGCACTCACACAAACTTCACCAGACAAAACAAGCCATTAGTTATAACAGAAAAAAAAAGTTGTAGCTATTTGATTTGACTATGGCCCACTAAATGACATATTTATATGCATTTGGATGGAATCAATATCATCAAGCAGTTTCAACATGCTGAACAGTACCAAATTTTCTTATAATAATAATAAATGATAATAATATTTGATAATCATTACATATAAATAATAATATTTACACTTCAAAACATAAATAATAGTCTTTCAACTCAACACAAACAATTTACATTATTTTCTCACAATATTACATTGCAAATATGTATTATATATATATATATAATAACAAGTCAGATGTCACATGACTTATATATAGCTTGCACTTACAAATATGTAAAATTAAGAGCATGCTAATAGCTCTAAACAAGCTTTTTTTTTTATTTATGATAAATGCTACTACAAGAGAAGGCATTCAAATCATTTTTATCTTGGATTGTCCCCATTCCCAGACCGGTTTCGACCTATGGGTCTCTTCAGTGAGGAGTTGGGACATTAGATCTAAAAAACCAACTCAAGCAAAGAATTTATCTAAAAGATAATTGTTAGAAGAAGATCTGAAACTTTTAGACATCTATATGTCTTTAAAGTCAGCTCTCCAACTGAAAAAATCATATGGGCCTGAACTTAATTCAGATACTCCATATATTAGTAGGCTTAGCTCTTTAATTTAGCTAAAGCCACAACAGCAAAATAATAATAGTAATAATAACAAGTCAGATGTCACATGACTTATATATAGCTTGCACTTACAAATATGTAAAATTAAGAGCATGCTAATAGCTCTAGTAGCATTTATCATAAATAAAAAAAAAAGCTTGTTTAGAGCTATTAGCATGCTCTTAATTTTACATATTTGTAAGTGCAAGCTATATATAAGTCATGTGACATCTGACTTGTTATTATTACTATTATTATTTTGCTGTTGTGGCTTTAGCTAAATTAAAGAGCTAAGCCTACTAATATATGGAGTATCTGAATTAAGTTCAGGCCCATATGATTTTTTCAGTTGGAGAGCTGACTTTAAAGACATATAGATGTCTAAAAGTTTCAGATCTTCTTCTAACAATTATCTTTTAGATAAATGCTTTGCTTGAGTTGGTTTTTTAGATCTAATGTCCCAACTCCTCACTGAAGAGACCCATAGGTCGAAACCGGTCTGGGGATGGGGACAATCCAAGATAAAAATGATTTGAATGCCTTCTCTTGTAGTAGCATTTATCATAAATAAAAAAAAGCTTGTTTAGAGCTATTAGCATGCTCTTAATTTTTTTTTTATTTATTTTTTTTATTTTATATATATATATATATATATATATATATATATATATATATATCTTTCCAATAAAATGTTACATATATCATATAAACATAACAGACACACCTAAGACATTCAATATTTATGTGTATTTATTATAATCCACTACTTATGAATGCAATAAATAAAACATAATAATAATAATAGTTTTATCAAAGTCATAAACTATTATTTACACATGTATTTTTTATGAATAAAATTAATTTATAATTTTATGTTGCAATAATAATAATCCATCTCTTCTTTTAATATTTTGTTGTCGTAACACCTCATTTCAATGCTCTTAGACTAATACACTATCTACTAAAACTAACTAAAAATAATAATAATAATTTTATACTTGATGTTCCACCACATACTAACATAAATTCCACTTGGTACTATATATATATATATGATAAACAAATCAAGTTATAAATTTCATAAATTGCTTCTTGCTTGCATTTTAGATCTAGTTTCTAATCTTCCAACTCTTCACTGACGTGAACCAACTAGTTCGAAACCATGGTTTGAAGGTGGAGACAAAGAAAGAGATATTGAATTCTAATTCTCTCTCTGCATTTATGTAAACAAAGCTTGTTAGGGCTATTGGTAAAGCTCCATCTAGTGATTATATATATATAACATTTTAAACTTATGACTTTAATAAAAAATTTCAAAACATGAATACATAATGAAAAATACATTTATCCATTAACTTGATAACTCTCTTATTTGTTGAAAATCATTGGGTGTTTTCCTCAGAAAAGGTATAGTAGTTCTACAAATTTAGATCACAACTTTACTATTATTTTAATTTGTATAGCATAGTATTCTTTAAATAATGTAGATGCTCCCATAATGCTTTTATTAGTTGGGTAATTGAAAAAAATCTGAAGAGTTCAGTATCTTATGAACAGTTGACAAATATCTCAAAAAAATTCCATATTGACCATGCTAATGTGAATATTATCATGCAAACTTGACATGGCATTAGAATTTTTTCAAATATTTTAACAATTATAAAGCAAATATTAGATTTTAAAGCAGAATTTAATAGATTTATTACAAATCCACATTTATCCATTTACATTTTTTTTTAAATTTAAAATAGGATTCTTCATATTTTGAAATAGTGTTTATAATAACACCATTGGTGATATTTATATCATCTGTTCTTATTTACAAGTCAGTTTTTAAATATTTAAAAAGTTTAAATGACACTTTTTAAAATATTATTTGTTTATAAAATCAAAATAAAATAAAAAATCAAAACATATTATTTGGGTTTTTAGTATAAAATAAAGATTATACAGAAATGAAAGATTGAGCAGTTCCAAAAATTTCCACCAGGTGGAGAATGGAAAATAACAGAATTGGAAAAAGTTAAAAAATAAAACAATTGCTGATTAAATGATTAATCATTAAAAATCAGATCGTTAATCATTAGATCTTGTACGAAGCTGATAAAAACAAAATTTAAAATTCTTTATGAAGAAATCTTTATTATTTTTTAGTTTTTGGTATTATTGTCAAGCGTTGGTGCCCAAGAGGTCAGTGCAGCTGTCTTGCAAGCAATTGCTTGCAGACAGTTGTCGAGAGTTCGCTTACCGGCCAATGCTTTGACATATGGAAAAAAAACATTTATTAGCAGCATTACTTTAGCTAATCTATTTGTTTAATATTTTATTATTATATAGGAAAACCATATTATTTTTGACAATTAACTATTTAAATCTCCATTAACATTTGCATACAAATTTTGACATTATATAATTTATTTTCTAACAATATATAAGAAAATAAATATAATGGCAAAACATTCTATTTGAGGCAAATATAAATACTTGGTAGAATGCTTTTTAAAGTAAACTGAATGATGAGCACAGAGACTATATATTGTTTATTTAATACTTAAATAAGGCTATAACCTTAGTACATGTGCCTTGAGTGCTTAATTTATTACAAGAGAGACCTCTACAAATCTAAATGCAAGATTTGACTTTATAAAGATAAGAGCGGTCACACTCTTATTTTCAACCTATTTTTCTAAATATATTTAAGAGGGCAGTTCTTTATTTCACAGTCCTTTTGGCCTTTTTTTTAAATGACCATTTTATCTTTTATTTTCTAAACAATATCTGGACAAGTAAAAAATAAACTATTAAAATCAAATCATTGAAAACATGCATTTATACTAAAGCACATAAACATGAAATATATACAGTTTTATGAATTTTTAACCCATAAACATGCATTTATTAAAAAAAAATAGAATTCTATTTATTTTCACGTAATAAATCAGGTTTTTGGTTGAAAAATTCATAAAACTATATATTTCATTGATGTTGCTTTTGATATAAATACATACTTTCAGTGATTTGTTTTCTAATTTTTTCCCCCAACATTGACAAATTTATATTTTCATTGACTTTTTTGATAATTTATTGAATTTACCTCCTCAAAAAAACACATATCTACTAATGGTATTCTAATATATAAAAATCTTTTGAAAAAATTGAAAGAAAATTTTCAATGTTTGCGTAAGATCTCAGTAATTTTCATGGGTCAATATTGCATCAAAATAGATCAAGGGTATAAAGATTTGGAACTGAATGTTTTATCCCAAATAAAAGGATTTGCCAAATTTTTAAGTAATAAAATTGTTTATAAACTTTCCTGCTTTCGAAAATTTTATACTACTAATTTTTAACTTTTCTTAATTCATGTAAAGTTAACAATGAATTAAGAAAATGCAGAAAAAGTTAATATATCTGAACATGGTTGCTTATGAAATAAAATGAATAATTCGAAATAAATATTGCTGCAGTTTTACATGCATTAAGAAAAGTTAAAAATTAGTTTTATAAAATTTTCTTATGCAGAGTATTTTATAAACCATTTTATCATTTTAAATATTGACAAATCCTTTTGTTTGGAACAAAACTTTAGATTCCAAATCTTCATACACTTAATTAATTCTGCTTAGAGAGTAAACCCAGTTTTGATGGAATATTCACATGATCACCATTTCTTATGCTTGCTCATAACTGTTGTTAAAACAGACAAAACTCTTCATATAGTAGTGCCACTCAGTGCAAGTCAGAGTAATCAATGGATGCCAGAAGGCTTATGCATAAAATACCTATCTAGTGCCTACTCATCCAATAACCCCAGACTAGTTTTTAGCTTGAGGTTTTCATCAGTGGGGAGCCTTGGATCTGAGATCTAGGTGCAATGCTCTCAGATTCAAGGCTCCTCACTGATGAAGGCCACAAGCCAGAAACTAGTCTGGGGATATTGGATGAGCAGTCACTAGATGGGGATTTTATGCACATGCCTTCTGGCATCCATTGATTACTCTGGCCTCACTGAGTGGCAACACTGTATGGAGAGTTGTGCCTCTTTCAATACAAAAGATTTAATATATACATTATATCCAGATTCATTCTCATTATATATACATTATATCCAGATTCATTCTCATTACATCAAATATCTCATGTACTGTTTGACAATTTTAATTTTTCATTATTGCATAGAGTTTTCTATTTTTTTTTTTTTTTGATTAAAAATATATTATAATAAGCTCCAATCACGATACCACTCTCATGCAAGGTAGAGACTGGTTTCATAAACCTTTTTGATGTCTTTGGTCATATGTTTATGATTACATCCCTTCACAAAGTGTAAAAATGGATAGAAACCAGTCCCTACCTTGTATGAGAGCAGTATAGTAAAAATTACACTACAGATATATTATTCATTATTAAATAATCAAATGAAAGAACATAATTTAGCTATATACCACAAAATTTAAAAGTTTTTAGGAAATTTGGATCATATGTGACAACATAAAATGTAGCAGTATGTTTTGTATCCTTGTGTATTATCTTCAGTGCTTTTTCTCTCATTGTGATATTTTGAAAACCTCTTGGAAACATTCTTATGACTCACAACTTCACTGCAATAAAGTTTGAATAACTGTAAACATTTCAGTAGCACTTTTGGCCAATGTAAGGCAAAATGTAATTTTAGGATGTTTGTGTGCTAAGGCATGAAACAAAATATCACATTTTATTTTACTGTGATTCAAACATAAGTTTGATACTGAATGGCTAAGCTATGTTATTGTTAATAACACATATGTTGATTCAGAGATAATACTACAAGAAGCTTGGAGAGAGACTCAGTCACTTTTCATAGAGACATACGGTGTATGATTTTTAAATTTAAATGGTTTTATTATATCATTGATGTTTGTTTTTTCACAGAGCAGGTCTAATTGTATTTTATACCAGTTTTATATATTTTTATAAATACTGAGTCACATTTTTTTGGAAGTGTTATAAGTGTAAGAACATTAAAAAATTAAATAAAAGTGGTTAAAAGAGAAATAATTGTGTTTAAAAAATTGAACATTAAAAGACTTATTATTGTGTACAATTATAAGTATAGAATATGTACAATAGTTATTAGGAATTAATCAAAATTATTTAAATGGATTATTTTTCATGATGTATCACTCTATTTGTCAAAATCTATTATAAAGTATGTTGAAAGCCTCAGTCAAATAATAATGACCACTATATAGAAGTACCCTGATTGTGTATATAATACATGCAATTAGATTAACTAATATCTATTCCCAAATCCAATAAGCAAATTTCTTTCACTCTGATAACATATCAAACAATAAGTAAACTATATTTCATTTATTACATGTTTTACATGGTTTAAATTCATATTTCAATTAAAAATAATAATATTGAAATTGAATATTATGAAGTATATCTATTTAATCACTTATTCAATCTCGAATCAACCTTTTGAAGTTCATCAAATCCCAATCAACTATTTAAATCTATTCCAAATCTTTTGAGAATATTAACCTCAGACTGTGGATTTCATAGACTAATATAAAAGTTGGTAATGATGTACAAATCCAGTGTGAACTTCTATATTAAAGCTTTTTATTTTATTCAATTCAATTTTATTCTTAAATGTTAATAAATGATTGTATTTAGCATTTGTTTAAGAATGAATAATCATTATAAAAGTACATAACGTTTATTGTTAAAAGGAAGTTGCCTTGACAACAGTTTGAAATTGTTGATTGTTAATGATATTGGTATTGTTTAAGTGTTGACTGCTTTTAATGATATATATATATATATATATGCGAGTGTGTGTTATGTCCATGTTGTGTGTTTAATAATATTATATAAAATATATGATCTGAAAGATTATTTTGGCATATATATATAATTAAAATATGGTCAAAATTGTCTAAATTCAAAAAGAGGTAAAATGTATATTTTACAATAATAGTAATTAATAATCAGTAAAAAACAATGATGACCTTCAGTTGCAAAATACAATCCATCTAAAAATATATAAAAGTTACTTAAGAACATCTTAAATAATTTTTTTGAAATAAATCATAATTAAAAAAATAAAGCAAATGATATTAACTTTTTTTCATCAGTTATTAATCTTGTTATTTTACTCCAATGATGACAACAATTAGATTTCCATTTGTCTTTTGGTCTCTTAATTATATTTTTGCTAATTATGAAAATACATATTTACAGGACATTCTTAATATCATAAATTTGTGAAAACTAATGGATTTAAAGTATATCAAAATTATTAATTTTTGCCGTATGTGCCTCAAGCTTCCTTACTGTTTTAGAGTTTTGAAATTGGCAATAATGATAACAGCATTTAAACATAACTTATAGTAGTAAATATGTTGAAAAATACGTTGCAAAAAATTGACAGATACCATAAAGAATTTCAATCCAAAAGTACAAATTCACAGTGGATATATAATTATTTAAGTTTAATACAACATATTTGAGCAGAGCAATATCTATCACAATAATTAGTAAGATCTACAAGCGTATTATTCTAAGACAGACTATCATTTAAAAGCCACTGGTTTATGAAGTGAATTTTATAATGCTGAAGAAGTAATGCTACAAACATAAGCCTTAAAAAAAGCATATTCTCAGCCATATTATTATTTATTCGTATTTTTGTCAATCAGAAAAAAGTTTAGCTGAAGATTGCTAACTGTCTTTTACCAGTTATAAATCACAGAAACAGTCACACATTAAATATTTTGTTTCGGTTATTATTTTATATGAGTACAATACAGCTATAGATTATTTGATCCTATTAGAGACAGGTTTATTACCCAGTGCAATATGTTTCTAGTCATGCCACTTTTCAAAATAATTCTTCAATGTCTAATTCTTATGCTATTAAATATTAATTTTAGAAAATATGATGTTATGTAATCCTCATGGACTCGATAGTCACTTGATTTAAATATCGATCCTTTATGGTCATTAGTTAATTAAAATACATTTGTTGGTGCTTTCCAGTTCTCTTTTCATTATAAGGACAACTTACTACTTTCTAGATCTGTTTAAAAGTATATATAATTTCATTCTACAAAGGTGCTACCAGTTTTTGGTGAGCACAGACACATTAAGTACAATAATAAAGGTATTGCACATAACTCTCTTACTTTTTCAATCGCTATATTCTAAAATATTTAATATATTTGTTTGTTGTTGTTAAATTTTCATTTACCATTGTCAAACTTCCTCCACTCATAACTTTGATACCATCCATTTCAGGTAAATACACTAATGATTATTACTAATCATTTTCGAAATTAGAGATTATCTCTAGCACAGATATAAACTTTAAACCTCAGGTTTTTTTTTTTTTAATCAACGAGGGGGCGGGGACCGAAACCCCCACCCCCCTCCAACCAACTCCTTGCTTGCAAGGAAAAAACCATAACCCCTCGCCCAACAACCGGACTTTAAACCTCAGTTAATATCTGATTTTTTTAAATTTACACACACACGGAGTTATTCACCTTTCTCTTTCCCATGTGTAATATCTTTATAGATATAATAAACACCTCCATACTTCCCCATTCTTTTTAAATTCATATAAATGAAGATACAATAAAAGACAAATGACCCCCAAAACGCATTTCGTGCTGAACCAACACTCATCAGTTGGCCCAGGTCACTATCTCTCATATATATCTCTATTATATGAAGAGTATTTATCTAGAGTAAATTGTTACATTTTCATTTACCATTGTCAAACTCCCTCCACTCACAACTTTGACGCCATCCATTTCAGATAAATACAATAATGATTATTACTAATCATTTTCGAAACTAGAGATAAACTTTAAACCTCAGTTAAAGATTAATATATCTGATTTTATTTTAATTTTACACACACACACACTGAGTTATTCACATTTTTCTTTCCCATGTGTAAAATCTTTACAGATATAATAAACACCTCCATACATCTATATATTTATTTGCTGATTGCAATAGAAATATCATAATTCTGTATGCGTAAATAATTTTAAAATGTAAGCATTTTTTCTATTTATGCATGGAAGTAAAAAGTTTAAAAAAAAAAAAAAAATCTGCTTCTATAAAAACAACTTCAATAAACCTCATCCATTCTGTCAAAATTACTTTTAAAATTTTAACATTTTTATCTATTTGATAAACTGTTATAAAAAGTAAATAAATTCCTTTTCCTTTTTTTCAGTAGCAAATACTTTTTCGGATGTTCGTGGCTGTGAATTACATTTATAATTTAATGCGGTTCCCAGTAATTGCCACTGTGAATCACAAAATTTGTGAAAAATGTTCAGAAATTTCCAAAAAGTATTAAGAGATACTTTATTACTAAAATAAAGTGCGTCAATATTTTAAAAGTTTTCCTTTATAACAGATATTTGCTCGTGAGAATGTAATTGTTTAAAACATTAACATTTTTCAAAATTGTAATCATTACTATTTAAAAATACATATTCGTTCATATATACGTACATAAATTACTGATGTAATATAAAATATATTTGAAACGTGAAATTGAAGTTGCTTTGTCAAAAACCAATATGTATTTTATTGAAAAAAAAATCTATTAAATTACTTAAATAATATTCATTAAGGCTGTAGCCTCAAGCACATGCGTATAAAATGCGATAGTAGGGACCTCTACAGGTCTTAAAACCACAAGCTTACTCATTGGAAGAAAAGAGGGGAACCCTTCTTTACTTCAACCTACTTTCTATTTAAATAGGTGAAGCTGAAGCGGTTCAATCTGAGAGTGTGAAGCTATTCAATACTTCACTAATTAAGTCCACATTTCTTATTACACATTAATACTCGTGAAATCTTTCGATTTACAACGAGTCAATGGAAAGATTTTAAAGTGAGAAATCTATTACGATAATTTAAAGTTGTAATTATAAATTTATTTAAACGCACATTGATTACGTAAATAATATTCATTAAGGCATGTGCTTGAGGCTACAGCCTTAATGAATATTATTTACGTAATCAAAGTGCGTTTAAATAAATTTATAATTAAATTACTTAAACAAAAATATATGCAATATAAATAACAATTTTTATAATGTTGAATGTCTTACTAACCCATTGAAAAATGATGGCTTTTAGTTAAGTTTTTCACTTCTCTTTCATCTTCTACTTAAGAATAACTAGCTACCCATTTACTGACCATAGTTAGCTAGATTTTTAATGGGATTGTTACAATAAAACAAAACAACTGCTTGTAAATTAAAATAAAACACAAAAAGTTTTACCCATCCAGATTTAAGTCTTTTTAAACTGAAGAATAATGCAGGGGGTTAGTTACAGTACACCTTTGAAAATATTTGTCCTAAAATCAAAAAGCAAAATGCATCTAAATAAATTATTACTTAATTCAATAAATAGGAGTAGTTCACTATAAAAGAAAGATTAACAATATTATAAATAAACGGCAGCCTAGTATTGCTTTCGACCGGTTCAACAGGTAGGTCATATTTTTAATACTAGATAAAGTCAGATTGTCATCGCAGCCGCCTTGCAAGCAAGTAGTTGGTTGCAGACGGTTGTGGGTTCGCCTCCCGGCGATGCTATGACATATGGGAAAAAAAAGTCAGATTCGTTTTGATAAATTACTATTGATACTTAATTTAGAATAAAACCTTTTTTAATACCAAGGTAATTTAAATGTATTTTTTTCTTGTATTCTATTTTAAAGATAAAATTAAACCAAGAATTCAGCTGCCACAAAAAAGTACGATACCTTCCATTTTCGAGTAGTTCTATACACTATATTGCAGACATGATAAATATCTAAAGAATCAAGATTAATCAGGTATTTTATCTGTTACATAATAACTTCTAGATATATATTTGCTAATAAATAATGGATAAATCCAATACATTCTAAAGATTCATTCATTCTGGACTCAATCCTTGATTGTGAGCATAGCAAATCAATATTCTAACCACTGATACCAAGAATCCCTTATTATATATTTTTAAGTTATATATATATATGTGTGTGTGTGTGTGCGTGCAAGGAAAGAGGATCATGCGACTAAATAAAAGTACATAATCGATGACAACTAAAACTTACTACAGGTTAATATAAAATACTTATATAATAAATTGATTCACAACTATTACATGTTACCAGTACTCTCATATGACCAAATCTGTCCACCATGTCCATATTCTGAAATTTGAGTCACAGTAAAAGTTGAAACTGTTTTAGGATAGATCAAGACTCTATTGCAAGTATAGAATTTTGATTTCAAATCATAATCTAAGTATTTAGATTGGAGGATGGATCACAAATTTATATCATCCAAATGCATTAAAAAGTAGATCGTTTTGCAATCATATTTACAAGAAAATTGTAGTTTATATTTTAAAAGTATCTACTCTTTCTTTAGAAGTGTTTACTATACTACTAAATTTTTGCTATTAAACATTGTTATTTTTGGTCTCTAGAATTGCCATACCCCTGAAACATGAAATTCACTTTAAAAAGGTGTTATAATCTGTTTTTGGGTTTACTAAGATAAAGAATAATGACTGATTTTCTGACAATGCTTAAAAAGAAGCATGTAGAATGTTTTATTTGGAAGAAGAATAAATTAATTGTGAAATTTTGTAATAGATACAGAGATCTAAAGGTCGAAGTTCAATGACTGGGAAGAAGGCTTCAACATGATTGGTGGATTAAAACTGCACATTCACTAGTTATCTTCTTCCTAGATTTTTTCAATGTACCGTAAGCAACATATAGATCTGAGAAACAGTACCTCAAACCAATTATATTTCAGAAATGTCACCCTCTTATATGATAACAATATTTTAAATAGGTGGAAAAGAGTATTTTGAACATTTTTTGAATAAAAATACAAGAACTGAAATAATAATTTTTAATGATACATCCATTTTGTTTACTCATTTAGATTTGAACAAAAATATCTAGTTTAATGAAGTCAAACAGTTCTCTATAACCTTAAAAATCAAAAGGATGTAGGTCTTGATGCAATATCTCATGATGTTTTAAAATATGGTAGCGATATGACAGCTTTAAAAATATTTGAATTTTTTTAGAAATATCTAGACTTATAATATGCCATATATTCCTTAATTTACACTTCACAATGCATGTTTAACATATGATTTATTTTATCTCCTCTTGCTTACAGTTTCAACTATCCAGCAATCATCATCAGAGATTTTTTATCTCTTGCTTACAGTTTTAACAGTCTAGCAGTCATCATCAGAGAAAACCTCTGATGATGACTTCTGGACAGTTGAAACTATAAGCAAGAAGAGATAAAATAAATCATATGTTAAAAGTGCATTGTGAAGTGTAAATTAAGGAGTATATGGTATATTATATTACATATAATTCAGCAATGCAAATAAGAAGGAGAAGTGGAAGGAAATTTTAATATCTAGACTTATGAAGTTGTGACCCCTGACTTTGACTACAGTATTGTACTAATTTTTAGAAACAAAATGGATGCACAAGTGTTCAATAATCATCATGGAATTTCATTATTATCCATTACAACAAAGGTATTTGAAAAAATCTTGGATAATTGTCTGCTTCTAGTCATAGATAAATGATTATTTGAGAGTCATTTTAGAGAATCGAGATGCTCTTATAGACCTGATTTTTGTTTCCAGGAAAATTCAAAAAGATTGTCAGGAACAAAAAAATGATTTATATTCCTTTTATTGATTTAGTCAAGGCATTTGATTCAGTTAATCAGTCAGGTTTATGACATTATTTGAAATTAGTAAATTCTCTACCAAAATTTATTTGTATTGTTATTAAGATGGAAAATTTGCCATATATGATATGAAAACAGGTTAAATAAGTTCCAACATTGTTTTCAATTTTTATAACAGTTGTCTATGGAACTTTTTATAGGTATCTTATTGAAACAAGGATCAAATGTGATAGAGTTTTGATAGTGGAATTTTTAATTTGAATAGATTAAAAGCAAAATCAAGCACTTCATCTGTTTAGATTTTAGATTTACGATATGCTAATGATTGTGCTATTTTTGCCATTCCAAAATATTATTTACAGAATGCATTTAATGTTTTGGATGCAATATTTACAGATTTTGATTTAATAACTAATGTTCAAAAAACACTTATTCTTTATCAACAAGTGGTGGAAGAAAAATCCACAGCAATTTTTAACTTGGATAGTCATCAAGTTCAGAATGTAAACCAATTTAAATATCTTAGTAGTTTCAGGAATCAAAAAGTGGATGATGCTGTGATAAAATGCAGTCTTTCATGTACTGCTGCTTTTATCAAATTAAAACAGAGTATTTTATCACAGGGAAGTAATGATTGCATTTCTGTTAGTCATATATAGAACTGTTATTTTATCTCTTTTATTGTATGGACCACAGAGGCAAAACTCTCCATATAGTAGCACCACTCAGTGCAAGATAGAGTAATCACTAGATGCAAGAAAGTTTGAGCATAAAATCCCTATCTAGTACCTACTCACCCAATATCCCCAAACCAGTTTCTATCTTGTGGCTTTCATCAGTGAGGAGCCTTGGTTCTAAGAGCACTGCACTGAGTGGTGCTACTGTATGGAGAGTTTTGCTTTTGTGAAAACAGCTTGTGTAAGCATAAAGAATGGTGATCATGTGATGTTTGATGGTTTATTGTATGGGAATGAGACTTGGATAAAGATATTGGAAAAGTTTCATTTAAGGATGCTTTGGAAAATTTTAAAAATTTAAAGGCAAGGTCATAAAACCAATCAAGATATTCTTCAACTTGCTACATGTAATAATATAGAATTCACTATTGTAATTGTAAAATCATACCTTTCTTGAAGTGGATATGTAAAATGAATGAGCAATGTATGACTTCCTAAGAGGGTATTGGTTTTCATGGGAGAATTATACCCTGTCTAAGTTATAACAATTATGTCAAAGATATTTTCATTTTCACATGGTCCTAGAACAGATTACATCAGAGCTACAATTACACTTAGTGTTGAAGTATTTCAAAAAGAAATGTATTTTGCAGAAGAAATTAGAAGACATAAATGGTCAAAATAGAGTCATAGATCACATGACCCAATTTTCTTAAGCTTGTAAGATATAAATACTTTTTTTGGATAAGCATTTATCACAAAGCTTGTTGATAAATTGGCAATGCTCATTGTTTAAATTAAAAGACAGTATGTAAATATCAAATAAATAGAAAAGTATATCAATACCTTGGTCAGATTATTAATACAGATGGAAACATAATAGATGAAATTAATCATAACATTAAACTTGGTCGGAGTGCTTTTGGTAGAAATAACTTGATACTAAAAGGAAATATGTCTATGCATTTGAAAAGGAAGGTTTTTAATAAATGAGTCTTACTGGTTCTTACTTATGGGTCTACAAAGACTTCAGACCACTCAAAGAAGTATGGAGAGGTGCATGTTAGGAGTAACAGGAAGAGATCGAAAACGCAATACATGGGTAAGAGAACAAACAAGTGAACTGATCTCATCCAAAAAATTAAAAGACTAAAGTGGAGTTGGGCTGGACATATTGCTACAAGAGATGATAATAGATGGACAATTGAAATCTTAAACTGGATGCCACCAGATTATAAAAAACCCCAAAAGACACCATATGGGGGTGTGGGGGGGGAAAAAAGGGGGGGAGGGGGGGGGGGAGGAGAGGATAAAGATGGGAGGAGGATGGAATACAAAAACCTTCTCTCCGTGAATGGTTGATGATGGTGGTGGTGATATCAGCATGTTCTATATATGGACGTATTTGTGGTTGACAGCTTGGCTTGTATAGTTATTGCAAAATACTTTTCTAGAGCCGTTTTTTTTTTTTTCGTTTTCTTTCCTTGGAGTTGGAGTAGAAATGATTCTTTACGAATGGCTGCTATATACGTATATGTATAAATATATATCGCTTAATAATTAGTTAGATCATAAACCATAAGAACAAGCGCTAAACTCTTACTACCTGACAAATTTCCAGCTTTTCGGCAGTTGCTGTTTCCTTCACCTTTCCACTGTTCAGACATCTGAAGACTCATTCATGCGATGATCTATTTAAGAATACTAACATTTTGCTACATACGCTATAGGTAAAGAGAATATGTAGATTCATAAAAAACACATGTACAGGTGTAGTTACATATATAAAAATATAAAAATAAATAAAATTTACAAACATTGAATTATTATTTTCTTGGTATCCTAATTTAAAAAATAATTAAGCAAGATAAATCATTTGTTGAGGTTATCTTTTTTTAGTGTCACTAAGTTTTTATGCGTGTCTAAGTAACAATTTATTTGCTGTTCTTTATTTTTTTAAATGTCTATGAATTAATGTTTTGATTTATCCCGGTAATAGGTAAAAGAAATGACCATTAGCGTAACTTTTGATATAGTAATTGATTTTTTTGTTATCAGTATTTATGAGTCATACTCTTCAAAACATTTTAAAAATACTTGCAATATGGGAGCTAAAGATAGATTCTTAATTAATTGCTAAAGAAGACGATTCTCTGATTTTCATTATAGATGGACTTTCAGATATTTTGGATTAATTACTAAACTTTTATTAAAGGACACAAACCATCCAATTGTAAATATATTTTAGCTCTATCAAACTTTAGTACTGACAATGTAATAAATTAAAGACAATGCTAAAATTAAAACATTATTTTAGCTTTTTTACTTTATTCACACAAAAAAATAATTTTAATATTTCTGTAAAGTGTAGATTGTAATTTTAAAAAATCAAAACTTTTGTCAAGCGTTGGTGGCCGAGTGGTTAGCACAGCCGCCTTACAAGCAATTGTCCCGGGGTTCGCTTCCCGGTCGACGCTTTGACACATTAACAAGAAAAAAAAAATCAAAACTTTATGGCAATGTTATTCTCGATTAATAGAGAGGAAAACACTAACGTTTTGTCTTGGTAAAAGTTGTGATATTTGATCATTAATAAAGTAAAAAAAAATACTCATTATTAGGTCTTCTGGGACTAAATTGATTTACTTTCAGCTATTCAAAAATTCATTTATTAACTAGTATTTTCCCAATGAGTTTATCTGTTGTTTTCATTCCATAAATGTTGGATGACTGAAACACAGTTGATCATCTGACTGCACTATTTTATTTTTTATCTATCATAATGTCAGGTTTTTATCTATTATAATATCAGATTTTCAATGATATAGATGGCTGAGGAGTTGGAGGGTGAAGAAAACTGAAACCTCTCCATTAAACTTTGAGGATTTGCTATCTTAATATAAAATGAGCCCTGATTATATATATGTGTGTGGTAGGCATTGCTCTGTACCAACTGATGAGTGCTGGTTCAGTAAGAAATATGTATATTGGTGATCATTTATTTTTTTCACATGTATGTGGTCATGTGTATAAGATAGAGTGGATAGCTGTAGGGATCTTAAAAGTCTGAGTTCAAATCCCTTCTAATTATATGATTGCTAACTTTAATTTTAATATGCCTAAGAATCATTAACTTGTCTGCATTAAAAATTCTGAATGTCTTAGTCAGATATTATTTAAATCAATGATGATGTTCTGATGATTTGAATTTTAAGCTAACTGAAAAAAATACATTTAAAAATAAAAACTGAAGTAAGTCTTACAACTTCATGATGACTAATATCAAAGTGAAAATTGAAATCTGAAAAAAACTTTGGTGGATAGAGAGATAAGCTTGAGAAATATATATATAGTATACTTTGAAATGAAAGTTTTAATATGATGATTACATTTAATTCATCAGAGACCTCAAAATATGTCAAAATATCAGTATACAGAGAATTCAATAAAAGTAATTAGTGAATGACAGATTAAAAATAGGCAAAACTCTCCATATAGTAGTGCCACTCAGTGCAAGCCAGAGTAATCAATGGATGCCAGAAGGCTTGTATTGAGTGGCACTACTGTATGGAGAATTTTGCTTGCTTTAATAACAGCTATGAGCAAGCATAAGAAATGATGATCATGTGATGAATGACAGTTTATTAAAATCTTGAAAATAAAAATCATATATTTCTACAGCTTGTTTATATACTTTCCAAAATATTTGTTTTTGATAAAATCATATTTAGACTCAGATTTTATTCAAAATATTTGTTTTTAGTAGAATGCAGATCACAAGAAATGTAATAATGTAAAGCAGGAAGTTGTGGTGGATTGGAAAAGAAATGCATCCATAACCATTATAGTTATTATTTTGCGTCTTTTTTTTAAAATAATTTTTAAAAAGAATTTCAGTTTTAAAACATAATTTTTCTATGCCTTCATTACAAAGCTTATTTTGGTGATAGAAGTGAGATTTAAATAATTTTTTTCATTCCAAATACATTTTTATCACCAAAAGTGATTTTACGATTGTTCTGATTACGTATTTTAGTTTAGTATCTTTTTTTAAATATATCAAATTTAAGCGTAAACAGATAATATTATAATAATGTGAAAGCTAAACACCTTCAAACAGATACACTTTAAACATGCTTACATGACAGCCAATCAGATGGAATAATGACATCACATGGGACTTTAAATGTGAAGATATTTAAGCTTCACAATCTTAGTTCAAAATGCTTGAGTCTGGCTTATTTAAATAAAATTGAGGCATAGATTAAGATGGGTCCCATCTTTTTCTAATAGTTCTGGCTTGTGTTTTAGAATTTAGAGTCCCGTGTGATGTCATTATTCCATTTGATTGGCTGTCACGTAAGCATGTTTAAAGTGTATCTGTTTGAAGGTGTTTAGCTTTCATGTTATTATCCTTTTTTAAATATTTGCTGAGTTGAAATATTGCTTTTAAGAATGATTTTTGATTTTTAAATGTACATTTTAAAGAAATAATTTAAAAATTGAGAGAATGATATGAAGTTTAAAAAGAAAACTTGGAAATATAACCAAACGTCAGCTAGAGGCTGTTAAAAACATACAGAGTTGAAGGGTTAGCATAAATACATATTTATACAGTATGTAAAAGTCTGAATATAAAAATATCTTTTTATAAAATATTTCAAGATAAATGGAAAAAATTATCTTTATCATCAACTCAGATTTAGTTCTTTGAAATGAATACATAACATATTATAAACTTAAAAAAAATATGATTATTATAAAATGCTAAAACTGTTGCGTTAAGGAACATTGATAAGTCCTTGAAAAATAAGTTTAAGTTAAAATGCAAAAATGCAATATAGGAAGTACAAAATCAATACTAAATGTTGTCAGCCAAATCTCACTTCCACTTTGATCTCAAAATAAAAATAAAATATAGAATTCAAAAGAAGCACAAAAACTTTACAATTATAAGTAGGAGAACTTGAATAAAAATAAAATTAAAAATGTGCTTTAAGACTAGTTTAGAGTTATAGAAGAGCTATTTCAAATTGTAATAGGAAAGTAAAACAAAATCATTTTCATATATATTGCTTATACTAACTTTTCTCATATACACTTTAATGTAAAAAATTTTTTTAATAAAACATCTTTATTTTCCTGACAGTTTCAACTATCCAGCAGTCTTCATCATAGCTTCTCAGATAATTTGAGAAGCTCTGATGAAAACTGCTGGACAGTTGAAACTGTCAGGAAAATAAAGAAGTTTATTATTATTTTTTTGCATTGAAGTGTATATGAGAGAAGTTATTATAAGCAATATATATGAATATATGAAGAAATGCAAAGAAAGTAAAGTAGAAGAATAAGAGTATATACTTCAAAATCATTTTCATATGTTATTTGAAAATACAAAACCAAATGTTATTATAAAATAAATCAATAAAAAAGTTAAACAAATTTATTTTATCCACATGAATTTATTAAAAACTAATGAAAACATTTCTTCAGTTGTTTATATTAGATGGCCAAAATAAAGATGTAAGGCATTCATATTTAAAAATAGTCTTAGTTATGCTTTCTATTGAATTTTGTAGACTTTTTTATGAAGCTAGAAATGTAATTTAACACTTGTGACTTAATATTATTTTTCATTTTGATTTTATAAATATAAAAAAAAAATGTATATCAAATTTTTATTTGTGTAAGTATAAGAATCATGCCAAGAATATTATGAAATTTGAAGAAAATTATTTTTTTACTTTTTAGTATTCCTTTAAATGTATAGTTAGATGTTGAACAAAATTTCTTATGTTTAAATGAATCCAATATAAAATTAAAAATTGCTAATTTTGTTTTGCTAAAAAATTGTTTAAAAACACACACAAAAAGTATGGTTTAAACAGAGGCAAAACTTTTCATACAGTAGTGCCACTCAGTGCAAGCCAGAGTAATCAATAGATGCAGGAAGGTTTTCTAAGTTTATTGATTATCTGCCTTCACTGAGTGGCACTACTTTATGGAGAGTTTTGCCTCCATGTAAACATTTTGTGTAAGCATAAAGAATGGTGATCGGGTGATGTTTAGTGGATTAAAAGTATTGTTATTGAGAATAGATATGTATGCAATATTTTAACTCTATCAGAAATTGGAAAATAGATGAAAATTGAGTTACAAGAATTCATTTAGACAGATTTCAAAAACAGGGTAGGTTAAATAAAAATATGTAAAAAAGATGAGATTTATAGAATCTAATAGAGGCTGTAAAAAAAAAAAAAAATTTAAAAAATCTAGAAGATTTGATAAAACAGGCAAAACTCTCCATACAGTAGTGCCACTCAGTGCAAGACAGAGTAATCAAGCAGGCATTAGATAGGGATTTTATGCACAAGCCTTCTGGCATCCATTGATTATTCTGGTCTGCACTGAGTGGCACTACTGTATGGAGAGTTTTGCCTGTTTTAATAACAGTTATGAACAAGCATAAGAAATGTTGATCATGTGATATAAAATTTGATAAAAAAATTTAAGTAATTAGACATTAAAAATTTAAATGACGAACTAAAACTTAACAAAATGACAGAATAATATGAGAAGATTATGAAATCAAATTCCCAAGTATAATATTTATTCTTGAAGCAATTGTTAAAAGAAAACTGTATAAGCTTCTGTAACAAGATTACAATTTTTTTAAATTGGTAATGACCATTTAGTTAGACAACTGAATAAATTAGAAGCTATAAATTTTTATCATCTATAGGATATATTGATGTAACATGGACTTTACTCATTGTGAGAGGTGGCTACTGTATATATTCAAATATTTCTACTGATAGTCAAAATAGTCTCCCTATTCTACAACTCAATATGATAATATAATAATAGAACTCTTTCTATATATTCATATGATTTGCAATTAATATTCAAATGTGAAGCTTCCTTCCAAATATTCGTGGTTAATCCTTAATACTCACATCATAGATTTTATCGTTCAACAAATATCTTTCTATTTGATGTTTATTTTAGTAGCTAACAAAAGCGTTTGTAATAGTATGGGATTAGAAGATTTATATGTAAACACGAATAATAGCCAACAATCGCCATTTTATTATTTAAGAGCTAGAAATCAGCAAATCAAAAGCAAATAAATGTAATAAATATAACAACATCGGCAACTATTACCGATAGTCATCCATTGTGACTGGATTTAAGAGCAGTATAAAATAGAATCTTAGACTATTCATCATCAATGCTTAAGACTGTCTGGTAACATGAGTGTATGTACTAGCCCTCAATAAATTAGTAATTAACATATAAATAAAATAGGTAGATAGACTTTTAAAGGTGCATTTCATTACCTTGATGCCACCTAAATAATTTTAAAGAGAATTATGCAGATTCACATGCACACATATATCACATGCTGTTAGTCCAAAGCTAACTTTGAGATCGCAAAGACCCTAGTAACTGTAAACAAGAAAAAAAATATAATACTTAATCTATTCTACTATTAAATAACTTCACTGGAATCACATAAAATAATGATTAATACATTTATTGATCAATTAGTAATAACAATGTTATCAAAAATGAAAGATGTGAAAAATACTCTATAATACAAATAAATCGTTCCGATTTTGATAATTAACAAATATGAGAAAAAAAAGTAATAAATGATTTAACAATGTATTCTTTATAGTTATAGAAATATATAAGTTGTAAGAGACATTAAATAAACATTTACATGAATAAACACACATGCATGTCTGATAACATATAATGTTCTGGTTATTATTATTACTTTCATTAATTATACAGGTCAATATTATTCTAGTAAAATATAAATAATTACATGTTAAACATATATATTAATTTGCTTTTAAGATTTTTCAAATATCTTATAATGACCTGATTTGAAATCTGGAGTTTCAACTATTATAAAAATAAATACATGTGGCAATTTCATTATAAATAACATAATCAAATTTAAATAAAATATATAGAGTTTCTATCCCATGGGGGCTTTTAAATTTATCCAGGAGACCTTCACTAATATTTAATTATATGTTGACCCATTTCCATTTTTTAATGTTAAGTATTTAATGTTTTTAGAAAAAAAATTAAACTTTATTTAAACTTTCCAAATAAATTTAACTGTTGATAGTATCACATGATTACTGTTTTTTATGCTTGCTCATAACGATTATTGAATAGGCAAAACTCTCCATACAGTAGTACCACTCAATGCAAGCCAGAGTAATCTAGATGCAGTGCTCTTAAATCCAAAGCTCCTCACTGACAAAGGGCGACAAGCCAGAAACTAGTCTGGGGATATTGGATGAATAAGCACTAGATAGGTATTTTATGCACAAGCCGTCTGGCATCCATTGATTACCCTGTGTTGCTTTGAGTGGCACTACTGTATGGAGAGCTTTTCCTAGGTTAATAATATTACAACAAACCTGGATCTTTATCATGTGAATGTGAGAAGCTTCTTTTAAATATGATGGAAAGAGCACACAAATTGATGATTAGAAAAGAAAAAGACATTTGTAAAGTATATGTATATACCAATTAAAAATATGTTTCATTAGGAAAACAAAAAATATTCAGTAGAAAAAAAGTATAATAAAGAAAATTCAAAGAAGCTGGACACAGGACAATGGCAAATGACACCATGAGTCAACCTATTGTGATAATACATAATATCTAAAAGTCACTAATTAACCTTGTTCTTAAGAAGAAAATGAAGGTAGAAGAAAAGTTCTCATAGATAAGAAGACAATGAAGATAGCAAAAAAGTCCTCATAGATAAGTATATGAAATTTCTTCCAACTACTATCTTTGGTAGAATAACTGTATTCATGAATCTAAAATTCCAGGGTGGGTACCGTAAATTGGTCAGACCAGCAATATCTGATACCAATCAAAGCATTGTGTTTTATACAATCCTTTGTGTTATTCCATCCGATGAATGTATTTGGGACTTTTAAATAGTGTATAAAATTTTCCTAAAGTCATTCACTATTTTATTAGACGATGGAAATAGTTCAACATAAAATTAATTTTAAAATATCATTACCACTAATCTTTAGACAATCATTTTCACTGGTAATTAGTTTATCCAATTCATTCAAAGGTTATTTACCTTTAAAAAAAATGATATATTATATATTAAATACTTCTTCTATTGGACAGTTAACAGAAATAAATTTTTATTGACATTTGAGTTAGTATCTGAAATAAATGTCAAAATTAACTCTCTCTTTCTATATATATATATATATATATATATATATTGCTCATTTAATATTTTTTTATCTGTGTTTCACACCTGTAAACACATCAGTGTTTCATTGGGTATAAATTAAATACCACTAGTCACAGTTTTGCTGGAAGTTTTCAACTTAATTCTGCTTACACAATCCCAAACTTTAATTATAATAAGTAATATCTGCCACATACATATTGGTCTATGTTGTGATCTGTCTTTCTATATTTTTTCAGGAGTTTAACTTCAAACAATGCTGATACCAGTAGCAATTGCTCTTCTTTGAAGCTCCCTTTCTACAATAAAATCTTTAGTTAATTGAATAAAACCCACTATGGAATTTATAAACAAAAGAATTAACAGTAAGTCTTTTCCATCTTAATTAATAAAATCTATATATCTAATTTAAAATTGTTTTTCAGTTTATATTCATCAAAACCACAAATACATTTTAATTTTAAAATTTCATCTTAATCCTTTAGGCAATCATATATTAGAATTAATTCTATAATTATATATATTTTTAATAATAAAAAAACAACTTTGTTTAGACAAAAATAGTTTTTTTAGTTACATACAATTTTAGTTTTTGTCAAAATAAGTCAAATAAAATATTTATATTAAATAGAAATCTTTAAATAATTTATATTATTTCAAAAATGTTAAGAAATATTGATTAATTAGTCAATATTTAAGCTATTCCAGACATTAATTTAAATATTTATATATGTCAATTTTCTCTGCACGTCTATGTTTTCTTTTAAGCTTTAAATATAAAAGGATATATATATAACACTTTACATACATTACTGTCAGTCATGAGACTAATTTATTTTTATATAAATAACTGGATCTCATAGAATAAGAACTTACTTTTATTATTAATTATCTGCAATAAAATGAAGGCCACCTTAGTTCCTATTATTGTAAAAAGAACTAATTGTTTGCTATACTAGACTTTATTTAACTAAATTACTCATGGTAATTATTTTCAATGGAATAAATATAGGTTCTAGAATATCTATTATTATACAAATATAATTATACTTCTTACTTACAACCATTATTGCAAAGTTTTATATATAATCTGATGTTTTGACCATCGAATATTTTAAAAAAGAAAAAAAGATCAAGCTATATTTTTGACATTAACAACTTAGAATTCATAACAATTAAAACCAATTGTTACTGAGAAATTTGTACTATATAATAACTTTTTATTTGCAATCTTTACAAGTATAATAACTTATATAGAGTGGAGTTGGGCTGGACATATTCCTAGAAGAGATAATAATAGATGGACAATTGAAATCTTAAACTCGATTCCAAGAGATTGTAAAAGACCCAGAAAGAGACAATATGTAAGATGAATGGATGAAATAAGAAAGTGTGCAGGGGTGATGTGGAGAAGAGAAGCTAAAGATCAGAGAAGATGGATTGAACTTGGAGAGACCTTCATCCTGCAGTGGATTGATAATGGTTGATAATGATAGAATGAAATGATGTTGACATATCATTTCATAAGGTTAGTTAAATAATTTATATAAAAAAAATAAACTCAAAAATATTATTGAAGATCATATTATGGTAAAATTCATCTGAAAATCTTTAAAATGTGATTTTTGGTAGTATAATAAGTAAAGAGAACAAGAGTCATATTTCAAAATATTAACCATAATTAAAACACAAAATGTTTCCTTGGATGTTCTAAAATAAATTGAGATATCGTTTAGGAATAAGACTGCTTACCCACTTTTTCATATAGTTTAATAAAAATAAATAAATTGTGTTTATGAATGTTTTTCAGACTATTAGATGTGATGTAATCAAGATGTTAATAAAAGTAGTTGGGATAAGTGGATAAATAAGTAAGTAACTTTACAATATTGCTCACATAGGCAAAATAAATATTAAAATATAATCTTATCCATTAACACATATATTGAAATGATTTGAAGTCTAAAACTTATAAACTGATGGGAAAATTGATAGACTTATTATATAATTATTGCAAAAAATTTATAACTACATGTTAGACTATTTTTATCTCTAGAATTATTTATTTAAACTTTTCAAAGGCATTCAGCTGTTATTAATGAAGCACATTTTATATACAATATAATTTTCAAATTATATTATTTTTTCATCTTCTTTAAGTATTACTTGCACAGACTATCATGGGAATTAAAATGAGACTCTTAGGCTCATGAATACTGAATTGAAAGTTATGCTCTTACTAACTAGCTACTAAACATTACATGATCACCATTTCTTTTTTTTTTTAAACTAGGTTACTCTGTCAAAATTGGTTAAAGTATCATTTTGCATTCAATATTCAAGAATATAAGGTTTCTAAGTTTGATTTCCATATTAGTATTGCTACTAGACAAGCGGGCAACATCTAAAGAAGAGAAGAAAATAAAATCACTCAAAACATTGTTCTACATTTACCTGTGTGCTCTATTATTAAGAGCTGAATGTATTTAAAAAGTTTAATAATATTTACTAAGGCTGTAACCTCAAGAATGTGCGCGTAAAAATGCGATAGTAGAGACCTCTACAGGTCTTAACCACAAGCTTACTATCGCATTTTTACGCGCACATTCTTGACGTTACAGCCTTAGTAAATATTATTTACATAATCAATGTGCGTTTAATTAAATTTATAATTAAAAAGTTTAATTGAAATTTGATTTTTTCGAAATAAATTTAACATTTAATTATAGGTTTTGGAAATAGTTCAGCATATAATAATTACAAGTCAAATCCTATCTTCGCATAGTTTAGCAAAAACTATAAAAACAAAAAAATTAAGAATGGGATAGCCTAAACAATAAGGAAATATCATGTAGGCTTATAAATGTAGAATAAACAGAGAGTGAAAGATATTATTGATCTAATAAAAAAAATATGTATCTTTGATCATAATTAAAATTCCTCAAGCTATTAAATTATTTCGACTTTCATTATACTCAGAAGAATGAATTTCATTTTAGATAAGCTTCATTTGTGAGATTTGTTTTAAATATGCCGAATATTGTTTTAAAACGAACTAAATGACTCGTGAAAACACTAGCGACTTGAACTTTGTAATCTCGTTATTAAAAGTCCATTGAATTTCTTTAAGGAAGAACCTTAAACATTTAGCTGAAAGACCGCCAATTCAATCACAGTTGAAAATAAAAATCGTTAACTAAATTTTGTTTGGGTTGGAGCAATTATAAGACGAAAAAAAAAAACAGATAAATAAACATTAAATTTATTAATTCTAAAGGAGAGAAAAATCTGCCAATTATGGGTGATTAATTGTCAGAGTTAAGAGATGGCAATGAGCTACAAACAACGAGCTCCTAATGCAGCAAAAAGTGATAAAATGGGGAAGTTTATGCGAACATTTTATTCATTTAGTAGCGAATGAAGTGCGCATTTAATATAGCAAGTAATTTTATTTGCATAATACCATTTGATCGATGGATAGAAGCCTTAGATGACATGTCTTTCATTTAGTTTCTATTCTCATTCAGTAATACATTCAAAAAGTTGCTTTTACATTTTAAGTAAATTATTTTTGTTGTAACACTTTAATGGCCTTCACGCAAGTGTAGAAATTCAATAATGCTTCCCATTCTAATAAAATATAATTTTAAATAAGACGACTTTAGAAATGGCATTTTAAAAATCTATCTTTAAATGAATACAAATTTAATACTTGAATTAATGAAACGCTATAAAATTACATGAAATTATAAAATAAATTAAACATGAGTTCAAAGAATGGTAAGATTTTTTTATTTTTTCGTAGACATTCCAATAGAAAATATGCATTTATTCATTGCATATATATTTATAAAATACGCTTTTCACAAATCTATAAAAAATGTTAAATAAAAAAACAAACATCAAACCCATTTAAAGTATCTGCACTATCCATAGCCAAAGTTTTGAATCCAGACCGAGTAAAATTTAAATATTTTTTTCGGTCCCAAAAAAAGTTTATATTTTTTTGTGGTAGCTATCTCACAGTCAATACATCTATCCCAGCTATTTTTGACTAGAAAGTGAAGATAGAGTATAAAATCATAAACTTTTACCCTTTATAAATAGTCAAGTCTGGCAAATATTTTGTCCTCCATTTTAGAAAGTTATTGAAAATTTATTTGTCCTAAAGTGGAATATAGGAAGGGTGTTTTACTCTTCCATATGCCATAGCATCGGCCGGGAGGCGAACCCGCAACAACAGTCTGCAACCAACTGCTTGCGTGCAAGGCGGCTGCGCTGACCTCTCGGCTAACAATGCTTGACAGGTGTTTTACTCTTATTGTGTATAAAACCTTTGCAGTCACATTAATGTTACATTTATATATATATAAATTAAAATATACATAAATAATAACCTGTTTAATAATAAAAAGGCCCAGAAATCAAGCAAACCACCATACATCATAGTTAAGCAGTTACAGGATGTGTTCAACATTTGATTTCTAGTTCTCTTTATCAGTAAATGCAGATTACCTTTTACATATATGTGTACATATCTGTATATTTTCGAAGTAGTGTAAAATATTGTAACCATACCTATTGTATCTTTATAACTTGAATTTAAACTTGGTGTTGTTATATATATAAATTTTGTTAGCTTATTTCTTTTATTTTAATTCTAAATTTGCTAAAAAATAATCATACAGCTTAACTTATTATTAGATGGTAGTTTTGACAACACATCATAATATAAAAAATGTTATACGTATTTTTTGACAAACTTGATGATCAAAATTATCTTACAGCAAAAATTTTAAAATTAATATTTTATTCTTAGAACGACAATAAGAAGGTTAACATATATATATATATTATGTTAGGGATATATTAACAGGGATATGTAAATGATTTTATATAATGGTAATAATTAAATAAAATATGTATTAATAAATACATTTATTGGCATTATATTTACTGCATACATTTGATAATTAATATATAAACATAAACCAACAAAATATTAAATAATTATTTAAAATATGTGTACGAATTTATATGTTAATATGATTAGACAAGATTAAATCATATGTATTTAAAAAAATGATGTAAAATTTTTAATTATTTACAAGGGTATTTAAAAATATTAATTATTATATATGAAATAGATAAAAATATATATGAATGACTGTGTTTTATTTAAAATATGATTTTAGATGGTTTTTAAAATATATATATATATTATTTGTAACAATATATATTTTTAAATATTATTTTAAAACATATTATAATACTTATTTTATAAAGTTTAAAAAGTGCAGTTTTATTTCTTGTTATTATGTTAACAAACACACACTTATAAATAAAGTTTAGTGGAGAAGATATACACCCGGGTCTCGTTTTATGCGGATTTATTTAATGCGATTTTGAAGTTATGTGATTCATGTTTCTTCTTAATAACTTTGTATGCAATTTTCTTTTATGCGATAAAAGTTATTAAATCAGAAATTGAGCTCCGATAATGTGCTATTACTTTAAATATTATAAATTTCGCATACTCATGTCATATTTAAAGTAATAGCGCATTATCGGAGTTCGACTTCCATATAATAATTTCAATATTTTCAGCGCTTTATAATAGTACTGTAATAGATTTTATGCAATAAAGAAGTTCATAATTCACTTGCATTTTAAATCACGTTCTATTTTTGCTTTTTAAAAAGAGTACGTAATCAATTAATCATTTAGTGCCCACAAGTTTATTTTTAAAAGTTGAGTAACAGTGGAGGGCACAATTAAATTTGACAATCAAAATCTGATTTTTAATTGTAATTAACAATTTAAAAATTACATAATGTGATCTGAAATTAAGGTGATGTAAAATGATGAAATTTGATTTTTAAACGAAATTGAAAATTAAAAAAATAAAGACAAAAATAAGAATTTAATTTTTAATTGTTAGTTTTAATTAAACTTTGCCCAACAGTGGTGAGTCGGTATCTTTTTATTATTGTAAGTCTAAGTTCAGATTTTTATTTTAAACTTTTAGTTTACTCTAATGGAGAGCAAAAAAACACCCAAGAAAATGAATTTCTTTGTAAACAAAAATTTTAATTTTAGATCGCTTAGCAAAATGGGGAGGATCAACAGTGATTGGAAAACGTTTTAGTTGTATTTCCTCTTGACTTCATTTAAGGAGAAGCTACAGTACCTCACATCACATCACATCACATCATGATGAATCTGATGTCTCAAATAGCAATAATAATAAAATGCTGTACATGTATGAAAAAAATGTAAATTACACACAAAAATATATTGTTTTGAATAAAATTAAATACTGTAGTTAATAAAAAAAAAGTAAAAAAAGTTAGTCTTTTATCAATTTTTTTCAAATTTGAAATTTTTTATTAGTCATATTTTATTTTATTTTATTTTATTTTATGCAAATTTTAATGTAATTTTATGATGTTGCTTTGCTTTTATGCGTTACAGTACGTATCCCCCATTTTTCAAGGTAAGTTAAGTCTATTTTTGTGTGATTTTTTTGTGCATGTTTTCTGAGGAACCTATCTACTGCATAAAATGAGACCCAGGTGTAATTTAATTAGTAAATACAGTAAGGCTTAACGTTTTTGAGGATTCATGCCTCATAACCATAGCTGTACTAAAACACATATAGGAAAATTTATGCAATATTTTCATGTCATGGAACACCAATGTATTAATAAGAACTTTTATTCGAATGCATATATGAATAAATTTGACTCTTAATAGCAAAAATTTTAGAAAAAAGCTGAATTACAGTTGTCAAAATGAAATGCCATAGAAACAATATCTACAATAATGCCATAAGTATTTTTATCATTGAAAAAAACTTTTTAAGCCTCCAATTTCAGTTTGGGTGATCTCACACAATAGTTGTCTTAATAAATAAATTACATAAAAGTTTATATATTATGTATATTAATAATTTTATTTAAATTCTTAATTATGAATATTATGGGCTAAATTTTTAAACATTTGCTCAAAAGACCATATCATTTGAGAAACTAAGTAATAGCATCAGATAAAAGAAGTAATCTCATTATGTTAAATATTAAATTTAAGTACTACAATATAATTTTTTTTTCCATATGTCATAGCATCGGCCGGGACGCGAACCCACACCCGTCTGCAACCAACTACTTGCTTGCAAGGCAGGTGCGATGACCTCTCGGCTAACAACACTTGACTACTACAATATAATTCATGGAATATGTATACATTTTGACAACTACTGTTTACATTACTTAAATAAAGTAGTATTAATTGTATAACGCTTTAATTATGGAATACTTTGTTTAAAAATAAAAACATTTCTAAAATTGATACATTTTTGAATGCTGTTAGGTTGGAATATACCTGGATTTAAATACAACATCTATCTATACATCATGAGATTTTCATCAAAATCTCTAATAAAGTTTGAACTGCATCTTTGTATATAAAAATAAATCATAATAGTTTGATATGTAATAAATATTATTTGACATGGAATTATAATTTGACAGATAATCCTTGTGAGCATAAAAAGCAGAATTAAAAAGATAGTATAATTTTTATATATATTTCTTTTTTTTTAGAATGCATTTGTTTAATATATAGGAAAATATAGCATTACCAAGACTAAAAGGTTACGGTAAATAATAAACAAAATCAAAACAATATATTTCTAATTATAATTTTAATTTATTTAAATAAAAGTATGATTCTTTGTTTTCTTCAATTGTTATGTATAGAGCTCGCAAAACAAGCTCTTAATGAGTTTTGAGAATATCCTCAACCCCAGAACAGTTTCTGCTTCTGGCATCATCAGTGAGGTGACAGGATATTCAGCATTAGATTAAAAATACTAGGACAAGCCCAGCACTTTAACTAATGTATAACTATTGAGTAGAAAATCTGAAATTGCCAGACATCCATATATCTTTCAATCCAGCTAACTCAAATAGCCATATGGGAAACCATTCTGGGGTTGAAGATATTCCCAAAGCTTATTAAGAGCTTGATTTGCGAGCTCTATATATAACATTTGTAAATACAAGCTTTATTAAATTAAGTCGTGTGACATCTGACTTGATTTTTTTATCATTTTATTTTTTTCTATTAAGTCTTTGGTGATTTATATTGCTAAAGCTATTAATATATGGTGTATCTGAACTTAGTTCAGTCCCATATGGCTATTTGAGTTAGATAGTTGGATTGGAAAATATGGATATCTGACAATTTCAGATTTTCTACTCAATAGTTATACATTAGATAAAGTGCTGGGATGGTCCTAGTATTTTTAATCTAATGCTGAATATCTTGGCACCTCACTGATGGTTTGGGATTGAGGATATTCTCAAAGCTTGTTAAGAGCTTGTTTTGCAATCTCTATATATAGCATTTGTAAATAAAAGTTTTATTAAATTAAGTCATGTGATATCTGACTTTATTTTTTAATCATTTTCTTCAATTATATTTTAAAAATAGATTTTATGTACAAATATTTATAGGTGATATTGATGAAACTAGATTTAATAAACATTTATATTTTATTAAACCAGCAAGCATCACATGTTCACATCTCCAATACTAGCACATAATTGTTTATAAACAAAGCAAAACTCCATATAGTAGTACCACCTATGCTAAACAGAATAATCAATAGACGCTTGACAAGCCAGAAACTAGTTTGGGGATATTGGATGAGTAGGCATTAAATAGGGATTTTATGCACAAGCCTTCTGGCGTCTATTGATTATTCTGTTTAGCATAGGTGGTACTACTATATGGAGTTTTGCTTTGCTTTATTTATATTTTATGTAGGTAAATAAGTAAGTTTATTGTTCTTGTGATAAGAAAATAGTAAACAAATTAAATATATTAATTACATTTTGAAAATATATTTTTATGCATTTCTTTAACAATATTTATGCTAGAGTAATATATTTGGGGGGGGGGTAGTGTATCATTCACAACAAAAGGCACTTACATTTATAAAGCCATATAAGACATATATTAATTAAATGGTAATTAATTCAGGATTAAATTACTCGACAAGAAATATTTTATTCATTACATAAATTATTATTTTTGTTTTATTTTATTATTGTTTATGTTAATCTTTTTTATTTTTATTTTGTCAATTAAATTAGTTTTTTGTGATCTTTGGTAGTTAAATTATTACACTCAACATTAAAACAAACTTTGACAGTCTCCGTAGATATTTTTTTATTCATATATTATATTATTAGCTAGCTAGAACATTAAATAAACATTTTGCATGTTTTGTTCATTTTATTAACATTATATTTGGTAGTCCCAGTAGAGAATAAATAAGACCTTTCATCACAGATAAGTATTACATTAAACACTCATAAATGTAAGATATGATTAATATTTATTAATTATTCATTTATATTATTACGTTTTGATCATATATTACATAGCATGATAATAATTAACCTGAGAACTGCTCATCGCATAATAGCTCTCTCTTTGGTTTACATTTTTTATTGAAAGTGATCATTTATATTAAATTTCCAACTTTTCATTCATTTTAACAAATTAATCTTTATTTTTTATTATATTTTTACAAATTTCTCTTAGAAATACATTTTAAAAAATATTTTAATTTTGCAAATATAGAAAAAAATAAACTGAAATATATGTAATCAGAATAGGTGCTGTTGCCAATTAAAATATATTATCAATAAAAATTTATCTTAAATCCATTAGTAAATCTTGAATCAATTATTGTTAATTATTTCATACTGAAATAGATCCATATTTTTTCTGGTGACACTTTTTGTAATCTTTCTACTTTTGATTTTAATATTACCCAGTATTCTATATCAGAATTGAATAAATTGGGCTTGGTTTGATAGAAATATGCACTTGCGAATAAAAAAACATTCTAAAAAAATCATATTTAAACTTTGCAAATGTTGGGAAAATGAGTTCATAGTGGAAAAAGTGGAAGTTTTCATTATTCAACAGTTGGCAGGAAAATAGTCTAAGTAAATATTTCAGAAAATGAATGAAATCTTTTTTGATTGAAATTAAGTTTTAAAATCCTAACAAATAAATGTTAATCTCTGATATCAAATTCTGCTTTAAAATATTATAATTGCTTTATGAGTTTTAGAATATCATAAAATATCAAATGTCCTAGTAATGTTTAATGATCAGTTTCACAAAGTATGGTGATCATAATACCATCATTTTCTTTGTTTTTATTATTCTAGAATTTATTAACTTCTATTTTTAATATGCTGTACAGGCTTAAACCTGCATTTATATATGTAATATATGTGGGGTTCGAACTCAGACTTTCACACGACCCACCACTCTCAGTTCCATCTCATATTGCTGACCCACCTGATCACACACATGTTAAAAAGATAAATAATCACCAATATATGTATTTCATGCTAAACCAGCAATCATCAGTTGGTCTAGATTACTATCCTCACACATATATATAATCAGTACTCAGCTTTATATTAAAATAGCTAATATTTATACTTTAATGGACAGGCTTCAAACTATACCAACTCACAATTCTTTAGCCTTCCATTTCATTGAAAATCTGATGTAGGAACGTTATAAATTAAACATAACATGTACATATAAAATAAAATTCTTTTGCATATGTTAGTCTGTCTGCATAAGAAAATGGTTTTTTTTATTCTCATTATATCATACAACTGAGGGCATTTGTGGTGGTGAGCATCATAGCTCTCAGTGCTACGATTGTGACACTTGCCATTAAAAGTGAATTCAGCGATATGATATAAAAAGAAGAATAAAACCACTTTCTTATGCAGACAGACTAATGTATGTAAAGAATTACATAGTTCAGTGAAAGTAAAATTAATATTCTCTAAAATAAAAGTGTGATCATGTATACTTTTGATATTTGTATTTTTAATAATTATTACACAAATTTTGTATAAAAACAATCATGAATCTTAATAAACTTTGCAAAAAAGTCAAGTTTTGAGGTATTCCAAAGGCGTTCTCAAGATACTCTCACATATCACTTTGAAACAGGCAAAACTCTCTATAGATATTGTCACTCAGTGCAAGCCAGAGTAATCAATGGATGCCAGAAGGCTTGTGCAAAAAATTCCCATCTAGTGCCTACTCATCCAATATCCCCAGACTAGTTTCTGGCTTGTGGCCTTTATCAATGAGGAGCCTTGGATCTGAGAGCACTGCACCTAGATCTTAGGATCTAATGCAACCCTCCAGCAGCTACCTTTTATTTCTGCTTATATTTATATAGGTCTAAACTCAGTTCAGTACCTATACATTTTGGTGTCTTTGGTTCTTTAATAACCATAACCACCACTATCCTATTAGGGAGGATTGGTTTTAAGCCAATAAACATCACATGATCACCATTTCTTCATATCTAAATCCCCCTTATATTTTCCCAAACCCAGCATAAAAACCAATAACTCACTTTGTGTATAATCACTTTGTTCATATTTATTCTTCCATAACTTCATTATTTGTACCCTTTCTGCTTCCAAGCATTTACATTGAATTAACAGATGCACAATATTTTCTATATCCTCCTTACACAACTTGCAGACTAAATCATCCATATTTTTCCATTTATGTGTATATTCCCTTGTTGCTAAAGATCTCATTCAAGCCTTAAACAATAAACTACTTTCCTTATTATTATCATAAATTAACTAGCACACAATGTTCCATTTACTTCTATATATATTTAAACTCTTTTTACTCTCCATATTGAAGCGATCAGTGTGTATGCACACACAGAGCTTCATGATATTTGTTTTAAAATAATATATATCTAGATTTAATAGATCAAATATCTAATTTTCTATTTTTTTGTTTGAAAATAATATACAGATGCGTGTGTGGGCGTTATTGAATGAGAGGGCATGTATAGATATTGTTTTGTTGAAATACATTTTTTTAGTTATATATTTGGAAAGGTTGTCTCTGTGTTTTTCCTAAAAAATATGGAAAAATAGGTTGACTCATTCTTTCTTTGCAAATAACATTTTTATGAGTCTATTTTTTTGAAACATTTGGAAAAATATAGAAGGAAACACTAATTATTTCTTGTCTTTAAAGCAGTTAAAAAACAGTTAAAATTTTTGTACCTTAATTTAATCTTGATAGGATTTTGCTAACTAGTGTAAATTAAAGATCAGTCAACCAGGCTATTTTTGTTTCTAACAAAGGTTGAATCTTAAGGCAGTTGTGATATCTGTGTTAAAAGAGAAAAATAAGAGTAAACAAAGACTAGACTGATTTTTGGGTTTGCTGAGTAAAGTTATTTTTTAAAGTTACAGGCTTATAAATACTGGGTTATTTTTCTAGACAGGCAGTCGGAGTAAAAAAGTCGAAGTGAAAGTCAGAGCAAAAAGGCAGTAAAAAGAAAGTAAAAGTGAAAGTCAAAGTCACTCTCTCTAATAGACCCTTTGAATATATGCTGATGTCAAATAATCATCATGACCTCTGAGTTTACACATTTATCCTTCCCCTTGGGGGAAATCTCCAGAAAGTGCATCTATGGAAAGGAAAGAAATCTAATTGATTCCATGTTGCTGCTGCTGAGAAAATGGAGAACCAACTTCGAATCCAGCCTGTCCTATGTCCAATAAAGCCAAAAGTCGGTCCTGAAATAAATGTGAACCAGTAAGAAGACAGTTGCCTCATCAAAGTGACATCAACATTGCAAGTATGAACTTTTAATCCTACAAGATAAAATAATTAAAACGCCTTCTATAAATAAAAAAACTAGAATATCTATGTTTAAAATTCTCAGATTTATAACTGACCCGTAAAAGACTATCTCAGCAAAGGATGTGTTTCAAAAGGACAGTGATATATATATGAGTGTAGTAAATTTTTTAGCAAGTCAATCTATGTTAAAACTATATTTCTACTTATTAATGGTAAAAAAAAAAAAATTAATTTCTAATTTTAAATGGAACAAAAAATGCTATAGGGTTTATAAATACAGCTTTTATTATTCATTTTGAGATATGCCATGTATGTTTTTTTTCATTAGTTATAAAAATCTATACTTTATTAATTAATTTTATTTATGCCAACCCAACCAAGTATGGGACAAAATGATATTTTTACTATTAAACCAATTTATGCATAAATTTGTTTGTTTATCACAAATCTTAAATGGAAGAGTGGTGATTATTTTATAATTTTTAAAGTAACAAACTGTCAAACTTGAATTTCTTAAATCATTTGTCCAATTCTTGCTAGGTAAAATGTCATTTTTTTTTTAAAAAAAAAAAGAGAAAAAATCAAATATCTGAATTAAAATCTGCCCTCTACTCGTACATACGTAATTACAATGCCTTGTTAACGAAATTAGGAATATAAATGAGTGTTAAAAATCATTATCTATTTAGTTTAGATTTGATTAAGATTCTTTATGACAATTAAATGAAATAATATATATATGCATTTATTTGTGTGTTAAAAAAATAATAATAATCATGCTTCTTTTTTTTAAATATAAAATGTGCAATAATACTTATTAGAAAAGTATGTGTTCATCTCACTATATATATATATATATTTAATGACACATACATTTAGGGGAACAGTGCTCTCAGCTGTCATATTTTTTTTGCCTCCTTAGCAATTTATGATGACAAATTTTGTAGTTAAGCTTTATATTTAAGCTCATGGGCATTTTATAGCCTATAAAATATGGTTATCTTAAATTTTTCCTATTATTACTTGTTAGTAAATTTTAAATACAGGCTTAAGAAAATATCTATACAGATATGAGTTAATGCTTTTTTTTGGGCAAATATATCAGTGTTACTTGGTAGAATGATCTGTGCCTATGCTGCTTTTAATAATGAATATATGTCAAGTAATGCTATGCGAGCTGCCAGATGGATATTTTTACCAGTCCTGAAGATATCCTTGTTTTTGGAGCCGATAAATGGGTACTCTATGACGATAGGAATTCATAGCCCATGCTCCATTTCCTACATATGCCATGCTGACTGCGAATGTGTTTTCATAGGAACTTATCTATATATTTTTGCTCGATATGGAGATTGGCTATCTCGCCAATGCCAATAGTAATATAGCTGACACAAGATTCAAACCCAGATACCACTGTCTTCTGTGATTAGATTTCTTTATCATGCCTGTTAGTAATGCTGTGTGGGATAGATAAACCATATTTATCATATAACTGTTAATAATAAAGGGAGCTAAAATTATGCTTTGGTCCATAACTCCTGCTGGGAGTACTAAAAGTAAATATAATAATAAAAATATATACTTAGCTTTCCCTATGTATGTGAATAAGCACATATATTTATTATATATATATATTTCTGGTCTCTAACTTAATATAACCAGGTATTGTGTTTACTCTTGACAATTGGCATATTAATTTTATAGTGGCATATTTCTTGATCAAAATGTTATCATTATCAACATATAATTTTTTAAGGCTCACATATATATAATACTGATGTTTAAATATTATTGTAATTATTGTTTCTGGTTCATAACTTCTGTTGTCATTATTGATATGTGATTTCATTGTAATGCTTGCACAATTACCATAGTGATACATCAGTGTTATTGCCATTATCAACTGGTAGTTCTTGTGTAATACTCACACACATCTAATACTAATGTTTAATTATTGTTGTAATTATTATTTCTGGTTCATAACTATTGTTGTGTGATTTCTATGTAATAATCATACATTTATTCTACTTATACATAAATCATCATCATCATCATCATCAACCATTATCAATCCACTGCAGGATGAAGGTCTCTCCAAGTTTAATCCATCTTCTCCAATCTTTAGCTTCTCTTCTCCACAACACCCCTGCACATTTCCTTATTTCATCCATCCATCTCACATGTGGTCTCTTTCAGGGTCTTTTACAATCTCTTGGAATCCAGTTTAAAATTTCAATTGTCCATCTATTATCATCTCTTCTAGAAATATGTCCAGCCCAACTCCATTTCAATCTTTTAATTTTTTCAATAAGGTCACTAACACCTGTTTGTTGTCTTACCCATACATTGCGTTTTCGATCTCTTCTTGTTACTCCCAACATACATCTCTCCATACTCCTTTGAGTGGTCTGAAGTCTCTGTATTGCTATTCTATTAAGTGTCCAAGTCTCAGATCCATAAGTAAGAACTGGTAAAACACATTTGTTAAAAACCATCCTTTTCAAACACATAGGCATATTTCCTTTTAGTATCAAGTTATTTCTACCAAAAGCACTCCAACCAAGTTTAATTCTATGATTAATTTCCTCTATTATGTTTCCATTTGTATTAATAATCTGACCAAGGTATTTGTAACTGTTAACTTCTTCTAATTCTTCATAATCAATCTTTATTTTCATATTTTGAGCAAATCGATTAAACATTACTTTAGTCTTTTTAACATTTATCTTTAGTCCTACTTTTCTACTTTCATCTGCTAACTCCTGCAACATTTCCTGCAGCTCTGAAGCATTATTTGCAAAAACAACTACATCATCTGCAAAATCTAAATGACTTAAAAACTCTCCATTTACTTTCACTCCTTTAGTTTCCCATTTTAATCCCCAAAATACTTCTTGCAGCACTGCTGTAAAAAGTTTTGGAGATATTGAGTCACCTTGTCTTACACCTTTCTCAATGTTGATTTTTCCAGTATCATTATGTAATCTAATTGTAGCTGTTGCATTTTTATAAATATTCTTTAAAATATGACAATATCCTGGATCTATACCCTGATGATCCAATGCTTTAATCATTGAAGAAATGTGTATAGAATCGAATGCTTTTTCATAATCTACAAATCCAAAACATAATGACAACTCATATTCATTTCTCCTTTCTATGACTTCCCTCAATACCTGGATATGATCTATTGTACTAAAACCACTTTTAAATCCAGCTTGTTCTCTTGGTTGGTGGAAATCCGAAGTTCTCTGTAGACGAGTTGTAATTATCTTGGTAAAAATTTTATATAAAACTGATAAAAGGCTGATAGGTCTGTAATTTCTAATATCTTCTTTATCACCTTTTTAAAATATTAATATTATTACTGCATTCTTCCAATCTTCTGGTACATCTTTATCATTTAGACATTTGGTATATAACTTTGCTAAAATTGTTTCTATTTCTTTACCTGCTTCTTTTAATATATCAATTATAATTCCATCATTTCCTGGAGCCTTTCCTTTCTTCATACATTTAATTGCATGTCTCACTTCTTCATTTAAAATTCTGGGCAATTTGGAAGATGTAATAGCTATAGGAGGTACTTGTTCTTTATTACTATATAATTCTTGATAAAAATCTTCTACCAATTTCATGATGTCATCTCTCTTTTTAGTAATAATTCCATCTTTTTTTCTTATTGCCGATAGAAATTTCCTACCAATACCAAAATGTTGTTTAACATTCTTGAGACTTTTATTTTCTTCTACAGCTTTCCTTGCTATTTCACAGTTATACTTTCTTATATCATTTTCAACTCTTTTCCGTACCATTTTACAAAATTCGAGATATTCAATTCTTTTTAATACATCATTTTTGTATATCTTCATATTTCTTCTTTTCTTCATAAATTCTCTAGTCTCAGTAGAAATTTTATTAGTCAATTGCTGCTTTTTTCTATCAACTATCTTTGTTGCAGTTTTTAAAAGTGTATCAGTTATTTTCATATTAATTTCATTCAAATCTGAATCATGTTCAAAATCTACTAACACTTGAAACCTATTTGTAAGTTCTAATTTAAATTCATTAGATGTTTCTGAAGATTAGGAATATCAACTGTAAATATTGTTTTTCTTAATAATTTTTGTCTCTCTAGTTTTACATTAACACGTAACTTACACCATACTAATCGATGATCACTTCCTGTGTTAAATTTATTAAGAACATTACTATCTTGAAATATGTATTTCCTGTTAGTCAAAATATAATCCAATTCTGCTGTACCTTCATTTGGATGCTTCCATGTCCATTTCCTTTTAACATTTTTCTCAAAAAATGAATTCATAATATAAAGTTTTTCTTTTTCTGCAAACTCTACAAGTCTATGTCCTAAATACCTAAATACTGTTACCATTATCAATAACTGATAGTTAAATATTGTAATTATTCTTTCTGGTTCACTTGTAATGCCCATACATGGATCATAAGATCCAAACATTCTTATGGTTATTTCTATGTTTTACTGAATTTGTGTTAATAAATCAGCTATATTTATGTCTATACATTTGTCATGTCATTCCCTGGTTCACCACATCCACCCAACTATATACACACTTAATTAGATAGTCAATGTGTATATTCAGAACCTATGAAATATTTAAAAATAATATTCTGAGCTGTATCAAAGTATTAGTTCTGATGGGGCTGGTGAATATCTTAAATTAATTTAATAATTCTAGTGCATGACAGGCTGAGTTTGAATTGATAGAGTCCTTGTTTTTACCGTGACCACTGGGACTGAAGAAAAATGATTATCATTAGTAACATCAGGAGTGTTGGTCAGATATTGGAGATTTTGGAACACTGGCAAATAGGTTAAAGCTTAGAACGGTTCCGCAACCACCATATCCCGAACATGCTGTATTTGAAGTAATTTTGCTAGGTCTCTGAATCTTGTTGGCTGAGCACACGATTCTGACTGTTACAATACTAATTCTCCATCTCTCCAACACCCTATTTTTTATTAATGTATCTATTCTTCTATTCCATTCCTTACCACTATAACATACAACAATCTTCCTAACACAATCATCCCATCTTTTGTAAAAAATATACAGATATAAATTCTTTATCCAAATCTTCTGCATACTGCATTACCTTTCTCACTTATCTTGTTGCCTTCCCTTTACTCATAACCCAATTAAATACTATTTTGGCTATTCTTTTATTATCCATAAACTGCAATCTACTGAAGATTTTCATTTGCTTTTTGCATCTCTCATATAAAAACTTGACCATCCCATTTCTTTTTGAATTGCCTCCTTTGTTGTCCACACATCTGCATCTAATGCATTTCTTTCTACTTCCCTTTCTACTTTTTCTAAGTAATCTAATACCTCTTTACTGACACATAATACATCATTGCCATATGTTAACCCTACTACTGCAACTCTCTTCCATAGATTATATTTATTATATGAAAATACTGTTAATTTCTTTATCAATCCCTTTCTTTTCTTTGCTTCATTTATCAATTTTTTCTCCCATTCATCCAAGCAATTTTTCTGATTACTTAAGATGATTCCCAAATAACTGTATTTACCACCACACTTAACTTTATATTTCCCAATAAAAATTCTTTGCCTTCTCTTTTCCCACTATTAACCATCATTATATTAGATTTTCTTCCACTAAATTTAATCCCCATTTCTTTAACCACCCTTGTGTATGTCCTCAGCATTACTTCCATATCTTCTCTTCTTTCTGTACACAAAAAAAACATCATCTGCAAAAAAAGACCTGACAAAGTATATACTCTGTTGCGACCTATTAACGGTATCACTATCCCTCTTCCTAGTCTTTCTATTGATCTCTCCATTTCACTCAAATACAACAAAAACAAAATAGGTGACATAGGGCATCCTTGTCTTAGTCTCACCCCATTTTTAACTTTAACTGATTCTATATCCCCTAATTGATATGTATAATAATTATTTTCATATAATCTCTCAATAATATCCACTAAGGTTTTATCCATTCCTAAATTTGCTAAACTTACTCATAATCTATTTTTATTTACTCCATCATATGCCTTCTCTATATCTATAAAACTCATATATAACTGTCTAGCTGAATTCCTACTCATATCCATAAGTTGTGTAACCACAAGTAAACTATCTTCTATATGCCTATCTGACCTAAAACCTCCTTGCATTTCCTTCACTACACTATTTTCCTCCATCCATTTTGCAACTCTTCCAGCCACCATATATAAAAAAAACTTTATATAAAACTGATGTTACCACTATCAGTCTATAATTGTTTAACTTTCTATGAAACTCTTTTCTGGGCCATCTTATTAAAACATGATAATAGTTTACTTTTGCCCTATGTCCTAAATTCATTACCCTCTCTGCTGCCCATCCATCTAAACCTCTTGCCTTTCCACTTTTTAATTTCTTCCCTGCCTCATTCAGTTCATTTTCTGTAAACCTAATATTCCCATTGCTATATGCTTTTATATTTTCTATCCCCTTGTCCTTCAGATCTAACATCTTTTCTATATCCATTACATACTTATTCAAAATTCTCTCTAATTCTTCTCTAGAGCTACACTCTATTCCCTCAATATATAATAATACTATTTCTCTCTCCCATACATCTCTCCTTTTAATGTGATTCCAAAATTTTTTACTCCCATCTCTTCCACTTTTATTAATATCCTCCAACAATTTACTATTCAATTTCATTCTCTCTCTCTATAATTATCTATTTTAGCCAACTTATTTTTTTCTAAGTACTTTTCCCATTTAGCATTAATATCTTTTTCACTTTCTTTGTTCTTAATGGCACACTTATATTCTCTGCATGCTTTTTTACTCTCTTTTACATTTTTACTAACTCTCATTTTTTTATTACTTTTATTCTTCTGAATATTCTCACCTAAAACCCTATTTGCCACTTTTTTTATTTCATCACACCAGTACTTATACTCATCCCCAACCTCTCTTCTATGGTTTCTTCAACTTGTATTTTATACTCTTCCAACTCTTTCTTATCATTCATTCTCCATCCACATCTTTCACTATTGTTTCTACTTTTATTTTTATTCTCCAGCACATTACTAACCAGTTCAATTACAAAGAAATTATGATTACGATTACATACTCTCTCTTTATTGTCAAACACCTTAATTTTCCATACTTTATTCATTTCCTCTTTCTCTACCAATACATAATCTATTGTGTGGCATCTATTATTTATAGACCATGTGTATTGTCCCTCATAAATATTTGATAAAGTTCCAAGACTCAAATTTACTCTCTCACAAAATTTCTTCAAACGCTGTCAATTCTTATTGTCTACATCATCAATTTCTTCAATATGGCCATTCATATCTCCTATAACCATTATTCTCATCCCCTTTTCTTTAAAACTCTGTATATCCTTAACTAGGCACTCATATGTGCTATTGTTCCATTCCATTATAGTTTGACTATCTCCAGTAGCTATATAAACTATAGCCACCATCCATTTTTGTCTTCCCAACCTTATTTCAAACCACAAATGTTCTTGGCATTTAACAGTATTTAAATATTTTTTTGATATAACACCTATACCACCACCCCATTTTTCTTTCTCTTTTCTATTTATACCATGCCATACCAAATCTTCCAAAATAGATTCTTTTTCTTCTCTTAGATGTGTTTCCAATACTGCTAATACCTCAAGCTTTTCATTTTCAATTGTTTTGTTTAATTCCTGCCACTTTTCTGGTCTTTTACCACCTTGCATATTCAAATACCCAATTTTAACAATTTCTTCTTTCTTAACTACTCTTTTATAAATCCTTTTGATTATTTCTTCTCCATTGTGTTTATAAATAACTTGCTTACCATTAATTTTACAGGGCCATTCCCTCTCTACATCTACACTTATATCTAAATCACCTATCTTTTGCTTACTTCTTACATCCTGTCCATTTTTCTTCTTTTTTTTGATACTACTGCAATTTACAACCCCACCCCCCTTTATAAGTTTCCCGAATTATATTCTTTATAAATCAGACTCCCTAAAACTTCACTTTCTTGTTTTCCTAAGTGCAATCTGTCTTTACTATATAACTCCCTCTTTCCAATAAACCAATCCCACACATCCACAAACATAACAACATTTCTCTCACACAATTTTTTCAATGTTTCATTAATAGAACATTCTCTATCTAACAAATGCCTCTTGACAAATATTGGTAATAATCCAACTATCCCTACTTTTCCTTTAATCTTACTCAAATTCCTAATCAATTCTATATACTCATCCATTACTCTCTCTAGTGATTTTGACAAATTATTAGTCCCTACCATAACATACATATCTCTACTACCTTGCTTTTTTACTTTATCAGTCACATCCCTAATTCTAGCTCCAGGAAAACATACTCCTACATACCTACTTCTACATACCTACTTCTACTTTCCTTTGCAATTATATCCCCACATTCTCTACTTAGTGAATCTCCTATCAATATTGTCTCATAGACTACTTTCTCTGCTCTATCCATAACACTTTCTACCACCTTCTGGTCCTCCTTATCTACTTCTTCTTTATCATTCCTATTCAGTAATTCCATTATCTGCTCACACTTTGTCTCTAAGGATTTTAATTTTGCTTCTACATTCTTCACCTTTTCCACTATCTTACTTTTTCTTTGGTTAACCATCTCCATCACACTATTAATTTCTCCACCCATATCTTCTGACAGACTCCATTAAAACCATACTCTGTCCCATCTTCCTCAACTACATTTTGATCCCTTTCCCCTGACTTTCTCTTTAGGCTATCTACACTTTGAAACCACTTTCTCACCTCTTTCATCACATTTACACACTGTCTGCATAACCATGAACCTGTTATATCCTTCCTAGTCTTATTCAAACATTTCAAGTGAAAAATCTCATCACACATGGTACACTCTACCATAGCATGCCTAGTTTCTTTCTGCTGATTATATATGCATTGTGGAATACAAATGCAATTCATATTCCTTATTTTCCAAGTCACCTATTCTATTTGACTTTATACTTTCTCTCCTACTCTTCAAATCCCCTTGCATGAAAGGATAAAAACTTTACTTTCTTTCAAAACTGATCAATACTATAACCACGTGTTTTCCGACCTTACGCCTCCAAAAGGTTATCTTTTTGTCAAAACATATCAGTTCTTAAATTAAAAAAAAAACAACTTTAATAGCAAACTTACTAAAACCAATTAATCTTGCATACAACTTTGTTATAAATATTCTTATACTAATGCACATTCAACAAAATAATATTTTTTTTTTTTAAAAAAATAGTCTATATATAAAATGGCAAACGAAAAACTTTCTAGCCTTTTAAAAAAAAAATTTTCAATCTTTCAAATTTCAATTAACACACTCTCTTGATCACAATTTACATTTTCATATACAATAATCAGTCTTTATATCGATGATCTCAGATGGTTAATTGCATAAAAATGAAACAAATAGCAAACTTAGCTTAGCTCTTTCATCAGAATAAGAAATATTATTGGCGGATTCAAGTTCATCTATCAGAAATCAAAAATATGTGAAAGCTATTAAGCAAATCATCTTATTTTTAATTCAAACTGTAACTGCATCACCTAAAAGTCATTAAACCAAGAGCTTTTTTTAACCACTTAGTCAAGAATTCTTTCAAGTAACTAAAAATACATGATTTTTTTAATAAGGTTCCCAAGTAGTGTTTTTTTTTTAGATTCAGCAGCTAATCCAACCAGAATTTGACTCTGATCAACAGATTTAGAGCATCTATTTTCAATGTGCTTATCTGAATTAGCAGTAAAATTAGGAAAACTCACCCAAATACAAACCATGAATCACATAGTATGCATACAGTGACAAAAGTAAAGCAATAAACATCACATGACCACCACTTCTTATGCTCAGATCCAAGGTTTTTCACTGATGAAGGCCGCAAGCCAGAAACTAGTTTGGGATATTGGATGAGTAGGCACTAGATGGGGATTTTATGCACAAGCCTTCTGGCATCCATTGATTATTCTAGCTTGCTGTGTATGGCAATACATATAGTGAGTTTTGCCTGTTTTAAAAGTAAAGCATATAATAAAGAAACCAATGAATCAATTTTCTGTTGGAATCTCTATTGATTTTTTTACAAAGTATGTCAACGTTTATAAGCTAAATAAAAAAATTAATGAGTTATAGCTGAAAATGTATTAATTAGTGTAGTAAAAGTCCTATTCACTTTATAAATAAAAAAATAATTGGATTGCAAAAATATTATGAGGTAATTACTTAATGTATAGTGTAATTTCAATAAACTGAATGTTAGCAATCATCATCAACCATTATCAATCCACTTCAGGATGAAGGTCTTTCCAAGTTCAATCCATCTTCTCCGATCTTTAGCCTCTCTTCTCCACATCACCTCTGCACACTTTCTTACTTCATTTATCCAGCTCACATATGGTCTCTTTCTGGGTCTTTTACAATCTTTTGGAATCCAGTTTCAGATTTCAATTGTCCATCTATTATCATTTCTTCTAGCAATATGTCCAACCCAACTCCACTTCAGTCTTTTAATTTTTTCAATGAGGTCAATAACACCTGTTTGTTCTCTTACCTATGGTAAGTTTATATGTAAGTTTATATAACATGTTACTCGTGATCTTGTATTTGCTCTTTTTTTTTTTTTTGGTAATGAAGACAGGAATTATTAATTTATTTTGAATAAAAAGTATTCCATCTTTTAATTGACTTTCTCTTTTGAAATCTTCAAAATTGCTAGTTGTAATTCATTTAAAATTATCAGCACATTGAAGTCAATTTGATAAGTTAATAAAAGTATGCAGATCAATTAATTCTTCACTATGATTAACCACTATCAACAACAGTATGTTCCTAAACAGAGGAATATGATATTTTACTAATTCAACAATTTGACAACATATGTAAATATATGTTATATTATTTTCATTATCTAGAATTAATTATTGATTATGAAAAAAAATTATTATTAATAGCGCCCAGAATTAATGCAACATTCTGAATGATCTTATTCTTCTTCCATCTTTAGGTTTTGCTGATCTGACCAGTGATTACTAGATGGGAATTGAATCCCAACCTTTAAGTTTGTGAATACGGAATTTAATTAAACAGCTAGGCTATCATTTCAAAGGTTTTAAATCAATTAATCCAAAAATCCCAAGTTAGATTCCCATGCTAGTGCAATCACTTGTCAGGCCATCAACAACTGTAGAAGAAAGGATAACATATCTCTCAAAATGTTATTTTCAAGAATCCACAAAATACATACTTACATCTTTATAATTATCGATTATAATTAGTATAACATAACATACTAACATACAATTTTCGTTTCCACTAAATCCAATCAAAAAATATACATTTTCCCTTTTTTCTTTTCAAAAATTTTATTTTTTTCATCACTATATATATATTTGTTTAAAACATCCAACGTTTCGACCAATTTATTTATAGTCATTTTCAAGAATTCACAAAATACATATTTACATCTTTATAATTATCGAGAGAGGTCAAGCCGCTTTGCAAGCAAGCAGTTGCTTGCAGACGGTTGTCGCGGGTTCGCTTCCCGGTCGATGCTTTGACATATGGAGAAAAAAAAATTTGGAAAGAAAAAGGGAGAGTGTATATTTTTTGATTGGATTTAATGGAAAAGAAAATTATATGTTACGTACTAACGTGTGGCGATTTATAATAGTTGAATATATTTGAAAAGTTTGAATTCCAGATGATGGAAATACTCCAACATATAATTACAAGTGAAATGACATCATCACAAACATTCAGACAAACAATTTATCAATACTTTCCAAAGATTTGCTTTTTTAAATTGGAATAATTCGTAAGAGTTTGACAACTCTAGACTTAGAGTAGCGTATTACAGATCTACTAGAATTATGTGACTTAAAACTAATTTTACAGAAAATGTTTTTTAATTATCAAAGTTGTTAAAATTTATTGCTTTTTTTTTTTTTACAAAAAAAATATTTTCATATATCTAATCACATACACATATATGAATCTTTTTGAAATGTAATACCTTGGAGGGTTTAGTTAAAAAAAAACTCTTTAAAAAAATATTGCTTAGCAAATTATCTTTTTAATTAATTGCTATAAATTATTCCTGCTTTTATAAAATATTAAGACAGAGGTACATATGCTTTGTTTCTAGGGCACATGTTTGTCTATTATTAATTTTATGTGTTCCTGCCCTTTCATCATTTAACCAAGATATTTTCGAAGCTGCAGTGAAGCGTAACTGTTTGCGATGGAGTAAGAGTTTTACAATTTATATGATAGTTAAGTATAAACGAGTTGCTCCCATCACCCACAGATCTGCTTTCAAATTCATTGCGTACTAGAGATGAGAAGCGTATTAATATTGCGAATAGAATGATCGGTGCGTGTGCCTAAATGTTTTTTTCACTTGGTTTACGCAGAGCAATTAGTTAATCGTTACTCATGAATGTGTATTCTCCCCACTTAATCACTATTATCAAATCTTCAGTTGAATAGGAGAATTTGACGAGATTTTACTGGTTTATTGCAAAGTTAGCCACTTCCAAGTCTTTTTAATCATTATGGAAAGCAATATTCCGACTCCCATGTTTTTATTCCTCTAGTTATTTTTAAAGACGATTGCAACCGTAAAAGATTAGTTACTATAGAAACCAGCAGAATTTTTTTTAAAAATAATATAAAAAGAACACCAATTATATAGGCTTGGTTCAAAATATTTTTCGTTTAAGAAAGTTTTTTTTTAAAATGTATTTTTTACCGACTTTTAAGGAAAAGTACATTAAAAAACACACAATTAAGCAATTAAAAGATATTTAAGTAAATTAAATATTTTAGTAAACATATAAATAAAACTAAAAAGTTTAAAATCTACCAATTATGAAGTCTGCTCCCTTCAATGAATCTCTTGTCTGTTAACCCAGAGGCCACTATTATAAAAAGTGATCATTAAATATCAGAATGTTTCGTATTTAACCCTTTAACTTAAGTATAAAATTGTTATGACTAGTAAAAATATTTATTACAATTATAAAACAGTTTATAACGGTATCTATATAAAGTTCGCTACCCAAAGCAAGTGGGATTAACTAGGCAATAGAAATGCGACCAAACTATAATGTATGATCATTATTTTAACTTGCCAATACAATTTCTTTTAACATCTTAATATTTAATTATATTTTAAACTTTCATGAGTCTTTTTCTTTGATAAACTAAGTAGAGAAATATGAATATTTTTAAAAAACTATAATTAGAAAACTATTTTTTACAATTAAATAAATATTTAAATGATAAAAACAGAAATGTATAATGATTAAATTTTTTAATACATCTAATATTTCTCTTTTTATCGCTTCTCCTCCTTCCTCTTTAGTGACAGTTTACAATTATTATTGGTAAACAATAACTTTGGACATGACATCAACAGTTTGTCAATGATATGGATGGCTGAAAAGTTGGAAAGTGGATAAGATTGAAACCGATCCATTAAAGTTTGAAGGTTGCTATCTTACTATAAACCGGCACTAATTATATATTTATGTAATAGATGATAATCTGAACTAACTGATGAGTGCTTCAGCATGAAATACATATATTAGAGATCATTTGTCTTTATCACATGTATGGGGTAGTGTGTATCGGTTGTATAAGATGAAATAAATGACTAAAGGGAGCTTAAAAATCTGGGTTCAAATATCATCTAGCTTAAAGTATATATACTTTGCTTGTATTTAAGTATTACATATTCAGCCTTATTCTGCCATTGCTCTTCTGAGTATTTAAATGGATTAAGGTCTGACATATAAGGGATCAGAATGGCTTATGGTCAACATGGGTATGACAGCAAAAATTGGCAAATAAGGGCTTTGAATGTGCCATCATTAGATTTTCAATGATATGGATGGCTGAAGAGTTGGAGAGTCAACAAGATTGAAGCCTGTTCATTAAAGTTTGAAGATTTTCTATGTTAATATAAACTGAGCACACTAATTCTATATATGTGTGGGGGTTGATGAACTGTACCAACTGATGAGTGCTGGTTCATCATGAAATACTTATATTGAAGATCATGTATCTTTTTCATATGTGTGTGTTTGTGGGTATCGGTTGTATAAAATGGAGTGGATGACTAAAGGGAGTAAAAGTTTGGGTGGGTTCAAATCTCCTATAATTACATCTAGCTTAAAAGTATATATACTATACATGTATTTAAATATTTATTATTTTACATTTCAAAGATAATTAGAATACTTTTTTCTAGTATTAGTAATTCTATGTCTTTAAAATATGAAAACTAAATCCCAACTGAATGTTATATCTATATATCTGGGTTGGATTGGATAGCAGGGCATGGGTCCCATGCTAACCAGATCCCTAGGTCCAGATAGGGGAATGGCCTCTGTATATGAAAGTTAGCTGTGGATAAGCAAAGTACTGTAAATAAGCAGTCACTGACAATGGGACAACATTCACTATCAGGAAGTGGTAAAGGAGACAGTTACATGCTTACTTCTATACAATGCCACAATTCTTATGATGGTAGAAGTATAATGATGAGTATTGACTGTCATTAAATAAATTAACACCCTGCTGAGTTCTGGGTGAACAACAGCATTCTTCCAAGTCTATGGAGGTGACAATGGTGAGGAGAATGTGATAGATAGATGTTCATTTTTTGAGATTCAGCCAGCACCTTAAGCCTGTTATCAAGGTTATTGCTGGGCAAAGAAGGCAATGCAAAATCACTTTGCCTTATAATTCCCATATTATGACTAATTCTCCAGAAATCATTACATCTAGTGTTGAGACCCTAACCAAAAATTGTGTTGGTGTCTTACCCTGCATAAGTAGTTATGAGGCTACACAAGTTGTAAACCTACAAAATTCTCCTGAACTTCATTCATTGAGAGCAGACTCATTGAGATTGACACCTGGAATGTTAGATCATTGAAAAAATCTGGTAAATTGGAAAATGTGAGAAGAGAGTTATTATAGGAGAATGTGTGAAAATAAGTAATGGAGATAAAAATAAATATATTTTATCACATGATCACCATCTAGGTGCAGTGCTCTCAGATCCAAGGCTCCTCACTGATGAAGGCCACAAGCCAGAAACTAGTCTAGGGATATTGGATGAATAGGCACTAGATAGGGATTTTATGCACAAGCCTTCTGGCATGCATTGATTACTCTGGTTGGCACAGGGTGGCACTACTGTATGGAGAGTTTTGCCTTGTTTAAAAATATTTTAAATAAAGTCATATGTCATATGACCCCTGCAAAGCTCTTTGTTTAAGTAATGGAGATGTTAATTTATTTTATTCTGGTACTGACAGATCAATTAATGGAGTTGGCATAGCTGATGGAAAGAGAATATGAAAAGTGATGGAAAAATTTATTGTATTGATGATAGGCTGATGATGATGAAAATACTGGAAAATACTAGGGATTTGGTAATCATACAAGCTTATATATTGACTACTAATAATGATGATATTGAAATTGATGAAAAATATGAGAAGATAGAGGAAATTATACATTGTGAAGCAAAAAATGCAAGTATAATACTATTGGGGGATTAAAATGCTGTTATGGAGAACAGTAAAGAATGGAAAATTGTTGAAAATTATATTAGAAAAAGAAATGAAAGAGGTAGACAGATTGTACAATTTTGAAAGGTGAATGGGTTTGTGATTTCAAACACATGTTTTAAAAATCATGTAAAAAGATTGGAATACTTCAAGTGATAGAGAACATTATCAAATTGATTATACATTGATTCAGGATAGATACAAGAATGCTATTAAGAGTTCACATGCTTTGCATGTTGCTGACATAAACCCAGATCATAATTTGGTTATGGCTAAATTAAAGTTGAGTTTAAAAAGAATTGAAAGAAAAGATATGTAAGATGGAACATAGTGAGAGAAATGGAAAAGGACAATTTAGTTTAATATATGAAAATAAAAGGATTGTTAAAGATGATGAATATATTAATAGTCCTGATAAGTGTTGGTGTAGAATTAAAAAGGGATTCTTAAAAACAGTAAAAAATGAAGTAGATGTTTTTTTGGTTAAGGAATGGAATACTACATGACCACGAATAACTGAAGATATGATAGAAAAGTTGAAATTTTGAAAAAATGAAAGAATGTAAATACTGGGGAAGGGAAAAGTGTGTATAGAAAAATTAATAATGACTAAGAAGAAAAATAGATTTAGCAAAAGAGAAATGGTTGGATCAAGAATGTAAAGAGATAGAAATGCTTCAACAGGCGAAAAGATATTGGTATTTGATAGAATAAGAAATGATGGGAGAAAAAACATGGGTAGAGAATGAGATTGCAGATAAGAATGTAAAGAGATTAACTGATAGCAATGATATATTAAAAAGATGGAAGCATATCTTCAGCATCTATTTAGCAGAGAAGATAATTTAATTAATTATGAAATTGCAAATGAAAAAGATATTGAAGTAGATGATAAAGGTATGGACCTACTGTCAGATGAAGGAATAAAATCATTGCACAAATTAAGATGGTAAGGCTGTTGAATTTGATGCAATACCTATAGAATTTTTGAAAGAAATAGAAGAATTTACTATGAAGGAAATAGACTTTGAAATTTGATATATAACATTAAAGGTTGGCTGGAATATTTTTTTAAAAACTATAATGATTTCAATTGCTAAAAAAAATTCTGTTAAATGTGACAAATGCAGAATTATAAATTTGTTATTTATATGCTTCTAATGTTTTATTTAGGACTTTAATTCAAAGAATTTACGGTTAAGATAGAGTATTATATTGAAAAAAACAGTGTGATTTTTAAAGATGGAAAAGTTCAAGAGATCCTATTGGTGTTATTATAGCAATTGCAGAGAGATATATTGAAAAAGATATAGGAATTGGTATATGTCATGTGGATTAAGAAAAAGTGTTTGATAGAGTAATTTGGAATAAATTATTGACCATCTTAAAAAATAAAGGAGTATTTTGGAAAGAGAGAAGATTGATTTGGATATGAATTAAATTGGGAATAATGATATTGTTGAAGTGAATATAGAAAGTGGAGTTAGACAAGGAAGCAATATGCCATCTGTTTTTTTAATATTTATTTAGAAGACATGCTAAATAAGTATTTAGACTGTTATGGAGTAAAGGATGGAGGTAGAATAATAAAATTTATAAAATTTGCAGATGATACAGCTATTATAGCTGAGGATAAAAAGTGTCTTCCAAATTTGTTGAATAAATTGGAAGAAAGATGTATGGAATATGGAATGAAGATTAATATTGAGAATACTAAGTGTTTATGGATAGAAAAAAATGCTTTGGAAAAGGCTGCAAATTGAAATCTATGACAATCTACTTCAACAGTTAAAGGTATTTAGATATTTGGGTAGTTGGTTGAGTTAGAATGGAAGAATTGAAATTGAAGCCAAAAGTAGAATACCATTGACAAAGGAAGCATTTATTTAGAGAAAGAAAATATTTTGTGGACCTTTGAAGAGACAATTAAGAAAAATATTTAAATGATGTGTGTGGAGTGTACTAGTGTATGATTGTGAAACATGGGCAATGAGTAATACAATTAGTAACAGATTGGAAGCCTATGAGATGCGGGCATGGAGAAGAATGGAAAAAATTAGTTGGATGAATGAACTAACAAATTAAGAAGTTTATGAAAAGGGTAAATGAAAAAAGATTGATTGAGGAAATCAGAAAGAGAAACAGGATTTGACATGCATTAAGAAGAAATTATAGTTTAATGAAAAATGTTTTGAAGGAATGGTGAGTGGAAGTAAGAAGAAAGGATGGATAAGATTGACATTGTTGGATGATATAAGAGATGGGAAGAGTTGTGTAGAATTGAAAAGCTGGGCAATGAAGAGAATGGAATGGGAAAATGGATGCATTGATGTTGTGTCTACTATCTGGACTTGGCCATGACACATAATAGTATTGATGATATATGTATAAAATCTGATTATTATTTCTGTGAGAATGGTCAGATATTTCAAGTTTCTAGCTCATTTATCATATTAGGGATTTCAGTAAGTAAATAATGATTTGGAAGAAATTTACAATGAAGGATAGTTTAAGATTTATAACAAGACTGGGGGAATGTGTCACAAATCATATATATATATTGTACCCTTTTGTTTATGTTAGGATGAATTATTTAAATCAATTTACTAAAAAAATTTAAATTTAAAAGCTATTTAGGGGCATGATGTACATGTTGTATTGACGATCTTTTAAAAAAAATCTAGTTAAAGCAAATAAGAATATTCACTGTATAATATTGTGTTAAAATTTTAAAAAACAATTAGCTAAAGATAAATTATAATATTGTATGGTTGGGAAAACTGGCCATAATAAATACTGCATTAACAAGTCTTGCAAATAAATGTTTAAAGTAAAGTTTAAAAAATAATAAATTGAAGTTAAATAAATAATATATTTGAGTAATAAAAATTAATATTTAATAATTGAATGTAAAATAATTATTAAAAAGTAATATTGTGGTAGGAAATGAATATTCGGTTTTGTGATATTAAAATATTATCTTAAAAGTTGTTATATTATTATTTTATAAAAATATATTTTTTATTTTGTAAATTAAATTATTTAGTTTATTTTTAGTTAAATTATAAATGTTTCATCTATTTTTATAAGTCATGTGATAAATATTCACACGTGTGCTTGCGAGTTTTGTAATAAAGTTGCAAAACTGTTTTAAAATTCTATTATAAAGTTTAAAATATTATATTAAACTACCACAAGATAAAATAAAATTAACTAGTATAAAATATTAAGTCGTGTTTTTACTTATTTTAAAAACGAATGTAATCAGTAAAATTAAATTTTTGTTTTGTTTTAAAAAAAAAACTACGTTTTTAAAAAAGCTAAAAGTAATGATAAATATGATTTTAAAAGTTATTTTGAAGTGTTTGATAGATGTAAATAAAGTACGAAAATCAACTAGAAATTAAATAATATAATAAATAATAAATATTAGATAAATCATTATTTATTTTTAAAAATTTTAATGCTGTGTTGTTGGCTAGGGATATAAATAAGCTAAGCATTGTTTAATTAACCAATCAAGAAAGTAGTTTGTTCAGGTATAAAAATGGGAGCACAATTATTTTCGAGGTACTACTACTACTACTGTTGTTATTATTACTACAACTTATGTTAACTAAGTGTACCATTAATAGTCAATTATATTAATTTGTACTTTAAAGAAAGTACAGTAATTTTTTATAAAATCGTCTAGTACAGAGATGCCATGCTAAAAGCTAAGTAATTCCCTATCAACTGATTTATTAAACTTAATTCTATGTCACATTAAGCATGCATAGATCATCATTAAACTTAAATTTATATAAAAAAATGTCAAATTATTATCTTTCTATTAGGCATATAATTTTGCCTATATTAATTGGTAATATTAATTTGCTATTGAGATTAGCAAATCGGACGTCACAGAGGTTTATAAAAGTTTGCGAAATTAAAAGTAAAGAAGTATATAAAAATGCCTTTATTCGGAGGACTCTTTTTAAAAATAAGATGGTAAATTTTAAAATCTTTTAAATTGGATAAAAGAATTATTATGAAATGCCGAAATATGTATCTATGAAGAAATATTTAATGTTTTTTTAAAAAAAACTATTATAATAATTTTAAAAAATGTAAAAAATATTAAGATTATTATTAGATCGTTTTCATATCTTATTGAAAAGAAACTTTGAAAAATAAGTAATTGAAATTATCCTATTATTAATTAGTGTATGCAGGTCATACAAAAGATATTTAAAATTATTTATGGAAGTCTTTAACTATGTAGTAAGTATCGAAGGAACACTTTCCTCAGCAGACCTTCCCCCCAGGGTTTTAAAGGGGATGCTGAATTTTATTGCTGTATCAAAGAATATAAACCATCGGGAAATTTGGATAAAACGTAGCAGAACTTTGGAAATTATTTCATTGTATAATATTGAAAAGTACTTTCAATAATTATATTTAGTGAAAAATGGGAACCTGTAACTATTTGTATAAAACTTTTAAAAGCAAATTCATAGTTATTTAGGAATCAATCCGGATATTTTAGAAAGTTGACTTACCTTGCTTTTATTTTTATTTTTGGCAAAATTGTTGGTTCATTTTGTTTTAAAAGTGGAACCAACAGAGCATGTGTGATTTTGGTGTCAGTATAAGTTTTTCCTCAACAGCGCTGGAAGTGAAATATGAGAGAAGAAAAAAGAACATTTTTCTTTTAATGAACTTTTAATCGATGGAGTTTCTTTTTGTAAATATTGTCTTAAATTTATTTTTTACTAACTTTAGTTAATGCTTATTTATAGACTAGAGGTAGGAAAGGAACATGAAAATATTAAACTACTTACTAACATAGTGCGTAGATTCTTATAAAAAATATTTAATAGTTTAAAAAAAACCCATAATATTTTAAGTGTGATAATGTGGAATAAATGATATACTATATAATGTTTTATTTAGTTCATGAACCAGAAACGTCAATTAAGTAATTAACCAGTGGAGATATTACTTATGGTAACAATTGTAAAAATGTTAATGATTTTATAATGTATTTTATTATTTTTTGTGTGGATGTGTGAGAACGTATAAAAAACACGATGCATACACAGAGCTTATAGGAGTTTGTTTATTTTTTAAAAATATGCATACTTTTATCTTATATGATAAATATATCTTAACGTAATGGGAATATAATTGCATGATTCTATCATAACTGAACTTAATACTTATTTTAAATGATTAAAGTATTGAAGTATTAGAACTATAGTAATTATTTATATTTTAATTCAAGAGTTCTAAAAGAGAAGAAGTAATCTTTCTTATTGAGTAGTTAGGTTGTTATTTCTATGCGAATTTATTTGTTGTTGTGGAAAAGTAGTAAGAATTTTAGCGATGTAGAGTGATAAATCTCTGAAGAAGTTATAAAGGATAGTGACTTGGAAATAAGTTAAATAAAACTAAGATGATGTTTTTATGTAGGATTTAGTAATATGGGAATAAGGATAATCAATGATGATGATTATGCAAGTATAGATAATTTAGCCCTATAGCTTGTATATTTTCCATGGCTGTGTTTTCTTTGTGTTGGAGTTAAATGTTCCATAGAGCTGAATAAATAGCTTGGACATTATATTTTGTGATGGAGGTTTTTAGACAGAAGTCAGACCTCTTTTTACCATGATGACTATATAGTAAGGGTATTACTGAATTAAAACTTTAGTTATTCCATATACCTACATATCTGTTCGCTATCAAAATTTCCAGTATTACATCGTATAGGATTGCATTTAAAACAGGAAATAATGAATAATTTTGGAGGTGTGGAAGTGTTATTGGAAAATGATAAGATAGGTTATCTTGCTTGGAATGAGGATATAAACGAATGCAAATGATTAGCAGAGTATAATTGATAAGGAGGAGAATCATAAAATATTTTATATTCTAAATTGATTACATTTTTTAAAAAAATGTATAGATGGTAATTAAAGTGGGCTCGTAAAAAAAATATTGATTAATTATTAAGTATTTTCAAAAATTACTTATGATGCATATTTTTGACAAATAATATGATAAAACTAAATTGTGTTAAAATGATACAGATAATTATAGGTTTTATGAATATTATTCTGTAGCAACGTTATACACCAACACATACATTCTATCTGATTATTTAAATTAATAATGAATAAGTAGTCTAATTTAATCACTATGTTGTTAATCAGATTTATTCATGTCATTATTAAGTTGGGAATGACTACATGATGTATTAAATTGTTTTAAAAGAACTAAGTACCAGTAATAGATGAATATTAGACTGATTAATTTTATCTTATATTTTAAACTTATTAACTTAATGAAGATGTAATAGAGATATACTATAATAATATTTTAATAATAGATATTTTTATAAAACAATGTTCCATATCTCATATTTTGTTTTATATAATTTATTTTGGAAAGTACAGAAAATGTGATTAGATAAGGTTCATTAATGATGTAAATAATGTATATAATTTATTGTTGAAGTTGTTAATAAAAAAATTTAAGTTTGTTTTTAAAATCTTGGTGTTGACTCAATTTCTCCACATCACAGTTACATAATTACAGATAATTTGAATTTTAAATATAATATTTGCACAACATAAATAAGATTATTATTTAAGAATGATAATATTTTCTTCATATGATTTCTACAAGAAATTTCATTTGTTATATTATTATTATTATGGTCATATACTAACTATAAGGTATTTACACAGAATTATAGGTATTAGTTGCCACATATTCTCAGATTATAAGATTATACCACATATTAATTTAAGATGCCATATGAATAATAAAAGATTATATTATATTATTATTTATTATTCCACATGATCTGTATTACAATGAGAAGAGATGGGATTAAAGTATACATTGAAGATTATTATTGTTATTTAATTATTATTAGTATTAGTCAGATGTAGTTAGGAATGATATCAAATACCTTATCATGCTTGATTACAGAGATTATAATTGCCTGGAATTATTTTAAAAGAACCTGAGATTATTTGAGCTACATTATTTAGATAAAGAGATCAGGATTATTTTATTGAGATAATTTTAATTAATTAAGTAATTATTGAAGACGTAGGAATGCTATAGATTTAGTGTTTGAGATAGTAAGAGGGAGGATAGTATTCTTATGCCATTGAGGTAATATCTTGTGGGATATTGGCTCAATGTATTCATCTTGCCACTTGTAAACTCACTTCATAGTCTCATGATTTTTATTAGATATTTATTTATTTAATGTATGAAACCGAACCATATTATTATTTGTTAATTTGAGCTAGTTTAATGACATACAGTATTAGAGAATATATTTATTATTGATTAGATACATTTTAGATGAGCATAATTATTTATTTGAGCTAGACCAATTTATTATTATTACATATTTCCTGAAAGTGAGGGTACAATATATATATATATAGAGAGAGAGAGAGATCGTAGTAATGCTTTACTGAATTATGGGAGTTAATTTTAGATGTAAAAACTTAAAAAAGATTACATTATAGTAATTGAAAGCACTTCTGTAGTTTTTATTACTATGATCCAAATGTTTAGTTATTACATATATTTTTTACAGTTTATATTGACTTTGTGTATATATATATATTGTATATATATATAGATATATATATATATATTGAGATGGAATAGTCTCATATTACACCCCATTGTATTATGTATATTTAACTCTTTTCATTGTTTCTCATGGAGGATTATGATGGCACTGTTATGCTACAGGTTTTAGTTACTTTTTTTGGCCTTTTTTACTATTATTTAGTCCTTTTTCATTAAAAACTTGAATTAAACTGCTCTAAACACTGCTGACATCTTCCGATTTTTTGTAACTAATAAATCAATAAGAACAGTCTACTGACTAGAAGACAAAAGCATTCTGGCAACCTAGAGGTTGCTGATTGGATAATTTTTTGAATATGAATTTAAGAACTTTTCATTCTATTCCTTTGAACAATAAAGGGGGGAAATGCCTAATTTTATAATGCTTTTAATTATTTGCAATTATTTTTAAAAAATATTTTTATTATTATTATTAAAAATAAAATATATTTATGTTTCCAGTTAGATCTTTTTGAAATATATTTCACTTTTAAAAATACAAATTAAGAAACTTGGAGTAATGTTATACTAAAAACAATGATAATATCTCTTATGATGCTCATTTCAACAGCAGAAAATCTGAAATTTTTGTGATAATTTAATAAATATAAATGTAATTTTCAATTTCAGATAAATATTTCATAGATTTGTTATGATTTTATAATAATACATTTAGGTTTAAAAATTGGAATTCATTCAACAAAGATTTCATTAATTATTTTTTTTACTATAGCACGAAAGGAACCAGTAAATGCAAAATCATTGTTCCCATTATGTATTTCACATTTGGAAAGTTAAATATATTTTTTTAGAATTTTTTTCGTATATAAAGTTAAATTTTTTTCATACAAACCTAATTTATTGATTCAAAATATTAAGTAAGAATTTTAAACAATAAAGTTGAAATGTTGAATTATCAATTCGAATCTTACTAGATGTAAGTGCGAAAAAAAATAAATGGGAAAGGCTTAAAGCTTGAACAGAAAGGTAGAAATCAACACATACAACATTTATATATAATTGTTTAAAATAAAATTTGGAATGTTTAAATATTAACTGAAGAATACCTTTTGTTGAAATACTATATTATTGAAAATAAAATATATAAAAAAAGGTCTCTGTTTAATGCAAATAATTTTATTTAATTTTTATAATTTTGATAAAAATATAAAATATTTTAATGTAACAAAGAAAGAAAACTATTTTCGGTTAAAACAATTAATCATGATGAAAATAACACTGCAATTGCTTTGGTTTTAAATCCCACTGTTTAATGCAAATAGTAGAATATAATTATTTCATTTTTAGATGAGAAAGTTTTTTTTAAAAGAGAATGGGTAAAAAGCTAGCTTTGAATGACAGTTTCAAATTTTCATATTGGTTGAATTTGAACTCCTAGAGAAATAAGGATGCTATTTCTTTCTTCAAAGGCCAATATGTGAAAAGTAGACTATTTAAATGGTTGCCATTCATAAAATTATTGAATAGAATGGAATTTACCATGCCAACATTTTTGTAACTATCAAGACTGCAATACAATAAGAAGTCAATCCGCTAGTCTTGAGATTTCAGTGCTATAATTAATATAAGTGTTATTTTATAGAAGCCTAGAAATACAGATGAAAGAAGTCTACTGTCAGTTATATATTGTATATATGTTGAAAATTTTATTTGAGAAAAATCAGTCAGATAAAAATTGTAAAAAATGAATATCAGAAATTTTCACATATTTATCATATTCAAACAATTACATCTCTTAAAAAGTATTAAAATTATAAAATTCTATTGAGATGGAAGGGTTTATTATACAATAGGTAAATAGAAAAAGTATTGAGCTTTGTTTTCTTAAACATGTATATATTTACTGTAATAGCTTTTTTTTTTAAATGTATTTATTACCTTGATTAAATTACATGAGTGGTATTGTCTTGTACTTGAAGCTTGAGTAGGTTTGCACCATGTAGGCTAGAATAATCAGTTGAGGAAGTAAGACACTATTTGTTTGTAAAACTGATCTTACACCAGGTCTCTTTGTGTAGCCAGTCTGGTGCTAGAATTTGGTCTCTGGCATGAATGGTTTTAAGTATTTGTATCAGGGTTTCTCTGACTGAAGAGAGTCTGTTATCAAAATTAAATTTGCATCTTGTCAGCCAGACCACAAAGGTGAGGAAAATGGAAAACCTGATAGTTGAAAAAATACCTGTGGTAATGGCATTATGAATATTTAATACATCTCTTGTGTCCAATATCACTTTTTCTGCAATAAAGTCTCTGATATGACTGAGGAATGAACAACTATAGAGTATGTGCTGTATTGTTTCTTTGTCTCTGTTGCAAAGTTGATACTGTGGACTGATTTTGGAAAAACCTCTTTTGTACACCAGAAAGTGACTTGTAGTAGAGAATTGATGTTTAGCTTTATGATGAAATCGATGTGGCTGGGTTCTATATACCAGTTCTTCAGTTTCTTGATTAGCAATTTGAAATTTAGGCCTAATGTAGTTTGAAGAGTGTTTTGGTTTGGGAATCTGTATTTATAAGCTTGCCAATATGATGTTTTAATTTCAAACATGGATTCATTTATAATTATTAATTTATTAATGTATGATCAGATGTCTGTCATCCATTTACTTCCTAGTGGCAGAGGAGTGTCTGTGGGCTCCACTGTTGTCAATAGATTTAAATCTGGTTGTTTTAAGTGGATGGAGCATAGAACTGCAATTGCCTTTTGCAGATATATGGTTGAGACCGAATGTAGTCCCAGACCATTTAGATCTTTGGGCATCTGCATGTTAAATATACTGACTACAACATTGCCTTTTCACAGAAGCTTTGAGCACAGTGAGTTCATTGCAGCTTGGAAAACCTTGGTGGGTTTGATTATGGGCAGATAATAATTTAGTCTAGGAATTACCAACATGTTGAGTAGTGTCACTTTACTGAGTAATGAGAGTGTGATTCTTGACAGTGAGCCCACAATCCTGCCAGTCTTTTCCAAAATGGAGTTTTGTATTTGCTTTGCCATGGCAAGTCTGGACTTGGCCATGGGAAAGCCTAGGAAGAGCTGTGGTGCTGATATGAAGACAGACGGAATCAATGAGCCTGCACTGATTTGCCACATGGAAGATGTGAGATAATTGATATGGAGATTACGTGTCTGTGAGTGCTTGTCTATAATCTGCATGAGGGGTGGAAGATATGTTTTGTCCGGGAGAAAGACAGTGACATCATCCACATAAGATATTTGTTGCACATGTTGTCTAAGCGCTGGCACGAAGACTCTGGGAATTTTACTCTCGATCTCTTTCAGCATGGGATTTATGTAAGCGATGAAGCAAAGTGTGGCAAGTGGAGATCCCTGGGGTATTGATTGATGAGGTCTGAAACCATTAGCAAGTCTTCCATTAAGTGATGTAAAGATTGATCTGTTTAGCAGGAGATTACCAATTATTCTAACATAAGTGCTGGTGACTTGGATATTTATGGAGGGTTTGTAGTAAGATGGCTGGAATAACAGAGTCAAAAGTCGAGACAATGTCAAGTTGTATTGCAACAGGCTTAGATTTTCTGTGAAGTCTCACGTGTTCTGTGAGAAGCAGGAAACGCTGTGCAGCATCTGTGGTGGAAGAGCCTTTTCGTGCAAATTGATATGGGGTGATGTGAGTGTATAATTGATCTTGGATTTTATCTTTGACTATGGCCTCAATGGTTTTTATGAGGAGGGGAATCATGGATATCGGCCTTATGTTGGTCAGAGATGAGGAATTAATTTGCTTCTTTAAGAAAGGCACAAGTGAAATTGGATAAAGGTCTGGAATATTTTGGAACTCTCCCACCAAAACATCAATGGAACTCTCCCGCCAAAACATTAATCATTTTGCGTAAAATGGGAGCCGTAAAATAACCCAGATGAATCAGGACAAATCTGGGAATTCCATGTAATCCTGGGTGTATACTTTTGTCTTTATATAACAACTAGAGTGGCATTTAAAGGAAATCTTTTGAATGTCGAAAGTATTTACCATAAACAATTTTTATTGGTCACTATCTCTCGGACTGACTTTTTTAAAATAAAAGCAACAGAAAATTCTATCTGTTTAAAAATATTTAAACAATTACAACTGTTAAAAAATTATTAAAATTATATACAGTATATATTCTGTACATGCTTGACATCTATTTTATCAAAATATGGAATACAAGTAGAAAAAAATGACTAAAAAATAAAAATATAAAGTTATTATTTCACATTTAAATTTTGCAAGTTACTAAAGATTTTTTTCTGTTTTTTGTCAAAAAAATTTTTTTTCTAAAGTACTTTCTTATTTTTTTCATATGTCATAGCATCGGCAGGGAAGCGAACCCATAATAACCGTCTGAAACCAACTGCTTGCTTGCAAAGCGGCTGCGCTGACTTCTCGGCTAACAACGCTTGACTACTAAAGTACTTTCTACTATACTGATTTAATGCAAAAGTAAAAACTGTTGAATAAGTTAGTCATCTAAAGTGAAAAAATGTTCAGCAGGAAAAAAAAAGATTAACAAGCTTGAGTTTCTTAAAATAAAAGCTCTACCATTTTGTTGCGTCATTCATGAAAGACCGGTTCTAGAGTTAAACAATGTAACAAGTTATCAAATGTGTGTTGACATAAAAATTCAGGCTTTTTTGACTGAATTAATGTATAATTATATTGCTACCATATCTTGGTTTGTATGCAATATGAGATGGCATGGAGAGTTGAGGATCATGTGAAAGTCTGAGTTCGAATCCCTTATATATTATAGTATATATATGTACAGGTGTGTGTAAGCCTGTACAGTGTATTAATTTACATATTGAAACAATGCGTTAAAGGTCTGCCCATCCCTAGCATATGTATGTAAATGGATTATTCTCCAATACATGAGGGGTCAGAATGACTAAACTCAGGATTGGTAGGATGACAACCTTGGCACTAACGTGGGCTTTCAATGTTCCATCATCAGACTTTCAATGAAATGGATGGTTGAAGAGTTATGGGTTGGAGTAGTTTGATGCCTGTCCATTAATGTATGAAGATTGGCTATCTTAATATAAAGCTGAGCACTGATTGTATATATGTGTGGAGATAGTAATCTGGACCAACTGATGATTGCTGGTATATTATGAAATAAATATATTAGTAATTATTTATTTGTTCAACATGTGTGTGATCAGGTGGGTCAGCAATATAAGATGGCATGGAGAGTTGATGGTCGTGTGAAAGTCTGAGTTTGAATATCTTATATATTACAGTATATATGTGCAGGTGTGTGTAAGCCTGTACAGTGTATTAATTTAAATGTTAATGTTGAAAATCTTTAATCTTTATACTATAATGCACATGTGTGTGCTTACTACATATATATTTAACATTTAATTATTTATGCCTTGTTAAAATAGAATAACATTGTCTATAGATTTAATAAATTTGTTAGTTTCAAATGAAATATTATTTGTATATTATAACATACAGTGTGCGCAGTTATCTATATATGTATACGTATATCTATAATTATTTACTATTTATGTATTAAAATAGAGTAATATTTATTGGTTTATTAATCATGGAATAATTTGTATTATAATACATGTACATGTTCACATACATAATGTGATTATTTAATATCTTTTACACTTTATGTATTTAAATACATAAGGTAATATACTGTACAGGCTTACACACCTGCACATATATAATGTAATATATTGGGGATTAAAACTCAGACTTTCACATGACTCTTAATTCTCCATGCCATCTCATATTGCTGACCCACCTGATTCTGACCAAGCACATGTTGAAAAGATAAATAATCACCAATATATGTATTTTATGCTAAATCAGCAATCATCAGGTGGTCCAGATTACTCTCTCCACACACACACATATATAATCAGTTATAACAATCGGGGTGGATCAGAAGTTGGGAGTCTTACCGTATCTGCCATATAGGGCACCACCAGGCTATTTGAACCTGGAAAATTTATATAGTAGGCAGATACGTAAGTTAAAATCCAATTTTATATTATTTTATTTTTATTACGACCGTTCCCCAGTCACTAGCTCGTGGAGCAGAAAAGATCATTTATAATATAAATTCTTATAAATTTTAATAAAGATTTATATTCTCAAAATATATTAATATTTAAAAAAATAAAATAAGCCACTGCCAGTAATTAACACACAAAACAGCATTTTATTAACGCACATATAAATAAAATTGAGGAATAGAATTTATCTTTAGATTTTAATATTAATTTTTAAATTTAAATTATTATTTTAAATAATTGAAATTTTTCTATTCTTTCACATGCGCGATTATCTCTCAGACAGCCAATCAGATTTTAAACAGCTGTCTTAAGACCGATCAGGCTTCGATACATGACAGAGATTTTGACAAGAAAAGGATGATACCAACCTTATCTCAACTTAACTTTTTTTAATATATATAAACCAGTCTTAAGCATCTTGGCCTGAAAGCTTGAATATGTAAACATATACACTTATCATTCATTGTGTTATTAATTTAAGATATTACGGAGTGAAATCTCAGATTACAACACTGCAATTTTCTAGATGTTAATATAATTTATCAGCAACGTATGTAAATAATATTTGTCTAAATTGCGTGTTGTTAATAAATTGGATATAATTGAAAGTTTGCTATTCTTTCACACGCACGATTATCTCTCAGACAGCCAATGAGATTTTAAACAGCTGTCTTAAGACCGATCAGGTTTCCATACATGACAGAGACTTTGACAAGAAAAGGATGATACTATCCTTTTCTCAACTTAACTTTATATATATATAAGCCAGTCTTAAGCATCTTGGTTTGAAAGCTTGAATATATAAACATATACACTTATCATTCATTGTGTTATTAATTTAAGATATCACGGAGCAAAATCTCAGATTTACTACACCGCAATTTTCTAGATGTTAATACAGCTGTTTAAAATCTGCTTGGCTGTCTGAGAGATAATTGCACATGTGAAAGAATAGCAAACTTTCAATTATTTCCAATTTATTAACAACACATGATTTAGACAAATATTATTTACATAAGTTGCTGATAAATTATATTAACATCTAGAAAATTGCGGTGTAGTAAATCTGAGATTTTGCTCCGTAATATCTTAAATTAATAACACAATGAATGGTAAGTGTATATGTTTATATATTCAACCTTTCAGGCCAAGATGCTTAAGACTGGCTTATATATATAAAAAAAGTTAAGTTGAGAAAAGGTTGGTATCATCCTTTACTTGTCAAAATCTCTGTCATGTATCGAAGTCTCATCGGGCTTAAGATGGCTGTTTAAAATCTGATTGGCTGTCTGAGAGATAATCGCGCATATGAAAAAATAGCAAACTTTCAATTATTTCCAATTTATTAACAACATTTAGACAAATATTATTTACATACATTGCTGATAAATTAACATCTAGAAAATTGTGGTGTAGTAAATCTGAGATTTTGCTCCATAATATCTTAAATTAATAACACAATGAATGATAAGTGTATATGTTTATATATTCAAGCTTTCAGGCCAAGATGCTTAAGACTGTTATATATATATATATATATATATATATATATATATATATATATATATATATATATATATATATATATATATATATATATATATATATATATAAAGTTAAGTTGAGGAAAGGTTGGTATCATCCTTTTGTTGTCAAAATCTCTATCATGTATCAAAGCCTGATCAGTCTTAAGACAGCTGTTTAAAATCTGATTGGCTGTCTGAGAGATAATCATGCATGTGAAAGAATAGCAAACTTTTAATTATTTCCAATTTATTAACAACATGCGATTTAGATAAATATTATTACTATTTTAAACAGTCAGCACAGATGGACATTTTAATAAATTTTACTTTAGAATGTTGAGTATAGATAGGCTACATGGATTTCTCAGCTAAAAACTTTTCAAAACAATCATTCAATCTAAGACTAAAAGTTTGCAGCCAAACCAACACCTGCTTCCAGATATATAGTCACAACCAATGCAAAATGAAGATGCTAGCATAAAACCACGCTGACAGGAATGTGCATCTGACAGCGTAATATTATTTGAAGGACATGATCCTTGTCCAGTACAGGAATGTGTGAGAAGTGCTACATATGGGGGAGAGTGGTCTATCTGCTGACTTATAGTCCCTATCCATAGAGCTAAAAAAGGGTCATTGGTGCAGGAAATATGTCTGTGTCCATTGCAATGCAATGACTACATCTTTGGGTCATGCAATCAGTTGGGAATGTTGCCCATATGCTAAACACGCTTCACATTACATTGATATAAACACCCATATATCCCTCCACCCGCATCGACCTAACTATGAAACAAATAGCCTGAAATAAAAGCCCGTTAAAATAAACATAAACGATTAAAATATAAAGTTATTGATGGAATTGCAGAGGGAAATTTACAATAAACCCAATGGCATTCATCATAAGATGCCACATTGACACCAATAACTTAAAAGATATACAAATAAATACATTTGGACACTCAGCATAAAGTGTCATATTTACTGATATCTATATATTTTAATCAATATGAAAATAAAATAAAAAGTAATTAAACATTAACGAATCTATGCAGCCATCTACACCCAACTTAAATTTAATATATTTAAATAATTTAATCAATGAATATTAATTAAAAAATTGGAAATTATTAAATTAGCAAAATTAAATATTTAAAATTAAACATTAATAATTGATTTGGAAATCTTAAAAGTTAGATTAAAGTTCATTTTCAAAATTAGGTTTAGCTTGTCAAATCTTGATGAAAGTTCTTAATTACTTTTAAAATTTTTCCATTTATACCTTAAAGTAGAAGACCTTCTGGTTCCTGCTGCCAATTCACGTGAAGACTTTCATGGAAGACCGGTCTGTTGTTCTGGAGGTGGCCTTAGCTGCTTCAATCCTGGTACTATTTAATTGCAGTACCCATATGATTCAGGGTCTGCAACAGTACCATTCATAATTCAACAGTCATTTCATTTGAAATAAGTGAGAGAGGGTGACAAGTGCATCTTATCACCCTTCTCAAAAAAAAATCAAGTTGGAATTGTTTTAATTTGAATATTTTTTTTCTTTTATACCAATCATCTGGATTCACTGAACATGGTTTCCTGTTCCAAATTTTTGTTACGGTCCGAGCGTTGGTTGCTGCTTCTATTGGACATCTAATTTTTGTTCTCTTATTTATATCTTTCATCTGACTTTTTTATATAAGAGCCCCAAGGGCTAGTTTGCTTTTCGATAATTAATAACACAATCATTTCCATTTACTGAGATTACATAGGAATCTTTTTCATTTATGTTACTTTTTACTAAAAATATTTTATATTTTGATCTTTACCTTTTTTTTTTATAAAAAAACACGTTCAAATACTTTTTTTTTTTTTATTTAAAAAAAAAAAACTTTTAAAATTTTGCATCTGTGCGAATATATATATATATACGTTTAACAACTCTTTATTTAATTTTTTTAGCTTTTAGTTTTTATTTACGAACTTATTTAAGATTATTTTTATTTTTAAATTTTAAAATAATGTAATGGCATATGTATACCGTTACTTCCTCATAAAACAAAACATTAAAAAAAAAGAATTTACTTAGTGTTAGTAATTATGTTACACAAATTGAAATAGTAAAATGATATTAATAGGCAAGTTGCGAATACGGCCATACACAGCTGATGAGGATTACCACGTAATCGAAAGTGCTACAAAATAATTTAAAACTTTACCATACTGCCATTATCATCTTTTTAATTCAATATGTTCCAGATCAATTTTAGTCTCTTAATTCTTTCAATCATGTCAGTAAGATCTATTCATTCTCTCATCGATATATTTCATTTTGAATTTCTTTTTGTTTCTCCCGACATACATCTCTCCACAATTTATTTAGTATAGTCCAAAAAACTTTTTCTTTTGTTAAGTGTGCAATACTCAGATATGCAAATAAGAACAGAGGAAAGACATAAATTATTTTTTTTATCAAACACATAAGTATATTTTTATTTACTATTAATTTACTTTTGAACTCCATCCAAGCTTAATTCTAACATTAATTTCATACATTATGTTTGTGTCTGTGTTAATAATAGTTTGAAGATATTTGGATTTGTTAACTTCTCATTCCGATTTTAATTATCAATCTTTTTTTTTTTTTAAAATATTTATTGAAGATTGCTTTAATTTTTTTAGCATTTATTTTAGTCTTACCTTCTTTATTTCTACTGATAATGTTTTCAACTTTTTCTAAAGCTCTGAAGTATTATTTGCAAAAGCAACTACATCATCCGTAAAATCTAGATGCCTTAAATAATTTCCATTTCCATTTATTTCCTTTGCTTCCTATTTTAATTCACAAAATATTTTTTGTATAACTGTTGTAAAATTTTGGAGATATTAGAATCGTCCTGTCATACATCTTTCTCTTATATTAATCTTTTTAATATCATCTTATAACTTAATCATTAGTGTCGCATTTTAATAAATATTTTTCAGATCTTCTGCCTTGTACTCTGATGACGCATTGCCTTAGTCACTATAGATATGCTTCTAGATTCAATGTGTTTTCATAATCTACACATCCAAAGTATAATGGCAATTTATACTCATTTGGCATTTTTATAATTCTCCCAATACTTGAATATGATCAACTATGCTAAAGATATTTTCAAATCTATCGTGTTTTTTTGTTTAACATGAACCTAAATTTTTTTGTAGAAGAGTTGTAATTATCTTAGTAAAGATTTTGTGCAGAATTGATTGAAGACATGTTTGTAATTTGTGATATCCTTTTTATCATTTTTTCAAAAAATATCAATAGTTCTATATATTCTTCCAATCATCTGATATATTTTTTTCATTTAGATGTTTATTAGGTAGTCTTCTCTTAGCATGTTGAAACCATGAGAGGGCATACTTTCTATGAAAACGCACAGAAATATGCTATTTACACGGCCCAATATTTCCGTGCTTTTCCATAGAAAGTTACAGCCTATAGAACAGTTCTGTTCATATTAGCCATTGCAGGCTTAGATGGTATTGCACACCAATATTACAGCCGCTGATGTGCTTTGCGATACTATGCAAATAGCACACATTTAACAGATCGCTACCATATGTCGTGAGATATTTGGAATTCAACTGGCCATAACTGTTGTAATATGCCTTTGTAATAGTGATCTTACACCCTAACTGATGTACTAGTACCTACTAATAATTGTAAACCCATCCCTGCACTTTCCTACACATCATGGAATGTGAAAGCAATTGCAAAAGGGTCAGGCTAAGCACCATTTCACACAAGTCATGAGAAAAGAACGTTTGTGCGAGAACAGCTACGAGTCAAATAAAATAGCTGAGCTTGCATGTTGTTTTGGAAATCGTAAGCTTGGTGTGATCAGACTACTGCATCTTTTGGTCAGATTAAAAACAGATACGAGACAAATAAAATGTTTGAGGTTGCAAGTTGTTTTGCAAATCATAATCTTGGTTTGATTCAGAGTACTGCATCTTTTGGCTGATCCTTCGGACTGGCAAAACCATCATTCACCTCCCCCCCCCCACACATTCCAGCGCAACATGCTGCCACATCTAATGGAATTTAAAAATGTAGTTATTGCATTTTAGAAAATAATGTTGGTTCATAAATTGAGTACTGCATCTTTTCGCTGATCGGTCACCCCCCCCCCCATGTAATTTAAAAATGTAATTATTCCATGTTAGAAAATAATGTTAAAGTTGAAAATAAAAAAAAGGCCCAGTAATGTTACATTTGTGTTTGTTTAAATAAAAAGTATGCCCTCTCGCGGTTTCAACACCTTAAGAGAAAACTATCATTTATTTTTTTTTTCCAACAATTTTTCTCTTTCTTCATCTTCTTTTAATATATCAATAATAATTCCAGAACTTCCTGGAACCTTTTCTTTTTCATAGATTTAATTACATATCCATTTCTTTTATATATTATTATGGCTAATTCAGAAGATATAATAAAAATATTCTGTTTTTTTATTCTTTATTACTATATAATTTTTTATATAATCCTTCCATAGATTTTATGATGACCCTTCATTTTTTAGTAATAATTTCACCTTTTCTTCTTATTGCAAAAATAACATTCAATTGAAATATTGTTTTACATTGTCTAGACTTATTTTCTTCTATATATTTCCTTTCCAATTCATAAATGTGGTTTTAATTTCTCCTTATTTGTAAAAATGAAAATACTTAATTGTAAATTATTAGAGAAAAAATATAGTTAGTAATAAATTTGGCTGAACGTTTTCGAGGAACCGTGCCTCATTTACATATATCAAGTACATTTTCACGAAGGCTATGAGTATGAGGCACGGTTCCTCGAAAACGTTCAGCCAAATTTATTACTAACTATATTTTTTCTCTAATAATTTACAATTAAGTATTTCCAATTCATAGTTATACTTTGTCATATCATTACTAACTTCTTTTCATATTATTTTACAACATTCTAGATATTCATTTCTTAATATGCCATTTTTAAAAAAAAACATATGGCTTGATTTCTTCACACATTTAAAGTTCAGTAGAAAATTTAATGCTCAATATATTACTTTTTTGTAGCAACAATTCTTATGGCAGTTCTTAATAGAATATTAGTTATCTCCTTATTGATTTCAGTTAAATCTTATAAATCTTATCATTTTCAAAATGGGTTAATATTATAAAACGATTTCCAAATTCTAATTAAAATTTATCAAGAGCCAGACAAAGCTAAACCATCTTAAAGTCTATTAGTATTTTAAAAAGATTCACAAATTCTAATTTAAATTCATTGGAATGTTTTTGAAGATTAAAGATATCAACTTTTATTACTGACTTTCTTAATAGTTTTTATCTTTCCACTATGATTAATCTATTTATATTATTCCAATCTTAAAATACATATTTTCTATTAGTCAAACTCTAATTCAATTCTGCAATACTTTAACTTGGGGGCTTCTATGTCCCTTTAGCATTTTTCTCAAAACAAAACTTTATAATGTACAGTCATTCCTTTTTTGCCAACTCCACAAGTATCAACATAACCAAATTTACACTTAAGTCTTTCATCTTTCAATCATTTACCAATTCTACTCTTAATGATTTTTCGACAATTATAAAGGGTTGTTTTGTCTTTGTACATCTATATAAAATTCTTTACCACAATTAGAACATGTTGAGGCATAAAGTTGAATTATCCATATTTGGTATTTTTCATTAAGTTCAATAAGAAATCTTGCCACTCTGCCTGATATACCATCGATCTCCATAACATTATTTTCTCACTTGTTATTTGTAATAAATCACATTTGACCTTAAAATATTTGTCCCTTTCTAGTAAACTACATATCCAGTTTTAAATTAATTGTCGCTAACTTTTCTTCTAACTTCACCAAATCTATGTCCCATTAATATTTGATAGTTATTCTTTCACTTAATGCAAACTTCCTTTTCTTTAAAGTGTCTTGTATTTTTAAATACCTAAATAGAAGGTTGTCATTAAAGGTCAACCTGTGTCTATAATCAAAGGATTTTTAAAATCTTTCACTTTCGGTAGTCAATCTTGGCAGAAAACTTTATAGCCACCTGGGAATAAATGCTATAATCTAATTATTTCTTCCATGGTTGTAAATATCTATTTTTAAAAAAATGATCTTATATCATATCTTCAAGAAAACTCAACTGATATTGCAGTTCATGATCTTAAATCCAAAGTCAAAAAAATAATAAACTCTCCATACTATCTAATGCATGTTGAGTAATATTTACTAAGGCTGTAACCTCAAGAATATAGTCTGAAAAATGCGAAGGTAGGGACCTCTACAGGTCATAACCACAAGCTTACTCTATGGAAGAAAAGAGGGGGACCCCTCTTAACCTTCAATCTACTTTTATATATGAATAGGTGAAGCTGTTGGTAAACAGCCTACCCTTATTCTTGTGCTATATAAATAATCACAAATAATAATAGCTGTAACAATAAGAATGTATAGAGTGGACATTATTTTTTTAAAAAACCCAAAAGCTATCAAATAGTATTTTACTTAACAGCAAACTTTTTCTGCAGACATTTTATTATAAATATATGTAGAGAATAAAAATAAGCTCAATAAATTAATCTCCGTATCACATATATTGCATCTTAATTAATAATATAAACGTTTCATTAATGCATTGTGATAATATTTGATATTAGATTGAATCGAAAAGAGAATGGTAAATAATACTATCTTGTTTCATCAAGCTTGCTCCATAAGTAATGAAGCACTTATCTTGGGCACACAATTGAAAAAAGCAGTAGAATGAGATATTATACCTTTAATATATATATCACATGATCACTATCTCATACTAGCACATAATTGTTATTAAACAAGGCAAAACTCTCCATACAGTAGTGCCACCCTGTGCCAACCAGAGTAATCAATGGATGCCAGAAGGCTTGTGCATAAAATCCCTATCTAGTGCCTACTCATCCAATATCCCCAGACTAGTTCCTGGCTAGTTCAGACCCATATGACTATATAAGCTATTGAGCGTAGATCGAAAATATTGTGTTTTCAATTTCATTCTCATAGTTTTGTAGTTAAATAGAATTAAAAGGTGGCTGCTGGACGGTTGCATTAGATCCTAAAATTTGGGTGCAGTGCTCTCAGATCCAAGGCTCCTCACTGACGAAGGCCACAAGACAGAAACTAGTCTGGGAATATTGGATGAGTGGGCACTAGATGGATGGGGATTTTATGCACAAGCCTTCTGGCAACCATTGATTACTCTGGTTGGCACAGGGCACTACTGTATGGAGTGTTCTGCCTTGTTTAATAATATATATATATTTAATAACTATATTTATTTTTATTTAATACATATATTTTTCCATTGCATTTATTACTTAATAAACTTCTTAATAATTTTAAAATGCTCTAATTTTGAAAACTTATCTCAGATGCCAAAATTTATCAGCCAGGCCTTGAGTTTCATCAATCTCTTATAGGCAAATAATAATAGTAATAGTAGTAGCAACAATAAAAAATCTGTGATGTCCAATAATTATTTAATTGTTTATCATAATGTATTTCTTTTAAACCTACGATGTATATATAAGCTTTTATAGCAACTAATTTTTTCCCTTAAGTTTTAAATGCTTTTTCATAATAAATCGTCGCCTTTCGACTTTTTGCTCTATAGAAAGTCTTTTAATAATAGATGAGTTGCTAACTTTGACTTTGGCTGACGGAGACGATCTGTTTGAATTCGGTCACTAGAGATGTCTTTGCCTATTCGACAGCAACAATATTTTTTTTTAAAAAAATCTTAAGTTGATTTATGCATGATGCAAACTCTGATTTTTCCTAAATTGCTACTACACTGACAGAGGATATATTAGTACAATTTTAAGCTTAGTGAGCTCTCTACGTTAAGAGAAATAATAAAAAAAAATCAAAATGAGTCAGATAATGTTATCTATCTTTTGCAGACTAGAATTGTATGTTCTTATTTTATTAACGAATAGCTTCCTGTTCTATTGGCAAATGCTTTTTTTTTTTTACTTCCATGCGGATTTGGACATGGGTTCAGTATAATGTCTGATAAGGCTTTTTTTTTTTAATGCTATTGATTCCAGCTTTGGGATGCATCTAAATTTAAAATATGACAAATTGCAAACTTTACTGTAACAAATTTACTGGAAATATGTGTAAGTAACGTACAGAGATTTCTATCCATTCATTTTTCTAATAGAATCAACAAAATCATTACTATCTGCGAAACCTTAATCTTATTATAACTATGGAAGGTCATTTTTCACTTTACACGCAGTAAAATTTTGCCCAGATAAAGTTCAAACGTATCAGTTACTATTTCATTTTCGCACCGTCCTTGTTTAATTTTAACAAATGCATTTTTTTGACTCATTAAATGAGTTTGTACGTCTATTTCATTCAGTTACAATACTTTCTATATTATTAAAGACGCAAATGGCGAATAGTTAAGCAAAGTGGGGATAAGATGAAAACTGACATTTATGCATGAGCTGTGGTTGACTGAGTTTGTCTGAGACCTCACATATGTTCGATGTTTTTTTTTTTTTTTGGCGTTGAACGTGGCATCTGACCGTGAATTATTTGGGTCTTTTCAAACTAAATTACATTCTTGTGTTAAATGCAGTCGTGCTTGCATTTACTACAGATTTAACTTTAAAAGATAACATCACTTCAAATTATTATTATTATTAATAAATCAAAATAAAATCATATATATATATTTGCGCATTCGAGCACTAGGGTGAACGATAGAGTATCTATCATGTTTATGCATAAGTTCGAATCTGATGTAATAAAACTGAAAATATCTTTTAGATTCTCGTAATACTATAAAAAAAAATTCAGATAACCAGCCTAGAATCCATTCAGTAAGCCATCCCAAATTGATTGGTAAATGAGTCTCCAACACTCCTTAGATAAAGAATAAAAACAACTGATCATAAAAATTATTCAAAGACTTTCCAAACAATTCTAAAGCTTGGCGTGTAATACTTTTTCCTTCACTTTTCCTTTATATAATGTTTTGAAGAAGTCATTGCCTTGCAGTGGCGAGATTTAAAACAACTTGTACTTTCTCTTTATATACGACATTCCAATTCCCGATATCCCAGTGGTTTGTTTAAAACTCAATGGAAAATAGTGACAAAATGCTTCCAGAAAATATTTAAATTTATATTAAACTTATTTGTAAATGGTTTGTATGTGTAGTAATAACATTTTGTAAACATTAAAACAAGTTATGATTATGTGTCATCTTCAAAATTAATTTTCGTTTGATTGGGTAACCATGGAAGAATCCTGATTTTATTGTAGCTTATTCTGCAGTAGAATAAATTAAAAATAAAACGAATTAGCTTTAATTTCACTAGCTAATCCAAATTATTGTTGATATTTTATAGTTTTATTACTGCCTTATAATAATAATATTTAATTTTAAAACAGGCAAATCTCTCCATACAGTATTGCCACTCAATGCAAGCCAGAGTAATCAATGGATGCCAGAAGGCTTGTGCATAAAGACCCCATCTAGTGCCTACTCATCCAATATCTCCATACTAGTTTCTGGCTTGTGGCCTTCCTTCTGGAATCCATTGATTACTCTGGCTTGCATTAATGGCAATACTGTATGGAGAATTTTGTCTGTTTTAATAACAGTTATAAGCAAGCATAAGAAATGGTGATCATGTGATGTTTATTGGCTTAATATTTAATTTTAATAAAGGTAGATAATTTAGAAGTAAATATAAAAATGTTTTTAAATAGTTTGTTTTCATTAATATATTATAAACGACAATCTTAGCGTAATTTTGCAATGGTTCAAATCCAAGATTGACAATAATTTTTATTATAAGCTAGTGTTAAGTACAGGAATATATTCAGAATTTGTTAGATTTGGAAGGCATACTCATAAAATTTGTATTTATATTATTTTTATATTATTTTATTTCAAATTGCAATTTTGATATCATTATTATATAGTCCGTTATTCATTCAATTAAAGCAAATGCGATTTTTTCCCATTGAAATTCAATTCAAAAACTGCTCGATTTTGAATCCACTACATTCTCACTGCCCTAAATTTTACAGAGCTTTTGACTAAAATATTTAAACAACTAAAGAATGAGGCTGGCTTGCAGGTTCGTTTCCAAACCAACAGATACAAAAAGAACAACTATTCAGCAATTAATATGTACAATTTATTAGTACAAAATATATACACACGTTAGTTAAACAAATGAACAAATACAGTTGATAGACTTGAATGCTGAGATAGTCATGCGGAGTATGGAACTGCTTCGTGAGTTCTGGTAAGACTCTTCCAGTTATGTAGTTAGCTTGCCTCGAGTCGGCTCTAATTCGGATGTAGCAGTTTCCAATCCATAGTTGGACTTGCCTCACTGCATGGATGTCACAATAATGTATAGACAAATACCTTTGCTGATGGCAGAAGGTTTATTGGAGAGCACGTTCTGTCATTCAGGTTAACAGAAGTAATTGCTCTCTGCCTTGCCTCCAAAATACTGACTATTTAAAGGTAGATATCCTACCTTACTGGAAACATGCAGATTCGATGTGTGAACCCCAGTGAAGGTTTTAATCCCTTTGGATAGCAACTGCGTGCTAACCAATCAGGCAAGAAATTGGGAATAGTCCACTTCCGAAGGCAGGGTCAAATATGACAGTGAGTACTCCATCAGGGTCAGACATGACAGTTAGTAATCCATATTTCTTACTAGATACCCAGAATTACATTTCAACTTCCATAATTTCGGCTAACAAATATACAAAACTAGTATGAATTATATTATGGTATATAAAAGATTAATATCACATAATAAGTACTTATAGGTATAGATATTGTACAGATTGCAAAATATCATGCCCCGATTTTTAAATAATAGTGCATTATCCCAAAAGACATTAATCTGAAATATATTGGTAGAAATTTGATATGTATTCTTTAGAAACATCTTCCAATGCTACCTAAAGATTGAATTGAAGAATTAAAACTATTATGATTAAATGATTTGTTATCAGCTTACAATTATAATAACTAATAAACAAATGGCTGTTTGGTTCAGTAATTCCTAAGAAGGTTGAACATCAGAAATAATTTATCTGGGTCACAATCCATGGGATTTGAGGTCCACAACTTGAACTTTATTACTGCATCAAACCAAGCAAGTACACTAAATAATAATATTATCAAACATACAATTTACTAATTATTATCAGAAGAATTAATTTTTACATTATAATCTATGTCTGGTATTTAAATATGAGCAAATGATTTGTTAATCAAACCTTTATCAGCTTACAATTATAATAACTAATAAATAAATGGCTGTTTGGTTCAGTAATCCCTAAGAAGGTTGAACATCAGAAATAATTCATCTGGGTCACAATCCATGGGATTTGAGTTCCACAACTTGAACTTTATTACTGCATCAAACTAAGCAAGTACACTAAATAATAATATTACCAAACATACAATTTACTAATTATTATCAGAAGAATTAATTTTTACATTATAATCTATGTCTGGTATTTAAATATGAGCAATAAGATGGCAATATGTATTATCGTTACTTACTCTGAAAACCATTACAATAATTTTTAGTAAATATGATCATCCTCATTAAATGTTTACACCGGAATTGGATAATTTGATGGTAACAAACACTATATATGTGATTTATTACAAATACAATAATCTAGTCATAATAAACATAGTCGGAGTTCTGCCATTATGGTTATTCATCATAAATATGATATAAATATCTTCATCTGAATTAGTATAAACTGAAAGACAATCACAAGCTAATACTAACAAATCAGCATTGTTAAACCAAAGAGAGCTGTACTCTCATGAGCTTCCATTTCCAGTTAAATTTTATGTAATGAGCTTGAATTCAGTCTGGGGTTGAGGGTATTCTCAAAGCTTGTTAAGAGTTTGTTTTGCAAACTCTATATATAAACAAAATTTGTAGATTTAATTTTATATCTTTATCTTATATCCAAACTAAAATATTATTAATATCAAAGAGGAATTTTTTCAGAGATAAATTGTGGGTCCAAGATTTTTCTTGGGCTTAGAAACAAAAAATTCACATTGGGTTTTCAAAATGACTATATGAATAGAAAGTAATATGTGGTACTCTCTGCTTAACAAGCCAGAAAATAAATATATAGCGTTATAAGCAGTGTAGAGGATTAAACGCAGAAATTTAACAATGGACAAAAAAGTTTAAAAATAATTTGGTTTAATTGTAAAACAGATATGCCATTATCACTTCAGATTTTTCTAAAACTTATTAAAAATAAGATATCGATCTGAAAATGATATAATTTTCTTATGAAATGGATATCATTTAAATGATAATAATATTTCAAACTGATAGACTGTTTTGATAACCTTTTAATTAATAAAAAGTATTCAAATAACTACTTTTATTGGTAATTCATCAGCCCAACTTATTTAGATCTCAACAGAGCTATTTAGCTTATTATTAATAATGAAAAGGCTACAAGTCCTGATGAGATTACAGAATTTTTAAAATATGGCTATGATATCTAGCTTCAAAATCTATTGGATTTTTTTTTAGAAACATATGGACTTAAGAATCTGCTCCATCTGAATTTAAGAGCATTTCAGTTATTACAATTTTTAAATATAAAAAATAGAAAAGATCTTTAAATAATCAAAGAATGTTGATTTTATGTTTACAGCAAATGTACTTTCAATGACGTTATGAATAGATTGTAGTTACAGATGAATAATAACTAAAGAGAACGTGTTTTGTTAAAGAATCAAGAAGTATTATAGATGCTTGTTTTTTTATTTTGCTAGGCAAATGTAAAAAAAAAGTGTTATAAGAAAAAAATTGATTTATATAGGCACTTGATTCCATTAAGTAAAAGGCTTGCAGTAATGTTTGAAATTATGTATTTGGCCATCAATTATATAGCTTGCAGGTGATAGTATAAGAAAATATTTTTATTACTGCTAGTTTTAAAAAGGTTTGAAGCATTTAGGGTGAAAACTGATGTTGATGTGATGCCCTGTGACTTTTCCTTAAATGGAGTCAGAAATCTCTCAGCAACTCTGCCCAGATAAACCTGTTAGCCACTTTACCTTCCCTTTCCATTCCCCATCCTAAGTTTTCTCATAATCTGCTCCATCTCATTTTCACAATATAATCTTTGTCAACTCAATGGCTTCATATCTAAATCCCCTTATCTTTTCCCAAACCCAGCATAAAAACCAATAACCCACTTTCTGTATAATCATGTTAGATGGTGATATGTACAACCTCCATCCTTGTTTTTCATTTTTATAATTGCAATCTTAGTCTGTCCTAGTGAAAAGATGGCTGCTTTTCTCTTCAAGTTGCTTGCAGTGCCATCTCTGAATTAATGCATGTATTACATAATAATGTAGTTTAGTAATCACCACAAATATTTTAAGATAATCCATAATGGAATATGTGGTAACATTAAATTTTGCTTGAAATTGGGCCACAAGCAGTTGAAACATTTAAAATGATTCAAATTGTGTAAGTTACTGAAAACATGAGTCACAAAAATTTTTCAAATAATAGTTTTGTGGTGGCCATAACACTAATATTTTATGACATAGTTCATGATCTAGATATGCTAGCATTTTAATATTTTTTGGTAAATCGCTAAACTATGCTGCTATGGAGAACCAGTCAACTTTTTACTGGGACACTCTGATGCAAATAGCTTCATGAAACAGACATTAAGATGCTTGATAAGTCCTTGTGTTGGAGATTTTTTAAAAATAAACCAATTACAAATACAAATAAGAACTTCATCTTTTTTAAATTCCAGATCCATAGTTTATTGACGTTTGTGCTCTTTTTTACAATTCTCATTATGATCTATATATTATAAAAATTGTATAATTTGGCTGCAACCTATAAAAACTTCAATTACAAATGCTTTAAAAGTTATTAATTGAAAAACAAATCTTCAGAAACTTTCAGACTAAATATTTATCATCTTAAAAATTTGAATGAAATGAAACATCTTAGCAACATTTTAATATAAAAGTCACACTGAATATTAAAACTGTGCTATTGCTATATCTTACACTTGCAACTAAAAGATATTTCATTCAAATAATATTACTACAAAAACTAAATTAGTTATTTTACCAAATTTATTGTGATGAAGGAAAACAAGGCAAATAATTTTTATCACTGTAAGATAAACAATTTCAATGAAATGTTGGTTAGTTTTTTCTGGTCTGACATGTGACAATGCTAGCATAGGAGTCAAACTAATACTGTTAGATTCTCAAATATTGAATTTTAAGGCAGTTCTCTAACAAATGGGACTATTGTTTCCTAACTACTCTTGCCTAGTTGTCTGCAGCACTAATTAACACACATGTTACATAATTACATAGGTTAGCTGTTCACCCTTTAAATTTTAAAGCATTACCATTTTTGAACCACAAGTTGCAATGTGTATTGTGAAAGTAATTCATCTTCACTGCTCTCCGTCTCTGATATCATAAACTCTTACAAACTACATTAAAACATTTTTGCACCTCATTGTTTTACTGTGATACATTTTGAATCATTCCAAACATTTCAGTAGCAATTTTTTCTAATTTAAAATAAAATTTAAGATTAGTCCATTGTTTCATTGTGGGTTAAGGTATAAAATACATTGTGACATATATATATATATATATTGCATCCAGCTAAATTACATGGCACACAGCAATATAGTTGTGTGTATGCATATATATATATATATGATAATCAAAACAAGTTATAAACTTCATAACTTGCCTTTAAGCTTGCATTTTATGATCACTAGATGGAGCTTAAAAATCAGCTCCAAACAAGCCTTGCTTACATAAGCCAGCTGGTTTGAAGGTGGGTGACAATGCTAGAGATTTTGAATTCTATCTCTTTCAGCATTTATGTAAACAAAGCTTGTTTGGAGCTGATTGGTAAGTTCCATCTAGTATATATATTGTAAACATCAACATTAATCAAGCTTAATACCTTGATGTCAGAGAACCACTATAATCAGACCCACCTTACTATAACCTAATAGACTGAAGGGATGTACCAATGCCCACCACATTGGTGCCAAGAACTGTAATAGAATTCTTTATAACCAATGGCTTTAATCATTGGGCAGCCAAGAACTATACCGATCGATCTAACTGAATGCTCCCATCATTGTGGTGCCCAGAATTATAACCAAAAGCATATCATGCCATCTATATTATGCACCAAAGACTATAACCAAAATCTGGACCAAATTACCACAAACAAAACTAATGATATAACATAAAATTGTTATGATCTAATCTGGTCGCAGCCAGGGTGTACCACGAAGACCTATCATAGTAGTATGTGAAAATACATTAAACAAACAATAAGTATGCTATTTTATTATCCTTCAAACCTTAATTTGCGATTTTTCATCGCATGAGACCTTATGGCCGACCATGGACAAAATGGTATAATTTGTGGAACTACTAAAGATTATGAATTTTAAAATTACATATATGATTTTTAATATAAATGCTAGTCTAGGTAAGAGCTTTGCAATAATAAATAAACATGGAATACTTGGGTTCTTTTCTATAATTTAATAAATATCAATGAGACTCTTGTTATACTGATGAATGACAATTAAAACATTAAGTAAATACATTTAATCATGTCATTATCTGGTAAATCTGTTTATAAGTTTATAAAATCAATCAATTTTGTATCGTGTACTCGAATCAACTACGCAAAGCTTAAATGATGGAAAAGGTAAATGGGATTTTATTGTACCTTACACATCATAAACTACCAAGGACAAAAAGCATTCAAATGTTTTTCTCAAAATATTACTAAACTCTTATATCATGCTGACAATAGTATGTACTTCAATGTATGCTCTATTCAAGATATATGATTTCTCATTTTATGAATGACAAATAGCAACGGCACAGTAAGTTTAATTATAAATCAATATTTATTTACGATTTTTATGACTAATAAGTAATTGATGTTTAATGTAATAACTAAATACTTAAATAAACAAATAAAATAAATAAATAAATTATGATTTCATTGGCTTCCTTCAATAACATATCATAGGCACAGTTTTATAAATCCTAATCATACATTATATTACAATTTGATATAATTGATGTCTTGAGGAAATTATACAAAAATTCAACATCAACTCATGAAATATCCAATGTGTCAGTTCCAGAACCAATAAACCTATACTATAGACCTATAACAATGTAATAAATAATATTATATTTGTAGGATTTAGGTATAATGCTAATGCTAAATAAAAATGAAAATTTAAACTTCAATTCAGATAAATACTAATTAACAAACAGTTAATTATTATGAGATAACTTAGATAGAATGTCATGCTACATTTTATGACTTAACTTATAAATTATGCTTATAAATGGAAAAAGATGATTTTAGCAGAATAACCAAAATAATTTGCCCAAACTTATATTTATGAAGTAAAATCATATTCTTGTGGATGCATTCATCTACACATAGGAATTATATAACACTGAGTGCCTTGTGGATTTATACACCATCATAAAGCAATAAATATAATTACACAATTCCTCGGATTAACCACCAGCACAGGAATGAGTGTAAAATACAGAAAGTGACAATTAATTAATCTGCAGATTAACCACCAACACAGATTAATGCCTTTTAACATTATAAAGCAATACTACTATTTACTTTACATTTAAAGTGCAAAAATCATCTTTCTCAGTTATTCTGACCATTCAGAAAACACTAACATTTTAGCAGATGTGGGTTCTTCCATAATAAAAAGTGTTTCACTAATCAGGACAATTAATATTAAATTATCTTGCTTAAATATAAAAACATAGCAACAATGTAATATAAGTGACATTAGTATAGGAATAGAACTCTGGAAAGACTCACAAGACACTTCATGAGAGATTGACACATATCATAAATTCATTAGTAATTTTCAAGCTTTTTCGCAAGCGCTATTCCCTTGAATAAGTATTTTATTCAATCCCATTAATTTAATTTAAACCTAATAAAATATAACTCATGAACTTCACATACAAGTTCATATAACAACAAAATTAAATTAATTCATTCTTACTTAAATACATGAATTCTAGCAGGTGTGCGTGTGACAAATTGTGCAGCATTTTATAATAATAAATATGATCCATGAAATCCATGTAAAAATGTCTTGAACAATAAATACACAAAGTGATAATTACAATTATAGTTGAATTACATAAATGTAATTATATCTATTTGTCTTAAATATTATAAGCACTTTTAAATTAATGATTTTACGTGGCTCCATAAATATAAAACAATTCCAAAAACATGACACGCAGAGTTTAAATGAAAATGTTCTTCATAAGTTATTAAATTCTTCATTTCTATATAAAACTGTTCCAAGTTTATAACATCCAGGCTAATATTTATTTATCCACGTTTAAATTTAGGGATACTAATTAGAGCAAATAATTTAATAATTCCAAATTAACGATAAAATTAGAAAGTAGTTTTAGTTAATTATTTGAAGACTGTTTCCATTATTCAAATAGTAAACAAATTAACTAGAAAATACATTACTGGCAGTATAAAGTTAAATAAATTAATCAATACTATATTATTTTAAATTATAAATGGAAATATTAAACCACATTAATAACTTTAACATTTAACTTTGATTTTAAACCTCTTCTTTTTTAAAAAGAAAGTTTTCATATTTAAAAAACCTTCTGTAATTAAAACATCTATTTAGTTTTGTCAAATTGTAGAATAATAAAATATTCCAAACATACCAAGATTCTGCAATTAATTCTGCTCCTAAATTTGAAAGCTCCGACATATTTTTAAGTGTAAATATTGGAAAATTATTAGCAATTTGATCCACTTGGCTAGCTGACCCGAACAGATTTTTAAATTTAGCACTTCATTCTATTATTAAATACCACCATTTTATGTTTACATTTGTAGAAAACTTTTTGGTAAATCTGTTTACTTGTTAAATATTTTTAAAAAATAAGCTTATCATATTTTACATACATTTTATTCTTACACCATTTTCTTTTTTTCTGTAACAGCAACCTTATCGCAGACGATCTCTTTAATCGCGGTCTTTTTTTTTTTTACATTGAAACACATATGTAATTACTATATTTTTATCTAATAATTAAAAATTAGTTAAACAAATGGCTTTTTAATTCAATGAAAATAATTTCTAAGACTATTTTAAACAAATAAAAATTATTATTATTTTCAATCACATTTTACTAAATTTAATATGTTGTCAATTTTTAAAAAGTTAAACATATTTTGATACAAATCAGTGGATGGAAAGAAGCAATTTAAATACATTAAAATAACACAGACAATAAGTAAGGCAAAATATTACTTATTCTCTCTAATAAATTATCTTGAATGCAAGAAAATAATCTGTTCAAAAATGCAAACCAAGGCAATCAAATCACCAAAAAGAAGACAGAGAAATTTTTATACCAGTTATATCGATCTTTATATTTTATACTAAAATATAAGGTTACAATATATATATATAAAGGAAAAGTAGAAATAAACATATACATTTTTATAGATATTTTCTACATTTCACTTAAAATAAAAATATCTGTGAAGGGTTAAATAACTCAATTTAAAACAGAATTTTATTATTAATTAAAGCATTTAAAAAGGTCTAAATAAATTACTATTATTCTGATTTTGAAATTTAAAAACAAACATGTTTCTAATAAGTGTAAAAATATCTATCTTTGGTAATCTTTTAATTAATGCTTGTATACATTTCTATTATCTATTTTTAAAAATCTTTAACAAGATTTACAAATGTGGCTTTTTAATTAAAAGTGCTTTTGGAGAGACTAAAATTGTTTGCAATCAAGTGAGATGAGAAAAAACTCAGTTTTTAAATTAGTGTTATTGTCACCTCAATCGTAGTCTATAAAAGGGTTGAATAAAATGATTATTTCAACCTTGCTTTAATATTTTGAGAAGTAACTGGCCAAATTGGCCAGCTGCAAAATCTGGATAGTAGTTTTTGAAAAGAGGATTGGCTAATAGTGAGCTGAAAAGTTGGCTAAAATATTTTATGAAGTAATAGTTTACTGTAGCAGAGAGCTGACCAGAAGAGATAACTAGCAAAATTACACAGAAAACTACCAAGAGGATGTAAGAAAGCAGCACCTCTACAGTTCATCGGTGGAGTTTGAATTCACATGGAGGAAAAAGGGTCAAGATTCTTTGTAATTCATAGCTACAAATGTGTTTTGAAAAAACAGCTAACTTTCCTGGACCAATTCTAGCCAGAAGGGACTGATCAATGCTAACAATCATACCTGAATTATGCTTTTACCTGATGATGACAATTGCCTGGATTATGCCTATTTTTCTGATGGATCAAAAACCAAGAGAAAGCTTGAAGAATTGGTATATATATGCTGCTGTTTATCTATACATGTAGGGAAATACAGATAAGCATGTCATGTGTATATATAGTGAGTTATTTATTTTAATATTCTTTGGTCTGAAATGACATTTAAAAAATTAGAGATTTATAAAAAACAATTTTAGTTTTTGTTTACTAAAAAAGACACATTTTAAAAGTGAAACAAACACAGATAATTTTGCAGAATTAAAATAAACTTGCAAGAGTGTGTATATATATAGTTAAAAAAATTTACATAATTAATCTTGAGGGTGATCTGTCAAGAAAGAAACTTTCATAAACTGTCAAAAAAATTGACTTTAGTTTGGTTTAAAAAAAAGAAAAGAAACTGTAATCAGTAAGAATAGAATTTGATAATTAATTTTAAATTATATCTCTAGTTTTTGACACACATATGTATGTGTGATTTTAATATATTTTAACCAAGATATTAACTATGAAAAATATATTATTATTGTAACAAATTAAAATTGGTGAATTTCAGTGTGCAAATACATGCACACACATAGATATTAAATCTTGTCCTATAAAAAGGAAAAAGGTTTTGATATTATCAAATATGATGGAAAATGAAATTCATTTACATACTTAATTAATTGTTGTACCACACATGTCCACAGATTATATATGTGTGTTGTAAACAAACCCATTAAGATGTATTGAATACAACAATGTAATAAATTGAATTTTGTTTATACATTGAACAACATATATATGTAAAATTTTAAACATTTGTAATATTTTTAGGTACTTGTGACTTTTGACCCATGTGGCCACCAGAGGCGCTGGTCAGGGTCAACCACAGAAATACTAAGAGTAGGGGCCTCAAATGCAGCATTGCAAATTCCAGCTGAAAGGTGGCACTGTTCACAATGTGTAAGCACAGGAACATTCCACTAGCTGGCTGGCAGCAAAGCTGCCTGCTTGGTGGCACTGGTCACAGTGTGTAAGCCCATTTAGCTTACATCGTTTGCTACCAGCAGATACCAAGAACCTAGGTGGCGCTGATTTCTGTAAACACATCTAGCTTATGTGTTGTCTGCTAACAGCGACTACCAAGATTCTATCCCACTACATGGTGCTGTTACTGGCGTATAATGTACATGGGTCAAAAGTCGCAAGTACCTATTTTTATACAATTGAAGTATTTAATCATGTAAACCACAATGTATTTTTATTATTATTGTATGTTAATCAAAATCAGAAGACTTCTGATTGCAAAAGCATATTCTAGAGACCTTAATATCATTTTTATTGTAAATAAACTTGTATTCAAATGTTAAAAATTGTATTGCATCATTATCTCTTGATGACCATAACAGTAATAGAGCTTGTTCTCTAAGCTAGATTTGAGCATGAACTGACTATATAAATGGGAATATATTTAATGCTTTAGAGGCATTCATTTGACAAGGGTCCTGTTTTGACACAAATAGTATATTCATCAAAGTCCCTGCACTATATTTTATATAATTTAGTCTTTATTAGAATATAATTTTATAGTTGGCCAGTGCATTAATGGCACTAAGTGGCCAGAACATTGATGATGATCAGCATATTTTAATATCTCAGCTATTGTATTTTTATGGTTGTATATTCTTATGGATGAGCACTTACTTTGTGCATCCAAATTAATGGTTAAATAATTGCCCCAAACTGGTAATGGCTCAATAATTGGTCTGGTCTACAGAAGACACCATATTGACTGTTGATTTATATTTTTTATTGTTCAAATCTAGTCACAAGATGACTGTTGATGTATTTTATTGATGGTCATTCATGATGATGAATCATTGTTTTGAGTATTACTTACTTTTACTTATTAATAACGCTGCTGGATTTATTGTTAATCATAGTTGCTCTAAGGGGTTAGCTGGCTGATCTATCTCATAGATCTCTCATGATCTCATATCTCTTATAATATCTCATTTGTATATATTTTAAAATATTAAACATTATTTAAATTAATTTTATTTGAAACATTTACAACTGGAGTTGATGACGGTATTCCATCACCCTAGGTTCACACTGAATCAAACCTCTCCCATCCCATTACAATATATATATATATATATATGTCTTACAAAGATATCAAGGCATATGCCATCCCATTACAATATATATATATATATATATGTCTTACAAAGATATCAAGTCATATGCCACAAGATCTAGTTTAACAAGCTTGTGTTACAAATCCTAGCATCTCACTGAGGATGCCAGTAGCAGAAACCGGTCTGGGTTGGGAATATTCTGCAAAGCTTGTTAAGAGCTTATATGCATACTCTATATATATAAAAATATATGTAAGTATATATAGCAGTAAATCATGATTCACACATGATAACACTAAATATTTATTGTAAATATATAAACTATACTGATATATAGTGCATATGTTGATTTAGAGATGGCATTGCAGACAGTTTGTGCAAAAGCAGTCACATTTTTACTGGGACACATTTAAAAGCCCTGAAAAATATTGTGTTACTAATATTATCAAATTCATCACCTTCTTTATTTTGCTGTAATACCTTTTATAAATATAATTTATCCACTACTTTGAACACTTTTTAGCAAAAACCTTTTATTGACCTATGACAATCTTATGTTTCTATAAAATAAAATACATAACTGTATAAATAATGCCATGAAAAATGTAAAGAATAAAATAATAAAAACATAAAATATAACAAAACATAATAAAACTGAAATAAATATAATCAAACCCAAATAAAAGTTTGTGCTAAAAAAGTGTTCAAAGTAGTGGATAAATTGTAGTTATTTACTAATACTTCTTACGATTTTGGAAATGTGATGGCATTACTGAAAAATTAATTATGTTTAATTTTCTGTAAAAAAAAAAGAGATTTCCTTTAAAAATATATTTTATGGTAAGTGTGTTTCTTATGGAAAACAAAGCTCATTTACATCATAAAATTTATTCCCAAATCATTCCAAAGTGATAGAATATTAATTTCTTTAATTGGGATAATATAGTTTAGTATAGAATGCAACAAAAAGATACAATTATGAACAGTATTGAAGTCTTTCAGATATCACAGGACATCAAATAAAGATTATATGATAAGTATATGACATATTAAGTCACATTTGCAGTCCATAAATTATTTTGCATAGTCATTGCAAAAACTTACTCTTAACTTCATTTTTTTTTTTGGTCTTTTATTCTTTTTTGTCCTTTTTAAAGTCTAGAATTGACATATTTGTTTACAGGTAACTTCTACTAAATATAAAGATTGTGTCACATTTTTTCCACTTTGTATTCACTTGTCATATCTCTGAAGCCTATATTCTTATTTTAAATTCTCTCATGAAGGAAATGCAAAACTAATAATATCCATATGCAAGCCAGACTTCAACTTAATACTGAAAGCAAATCATGAAATTATGCAACAAACTATTAGCATGAACTCCAGCAATATCATGTGGATTACTGCATAAGGACTACACAGATGGGAAGCCCATTCTTTTGAAATCAAAATTGACTTCATAATGTTGAAAACCATGTAACACCTCAAGTCCCAGGTGTATAATCTCTATGTAGCAATGTTACCTAGGGAACAAAATAAATTATTTCAATTTAACATTAAGGATACATCAAAAGAAAAAAGAAAATCCTCTGTGAATTACCTATTCAGCAGAATGGTGATGTATTTATACTTCAGGAAATGCATCATTCTTTTAATAATGGATATGGGTTCTTTAAATTCCTGAATTTACAATGATTATAGATAAAATGCATTCTATTGATAAAGTGGCTACTTTTGTTTTAAGCCTATCTCGTAAAGCAAATAACTTCCATTACAGATAGTTCAAATGATGTTGCAATCACAATTCAGATAAATAATTGTTATGTACACACTATTTATTAATCTTTTAATACAAACTTGCTTTTCATTTCTCTTCCAGAACTGTTTTATTTATAGGAGATTTCACTTTTCATAGTACGCTTTGGGAATATGTAAACAAGCATTAAGCAAGTTGCCAACTTTTAGAATGTACAAAATCAAATAGCATCCATTTACTTTAAGATCGTCAAGCAAGAAGAAATATTCAATTTGGACAAATAGGGAATGGAAAAAACTCTTGCTGAACTATTGATATTAAATCATTTCTTTCATATTCAACATAAACTGCATCTAATCACTCTTGGAATCCCCATATGAATAATTGAAATTTATCCTGTTCCAAGATGGTATATAATGAAAGTTAACTGGTTTTTATATACTAGATATCTTGAAAGGAATATTAATAGAATCTTACAAAAACCCTCTTGTTACAATAGGTTTAACAAACTTAATAACAGTTTCCAGAAAATCCATTCACTATGGATATCAAAAGCAATTCATTCCAAATTGGAACAAAACCAAAAGTAATCTTTAGAGTCAATTTCTTTTATCTATTTGTGATCTGGAAATTGCTGACAAATTTATAAATTAACTGGATGATGCCAGAAATAAAATCAATGAGATATCATGGAGAAATAAGCTTTACATGATTTAATTATAAATCATGGTCACTTTTATGGAAGTGAAAGTATCTTTAAACATTACTACTACTAATTGGGTTACTGATCTTCTAAACCAAAGTTTTTTAAAATGAGGTAATGCATAGGACAGAATTGCAATCTTTTCTTTTTTCCATGTGCCAAAGCATCGGCCGGGAAGCAAACTCGCAAACCCGGGACAACTGCTTGTAAGGCAGCTGTGCTGACCACTCAGCCACCAACACTTGCAATCTTTTCTTTTACAATATTCTTTTAATATTTATCTAATAAAACCAATAGATGTTAGTAAATATTCAACTTCCTCTTAATTGTCTTAAATCATGAATGACCCCAGAAGCACCTAGGATACTTCAGAGTTTGTAAAATATTACAACCCTAATATCAAAGCATGGTTAAAAAAATTATTCGGAAGCTATTCCAAAAATTTGGTATAAAAATAAAATTAAAGCAGATTGACAAACAAATAAATCCAAAAAGAATCAAGAAATTTATTACCAATATCCTTATTATGTATTCACTACAAATAAAATTCCCCCCAAAAATCATTTAAATAAACTTTTATTATATGTAACCTATGACAAATCATTTAAATAAACTTTTATTATATGTAACCTATGACAAATCATTTAAATAAACTTTTATTATATGTAACCTATGACAAACTATCAGATAAAAATGTACCTTTTTTTAATCTACTGAATAGACTGGTAATGATACAATAAAGTGGTTGTTATTTATAAATTTATTTTAATGATCGTTATACTTATATAAAGCTAAAACCTTAGTACATGCGCCTTGAGTGCTTAATTTTAGCAAGAGAGACCTCTACAAATCATAACACGAGATTCGACTTTATAAAGATAAGAGAGACCCTCTTATCTCTAACCCATTTTTCTTAATTATATAGGCAAATCTAAAGCATTTTGATTTGGGAGCATGAAGCTAATAAATTCTTCACTGATTAAGTCCACTATTTCTATTAAACATTAACATTCGCGAAATCTTTCGATTTACAACGAGTCAATATTCAGATATTAAATTTAGAAATATTTTGAATCAATTTAAAGTTGTAAATATTAATTCTTATTAAGCGCGATGTCAGCACGTAATACTTATATAAAGCTTAAGCTTTAGTACATGCGCCTTGAATGCTTAATTTTAGCAAGAGACCTCTACAAATCATAACGCGAGATTCGACTTTATAAAGATAAATCTGATTTGTCAATTATCATAATTTATTTACTGATTTCTTAAGTCTATTTTTAGATACTGCACTACGCTTTTATTTGTGAAAGCTAAAGATAATTTTTTTTTGTATGTATTTATATGAGTAAATGAATTTCTTTAATTTGTAATATATACTTTTTACTGTAAATACTCTTAGGTTGAGTGGAATGAGCTGTAAATTAGCTTAACATAGATGACAAATGTGTAAACTCAATATTTTTAAAAGAAACTATTGACTGATTAATTCCTAAATTCAAAAGTCAATATTATTACTAATTTATTGGACTATCAATCGGGATTAAATTGTATACTTTAAGCAGAGATTTTACTCAATCATTATCTGTTAAAATTGTATTAGTACTGTTTGGAATAAACAGAGTTTTGTCAAGCGTTGGTGGCTGAGGGGTTGGCACAGCCGCCTTACAAGCAGTTGTCCGGGGTTCGCTTACCGGCCGACGCTTTAACACATTAAAAAAATAAAATAAACAGAGTTTTTCTTAATAGGTTATTAGATTTTTGATGAATATATTACAAATAGATAAAATGTAAAACAGGCCTTAAATAACTTATTTCAAAGTAAAAGCCTCACCAATAGTCCTTTATAAAAAAGGCAGAGAATGGTAAACAGGATTTAATAGGTCTGCTAATTGGTAGATGATAAAGGTTTGGACATTTTCTTATCACTGTTTCACCTTTTATTTGAGAATAGCTAGTTATTTTATTATTAAATATTAAATGGTTTATTGGATTAGCTATTGGATGACTATATGAAGTAAAAATTTCAAACATTGGTTTTTAAATGTATTAAGCCTGTATTCAAATCCAGATTACAATGTATTATAAGTAGGTATGCTTTCATCACACTGCTTTCCAAATATCAAAACAATTGTTTATTCAATACTATTTGCAGATGTTTTAACATTTTTAATTAATGGAGATGACATATAAGATTGATTCAAAAAATAATATTACTTAAGCAATTAACATGAGAGGAATAACATTGCACACCATGAACCATAAAGCATAGCAAATAGGATACAGAGTGTTTCTCTGGTTTGAGTTATCTTCTCCTGTTGATCCATTGGCATGAAGAATATATCAAAAATATTTCAAATCTAAACTTGTAAATAAAAATTGTGCCAGAGTTATTTACCCTTAAGATATGAGAAATCTAATGAGCTATTAACCGTTAGCTTTTATGGAATATTATCCCTATTCAAAACATTAAAGATTTTTTGATATGACATCTGCTGTGCATTTTCTAAATGCTTATGGTAAGAATGCTACTAATATCAACACTAATACATCTCTCTTTTTTTAAATCAAAAACTATAGTGTCTTATTGCACACTGTTTTTGTCTAAGAAATTGGAAGTTTTTAACTTTGGCAGGAATAACGTCCACATTAAAAACTCAGTCCAATTCTTGTAAAAGAGTAATGTGGAAAATAATAATGTTTTTCAAATATTCTAAAAAAAAGCATTCATCGTGGATGGTGCAATTACACCCAAAATATTAATAATTATGTCAATTGAACCTATAATAAACAATAGAATTTTTCTCAGCAAGCCAATATTTTGGATGGCACAGTTCAGTGCTTGCAAAAACTAGACTGTACATAATTCCAGAAGAAATCAGTATACATAGATAACAATAGTCCAAATATAAATTAATACAAATAAAAAACTGACAGAAAGCCCACAGCAATTTAAATCTGTGTTATTTTAATGCTGGGTAAAATACTTCCTGTGGCAAAATCACAACTAAATCATCGCAAGAAGTTTGTTCTTACATACGAAGAGCAACATAAAGTTGTGAGACACAAATGTAAACATTTTTGATACATGAAAATACTGTTAAAAATCTAAAATATATATCTTTTATAAAATATCAAGTTTGTTGGACATAAGAGTCAATTATGCATAGATAGAAGTTTTAAAATGTTTTTTAATAAAATGTGAAGAATTGAAATAGTTTTCATGAGATAATATAATAATGCTTTTGAATGAGTCATATAGAATTAAAAGAAAAATAATAAATTTGTATTCTTTATTGTCATTTTCAACCATAATCAATTTATTGCAGATTAAAATCTCTCCACGTTTAATCCAGTTGCTCCAATTTCTAGCTTCTCTCCTTCAAATCACATTGGCAAGCTTCCTCATTTTATTCATCCGTTTCATGGGTAGTTTCTTGTTAGGTCTTTACTAATCTCATGGTATCCAGTTTAAGAAGTCAACTATCGATCTATTATCTGTTTTAGTAATATATATATATATATATATATATTCTTTCACTAATACCTGTTTGTTCTCTCAACCATATATTGTGTTTTTGATCTCTTTTTGTTATTCCAAACATACATCTTTTCAAACTTTGTTGAGTAGTCTAAAATCTCTATATTGCTTTTCTGCTAAATGACAGGCCTTAGACATATAAGTAAGAATTTCTAAAATACATTTATTAAAAACTGTTTTCATACACATAGTTCATATTTGTTTTTAATAGTAAATTATTTCTATAGATAGCATTTCATTGAAATTTAATTCTATGATTTAATTTCATTCATCATATTTCCATCTCTGTTAATAATCTGACCAAGGTGTTTATATTTTATAACTTCTTCTAACTCATCATTATCAATTATATTTTCTTCTTATGAGAAAATTCATTGAACATTTTTGTGTTTCTAGCATTTGTCTTTAATTCTATTTCTTACTACCATATGATAATTCTTGCAATAACATTATTTGAAAAAAAAAAACATATTATTTGTAAAATCTAGTTTAAATAATGTCCATTTACTTTATTCCTCTAACTTCCCATTTTAATCTACAAAATACTTTGTATAAAACTGTTGTAAAAAGTCTTAGATTACGATCATCCTGATGTACACATTTTCCAATATTAATCTTCTCAGGATCACTATTTGCTCTAATAATTGCTGTTGCAGCTTTGATTAATAATCTTTTGAATATGACAACATCCCAAGATTATATCTTGATGATAAATTACTTTAAACACTATAGACATGCATATAGAAATAAATACCTTTTCATAATCTACACATCCAAAGCATAATTGTAACTTATAGTCATTCATCCTTTCTATAACTTCTCCCAATACTTGGTTATGTGCTAAAACAACTTTAAATCCAGCTTGATTTTTTTTTGTTTGGTTAAAATCTAAAGGTTGCTGTAGATGAGTAGTAATCTTCATGGTAAAATGTTTATATTGTTTTGATAAAACATTGATAGGTGTGCAATTTTCCATTATCTCTTTTATCACTTTTTTTAAATATTGCAATCTTCCAATTATCTTACAAATCTTTATCATTTAGACATTTGACATATAATTCAACATTCTTTTCTACTTCTTTGTGTGTAATTCCATCATTTTCTGCAACTTTTCCCTTCATCATAAATTTAGTTGCATATCTCAATTATTCTTTAAACAGCCTGGCAATTAAGACTGCAGTAATTGTAGGGAATATTTTGGTTTCTTGTTCTTTAATATTATGTAATTCTTTGTAGAATGTTTCCACATAGTTTTATGATGTCATCTTTTTTTTAAAAAAAATAACTTTCATACAAATACCAAAATGTTGTTTTACACTTTTGAGACTTTTATTCTATAGCTTTTCTTAGAAACTCACAATTATATTTTCTTGTAACACTATTAATTTTTTTTGTAGTATTTTACAAAATTTTAGATATTTGTTTTTAATGGATCATTTTTATAAACTATTTTGGTAGTTTACTGTTAGGTGTACTGTGGCTGCTAGGTGACACTGCAGTACCATCAAGAACTCCCAAGAAGTCTGCAAGTGATAAATTTCTATCCAAAAATCACTGAAATCGACAAATTAAAAGGCCTAAGGTAAAGTAAATCGAACAAATCTCTCTAAAATACAAATAAAAAAAATTGAAAAAAAAGTAATAAAATTCGAATTACAAAAACAGAATTATGTGAAAATGTAACACCCCTCCCCATAGAATGAAGAATTCAATCCAAAAATCGTAAACTACCAATATTTTTATATTTCTTTGTTTCTTTAAACATTGTTTTGTTTCAATCAAAGATTTATTGATAAAAATGCTGCTTTTTTCTACCAATTATCTATCTTTCTTGCATTTTTTAATGTCATATCAGTTACCTTTCTATTAATTTATTCAAATTCGAGCAATATTCAAAATCTGTTAATATTTTAAAATGATTTGCATCCTAATTTAAATTCATTGAAATGATTTTAAAGTAATATTTTATTAAGGCTATAACCTTAAGACTATGTGCCTGAAAAAATGACAGTAGGGACCTCTGCATTAAAGATTTACAGAGGTCCTTACTGTCATTTTTTCAAGTGCATAGTGTTAGCTTTGATAAAATATTACTTTTATGTTACGAGTATGCGCTTTATAAATATAATTATGAAATGATTTTGAAAGTTAGGAATACTATGAATAATGTTATTCTTAATAATATTTATCTCTTTAGTTTTATATTAGCAGCTATCTTGCATCTCATTTCCAATGTTGAATCTATTAAAAACACTCCCATCTTAAAGTACTTTTTTTTTACTTAAAATCTAATCCAATTCTCATTATCTTCACTTGGATGCCATTTCCATTTAGCATTTTTTTTAAATCAAAAATTTGGTGATATACAGCTTTTCTTCTTCTGTGAATTCCATTAGATTCTGTCCTCCATCATTTCTGTTAGCATAATCAAATGAACAGCAGCAAATTTATCTTTAAATCATTTACCAATTCTAGCATTAAAGACTCCATCAACAATTTTGAAAAGTTGTTTGGTCTGGTCAAAACATTTTATACATCCATAAGAAAATCCACTTCTTCATCACATTGAGAAATCATTGATCTATAAACCTAAATTACCTGCATTTTCTTTTTCCCATTAAGTTAAATAATTAATCTTTTCCCTCTGTGTAATACACTGTCAATCTCCAGAATACTAATCTTTCCTTTTTTATTTATAATGAATCCACTCCATTTGTGTTTCCGATATTTGTTCTTTTTAGTAAAGTATATGCTTTCTTTATATGTCAATTGTCTCTTCACCTTTTCTTGTGACTTCATTTAGTCCAACAACACCCAATTCGCCCGGTCTTTCTTTACTTGAAATTGATCTGTAATTATAAATAGATAAATAAATGTTTGTCATCTAATGGCAGCCTTGGCCTGCAAGCAGAGGACTTTTAGTTTCTCTATCTTTAGCCATCAATCACTGCTTTGGCTCATAACTTTACGACTTCCTAAAGATAAGATCAATAATTTAGTTTTACTTGCCATGAATGTAATTATCTATTTTTTTAAAAAACTTCATTCACATCCACATTTATTCTGGCTTCAAGAAAACTCTATTGATTATTTTTAATTAACAACTATCAATCAATCAATCAGTAGTATTCTATCCAATAGATGTCCAGAGAGTAGTCACAACATTAATTCATACATTCTTCCATTCCATTCTTTTCCTTCTGCATTTCTTCAATTTCACATAAGTCTTCCCATCTCTTATATCATCCAATAATGTCAATCTCTTCCGTTCTTTCTTTTTATTTCCACTCACTATTTCTTCCAAAACATCTTTCATTAAACAGTAATCTCTTTCCAATATATGTCCAATCCAGTTTCTCTTTCTCTCTCTGATATTCTCAATCAATTGTCTTTCCACATTTATTCTTTTCCACACTTCTTCATTTGTTATTTTACTCATCCAACTGATTTTTTCCATTTTTCTCCATGTCCACATCTCAAAGGCTTCCAATCATTTCTTAATTCTATAACTCAATGTCCATGTCTCACAACCATACATTAACACACTACACACATAACAATTAATCTCCTCCTTAATTTTTTTTCCAAAGATCCACAAAATATCTTCTTTCTCTTCACAAATGTCTCCTTTGCCAATGCTATTCTTTTTTTAACTTCATCTTTACTTCTTTCATCCTCACTCAAGCAACTACCCAAATATCTAAATCCTTTTACCTGTTGAAGCATGCCATCACAGATTCCAATTCTCAGTTTTTTGTATCTCTCCCTATACATAAACACGTAGTCTTTTCAATATTAATCTTCATTCAATATGACATACATTCTTCTTTTAATTTATTCAACATATTCTGAAGGTCTTTTTCTCTTCAGCAATAAGAACAATATTATCTGCAAATTTTATACACTTTATTACTTTCCCTCCAACATTTGCTCCTCCACAGTCCAAACATAAGAACTATCATATAACTGAAAAGAAAAATGATGAAGTTTCTTAATATTAAACCCAACAGTAATAAGCCAATGAACTCACTATAGTGACTCCTAAGTCTTGGTGAGTACCTGCAATATCGAGATCATATGGAAGGTAGGACTTTTCCCTACTTTTTTTAAGACATTAGAAAGGAATCAGTCTTCTTTTAGTTATCAGCAAACTCCTTTAATAAATAAATATTAAAAAATATTTTTATATTGTAATGGTAGCAAACAATGGTTCAGTTAATAAAGCTCATCTGGTGTGGATTAACTTAAATCTTTTCACATAATAAAAGGAACATTTGTAATTAGGAGCAATTGTTTATTTAACTATGTACAAATAAAGAAATAACTACATATTCACCACGGTATGTTAAAATATAATTTAAATAAATTTTAAATTAATAAATAATATTAAATGAAATCATTACTTTTTAAATATGAATAATATTAAGAAATAAAGTGTATCTTAATTAATATATTGTAGTAGTACAAGTTGATGTATACATAGCCTATATTACTACCATTGGACACCACCAAACCCAAGTCTGAAAACAATTATGTTGTGGAAATGGGATGGAGTAGATTATGAGAAAACATAGGGTGGGGAATGGAAAGGGAAGGTAAAGTGGGTAACAGGTTTCTCTGGGAATAGTGGCTGAGAGAATCCCGACTCTGTTTAAGAAGTCACAGTGATCACACCACATCACAACTAGATTCAAGGAATTGTCTTATTAATCATGTTAAAAAGAACTGCTCTACATTTATTTTTATTCACAATCGTATACATCACAATAAACTAATTGTTTAGGTACACAAACATTCACCACAGATAAACATTTCTTATTAATCCTTGTTAATGGAATGAACTATTAATAATAGAGGGATAACACTAGTTTGATAAACTTTAGTTGTTGAAAATAATAATTAACTTTAAATAATAATGTAAGCCTTAATACAATCCAATGGAGTGATCCAATCCTTACTTTACTCCCTACATAAATTACTCCCATTTCTGAACTTAAAACCTCTAACGATCAATTATTACAAGACTTACATCAAACTCTAAATAAATATTATATCTAGTTTGACATATTTTAACATTTCTGACAGATATATGTGTACTGCCCAGCATGACATTGAATTGGCACTATATATAAAAAAAGAAAATATCAGATACCGAATAATGTAAGACAACACCAGGATATGAGCTAACGAGGGTAATTAATCTATTATTCTATTATGAAGTGGAAAAATACCACCACAATATTTTTAATTAATAAATAATATTAAAATAAATAATTAGCTTGTTTAATATTATAACTTTATCTTTCTTATTGTATTGCCAAATTCATATAATATTAATATCATTTATATTCTTTATTATTTTTTACTATGCTTTTTACAACTCACTATGACGGTTCAGATTGTCCAGAAATCTTCTTCAGTGTAAAAGATAGTGGATCGTAAAAGCATTGTAAAAAGTAATAAAGAACATAAATGATATTAATATTACATTGTTTAACATTAATAATACTATGAAGTATGTCTCCATTAATATATATACATAATAAATTTGACACAACAAATTTGACATAAATTAGTTGAATTCATTTTTTTCTTTACATTTAGTTTTAAAAATGATGTGAGATCTTGAAATGAAGTTCATTTCATAGATTGAGGACCTTCTAAAAAAAGTTTGAATCCATTAACACGAGTCAATAGAGTTAGTTAATATTTTATTTTGATTCTATGTAATTAAGTGAATAATCATTTATAAGATGAGCCATTTTAAAGTTAATTACAATGCAATTAACGAAAGTATTTACATATATATATATATTATTTATTTAAAAGTTAATTGTTAATAAATAACATAAGAAGACTATTGAACATGTTTGAATGTTTTATGTATTTAAACAAATCATTTATAAAATAGTATATGCGGGATTTGAACTCAGACTTTCACATGACCCACTACCCTCAGTGCCATCTCATATTGCTGACCCACCTGATCACACACAATTGTGAGTTGGAATAGTTTGAAGCCTGTCCATTAAAGTATGAAGATTGGCTATCTTAATATAAAGCTGAGCACTGATTGTATATATGTGTGAGGATAGTAATCTAGACTAACTGATGATTGCTGGTTTAGCATGAAATACGTATATTGGTGATTATTTATCTTTTCAACATGTGTGTGATCAGGTGGGCCAGCAATAGGAGATCGCACTGAGAGTAGTGGGTCGTGTGAAAGTCTGAGTTTGAATCCCACATATATTACATATATAAATGCAGGTTTAAGCCTGTACAATGAATTAAAATAGTATAACAAAAATTATTGATAATCATGGAATGGGAAGATGTAAAAGTTTTTCTTTCATAGAAATAAATAAAGTATTTTCATTGTGTAAATGATAATTGCATAAAATGATAAAATTATTTTTCAAGAAAAATAATTTTCCATTAATATATTACATTATATATTATTGGTGATATTAAATGGATAAAATTAGTTCGTTGTGAATTTCTTTCTATTTAATTTGAAAAATGAGTATCCATGATATAAATATTTTTATTGTTATCCAAATAGATTTACCCACACACCAACTCATATAATGTTTTAGAATTTTCCGGCGTCTAAATATTGCATTGAATATTTGTAAAATAAATAACTAATTTCCTAATAAACAATTTTAAATTAAAAAATATACACAATTTTTTTTTAAAAAAATATTCTTTCATCTTATTTATAAACTGTCTGCCCATACACATCTTTTATGAACATAACTAGAATTAAAGTGCTTAACAATAATAATTCAACTTAGAATTTAATTATCTAAACATATTGCATTCCAGATATAAAATTAAACCAAAAATTAACTTTAAATAAATAATACTACGAAAATTTCATGTTTAATTGACAGATAAAAAAAAAGTATAATTATCAATAGCGAATAGTTTTATTTTGACATTTATATATATACCTTCAATCAATCTATTTATATTTTTACAAAAATTAAACTTAGAAGTTATAAATTTAAATGTTAATTTTGTAACCTGCATGATTTAATAATGCACGTTAGCTTTTTGTATATTTTAAATATTTATGCTTTTTATATGTTAATAATACGTGATGCTTTTTATATGTTTCTAAATTATTTAAGTTTTGGCTTTTTTTATGCGATCTCAGATCTATATGTGTTGCTTTTAATTGATATTATAGTCACTTGACCCGAGTTCTAAATCTTATACATTTTGGCTTTGTTTTATTATGCAATCTCCGGTCTATTTTGTAAAATCGTGCTTGACCACTAATTTTTTGGTGCTTTTTTAGTACATGCGATCTCCGCCATTACTAAAAGAGCACCAATTTTTATCTGTGTTCATTTCTACTTTCCTTTCAAACTTTATGTACATATTCATGCATGCACTAGTATGTTTTTGTGTGCCATAAGATATTGTAGTCTCAATATATGTATATGTTTTGTAAGACAATTTTATGTGTATACGTATGTATACAGAAAAATAAGTTTAGATTATAATAACAATCAGACTCTTCATCTTCCAATGTTTTAAAAAAAAAAGATAGATGGATGCCAGCCTGATCTCATTCTGCAAGTAGAATGCATTATCAAAGTGATATGAATTGTTTTCACATAGAATCCAGTCATTATCTTAAACAGAAAATTTGGAAAATATATTACATAGCAATACTATATTGAAAGAAATGATACTAAATGCAAGATCCAAGAAGTCTGCTATATATTGAGTGACCCCATAGCTATAAACAGAAGAGAAGCTTGCTTCTGCATTTCCAAAGAATGGATACTATAGTCCAGAGATGTCCAACAAGTCGATCATGATCCACCAGTCGATCAGAAAGCCATTTGTGGACGATTGCGAGGCCAATCTGAGAAGAACTGTCAGGTAACGAGTGAAATAAATTATGTCAAGATTTTCAAGTTCTTTTGTTAGTTTTTTTTTTTCAATTCTAGATAGGTGAAGTCCACTAAGTCCTATCATTATTAAAAATAATATTTTTAATTTTGATTTAATGTCGCTAATTTGAATTAATAAATATTGTTAATAATTACTCATGTGGCTTTAATTCCTCTGGACATGAGGTTTTTGGCCCGTTAAATAATTGTTATTTTTTACCATGTAGCTATATAAAAATAGTATGTATTTCACACCTCCCTCCACTTAGACTACTTCTATGACAAAAAGTCGATCGCCTATAACATCAAGTCAATTTTAAAAATAAAAAGTAGATCTTATGAACACTAAAGTTGCCTGCTATAGTCAATTGGCATAAATTTACATAAGGCTTTATTACAAGCATTTCTTAATTGGTAACGAGCTATGATTATGGAAACTTAGACTTCTCAAAAGCACTCACATGATGAATTAAGATTATTAATTACTACACTATATAGCTTCATTACATGTGTGTAAAGCACAATTATAGAGTTATAAATTCTTATAGTATTATAGAGTACATCACTAGGACTAAAGAAATCAGAATCATAGGTTCTTAAAATGGAAAACAAACTGCATGGTGTTGACAACTACACAGAATCTGGCTTCAATCAAAAAAATGCAATAAAATCTCTTCAACTTAATTAGATGTCACAATCAAAAATGAAAATCCTATACAAGTTAATTGATCAGTTGAATATTGATATAATTATACTTCAGTAAATGTGCCATTCTTTTAATAATGTGCATCATATAAAATTTTTTTGGATTCATGTTGACAATTGATAGAGCACATTCTAAATATGGCCAGAATATTTTTGTTTCAAATCATTTTGTAAAGCAAGCAACTTCTACTGGATATAATTAAAATTGCAATCACCAATCTGATAGATAATTTTCCTGTCTGCAGTATTTAAAAATTTCTCAATATAAACTTCTCTTGTCAAGCGTTGGTGGTCGAGAGGTCAGCACAGCTGCCTTACAAGCAGTTGTCTCGAGTTAGCGGGTTCACATCCCGGCCAATGCTATGACACATGAATATATATATATAAACTTCTTTTTCAGATCTTTCTATACTTCTTGTATTTACAAAAGACTTCAACTGTCATAGTAGCCTTTGAAAATATATAAAATCAAGGAAGTTGTCAATTTTTATAATGAATGACTTTAAATAGGTTGCACTTAATTTACAATGTCAAACAAATAAGAAAAGTCCTTTCAGAAAGCTGGGGAACAAAAACAATTCCTGATCCATGTTTTTTTTTGACAAATATAGATGATCATTACTTGATAAACTACTGCCATTAAATCATTACCCTCTAGAGCAATGTAATGTAAATGTAATCACTCTTCAAATACATATTTCCATTGATAAAATGTAATGTCTCCAGTTCCATCTTGTCATAATAGGTTTAACAAATTTATAACAGCAGTTTTCAGAGAGTCCATACCTATTAGAAATTAAGCGCAATTTATTCCAAATTGGATTAAAACCATCTATTTTCATTATAATCTTTTTTTTTTTTTTACTAAAGATATGGAAAATCTACTCAAACTTGTAAAATTATTGTTCAATATCAGAAATAAAGTGAAAATTATGAAAAATGACAACTTTACCAAATCTGGTCATAAAATAAGATCATTTTCAGATAATTTTGATGGATGAAAAAATATTGTTGTAAATCTATTATGGTCACTGGTAATGATATTGTCAATATATGTCAGAACTTGTATATCCAAGATTTATATAATAAGAAAATGCATTGTGTTATTATAACATCAAACTAATAAACCTGAAAATGATAGTTAACTTGGATTGTGTTAAACCAGGAAAACTGCAGGAAATAATAACATGCTTTTGGATTTTCTAAAAAATATAAAACTTAAAAAAAGATTATATTTGGCAAAGCTATTTAATAAAAATTATTCATACAGAAACTATTTCAAAAATTTGGCATAAAATCAAAACTATAACAGACTTATAGCCAAATAAACTTTCAATGATCCATAAACTACTACTACTACTACTTCTTCTTCTTCTTCTTCTTGTTCTTCTTCTTGTTCTTCTTCTTCTTCTTTTTCTTCTTCTTCTTCTTCTTATTCTTCTTCTTATTCTTATTCTTCTTATTCTTCTTCTTCTTCTTCTTCTTCTTATTCTTCTTATTCTTATTCTTCTTCTTCTTATTCTTATTCTTCTTCTTATTCTTCTTCTTATTCTTCTTATTCTTCTTATTCTTATTCTTTTTATTCTTCTTCTTCTTATTCTTATTCTTCTTATTCTTCTTCTTCTTATTCTTCCTCTTCTTCTTATTCTTATTATTATTATTAATGTTGTTGTTATTATTATTATTATTATTATTATTATTATTATTATTATTATTATTATTATTATTATTATTGAAAAAAAAAATCATATTAACAGAAAATTTTGTCTATAGCTAAGAATCATTTGTCTATAAATCAGACTGAGTTTGTACCATAAGGAAGTTGTGGTGAGCCTTTTTTACTTTTGACAACTCTCAAAGGGCATTCAAAATATATTTAAAATTAGTATTACTTTTATAATGGTCATCTAAATATTATTAAAATTTTTAAATGCAGGAATATTAGACAAAATAATCCCTAATATAAAAATCCAAATAGTTCTTAATGATAATCACTATAGATAATTTTTTTTACGAAATGGTCTATCACATGATCAATTATATTATTTACTTTATTTAATATAGCTATCAGTGATCTTCCAGAAGTAAAAAGCAGTAAATCCATCTATGTTGATTTTTTCCTGAAAAATTTTTTTTCTCAATAATGATATGAAATGATTGTAAATCATTTCAATAACTAGAGTTTATTTTTATACAAACAATAAAGAAACATCTAATAATCTGAACATAAACTTTTGCAATTACAACTTAAAATACAATTCTTCTCCATGCTATTTAGGAATTGCTGTGCCCACAAGTATGACTGGGTGACCAGCAAATGAATATATACATAAATAACCCACAATATTTTAGGTAATCAGAATAGTGAATAGTGTGCAGCAACACTAACTCAACAGTTCACTAATGTTCAATTCCAATGATGTACTTTCAGCTACCTGCTACAAAAACGGTTCACAATGGGCTAGATTTATGCACACCTTGGCCCCAGTCCAGTTTAGCTGCACATGAACACATCATAGTGTAGCACTGTGACTGAATATAATCTTCTTACAGCTTTTGTCTCTGCAACAATCCAGCAGTAACCATTTGAAAACCGCTGGAAACTCAACTCTTCATTTAGCTGCTATCCAGATGGTTTCCTCAGGCTACGGTCTCCCAATCTCTGTGGGCCTATTCAGATATGCCCATGAACTACATTTCCACTGAGTACTGGACATTAACTGAAGCACTAACACTAGATCTCTCCTACCAGAATTGAACAGGAAAGTCAACTGGAGATGCACTTGAATGGCCTGGCATACTACTCTTTTTATAGATTTCTGATAACTGCAACAATTAATTACCTTCTCCAATAAGGTTATGTCTTTTATCTAGAAATATTTGCAATCAGCAAATATTTCTTGGAATTTTATAGATCACCATTATGTTAATTCTTTAATTAAAATTTTCAGTTATCAGTACGCGATCTAAAAACAATCTCTCGAATAAATTCTAGTTTTTCTGGAGTGCACAAATTTGTATGCAATTTTTACCAAAATACAACAGGAATCACCTTGGATCATAGCCTAATTTACTTTCCACATTTATCTATGTTTAGATTAAAATTAATTTTTAGAAATAATCTCCTTGGAATATTAACTGGTATTACTTGTGGTTATGGTGCAAGTACTTTAAGATTAGTTTTCTCAGTACTTATAAATACTGATGATGAATACTATGTACCTGTTTATTTCCAAAGTGCTCACATTAAACTTCTGATCATTCAATCAAATACTACTGTGATAAAAATTGCTGGAATATTCAAGTATATCCCTTTGCAATAGTTTCCTGTACTTTCACATATTTCTTCACTAGATAACAGAAAAAAAATTTGCTTCATAGATAATTTATAAAAAAATGTCAGGCATGTAGGATTTACCAATAATTCAAAATATAGTTTCACTAATTAAGACCCATTTCAAATCAATACCCCCTTTTTGATTCTCAATAGAGAATCTACAATCAAAACATTATTGGAATTCTTTGATATTCCAAATAAAATTCCGTTTTTAGACCTAACAACAAAACCAAATGGATTTGATATAAATTTATATCATCAACAAATTCTGGTCAATATATAATAATTGTGCTGATAAATAAAATTTAGCAGTCCTGTTCTATGTAGATCTTGATGAATACAAACCATAAACAACAAAGTTAACGATAATGAAATTTATGACTACAGAACAGATTTGAAATATATAATATAATCTATGATAAATCTAACTCCTGATTAGAATCTCTACAGATTTTCTTGTCATTTTTTTTAATAATTAAGATGTCTAAAAATCTGTATACTAAATAAAATAAATAATAAACAACATAATATTTAATGTATAATACTACATTAACATCTATATAATTTTTATACCTAGTAACTTTTTTCATTTTGAAGATGTGTGAAGCAAGTGTTTTATTAGTTATTGATTAATGTGTTTCATTATTTTATTATAGTTTAACTTTTTGTGCAATTATTGTTTTAATTTTATTACAGGGAATAATAATTTGAATATATCAAATAAGTTTTTCATATAATGTCAAAGAGAAGGAAATATCACGTTGCATGTGAGTTATTAGTAATTTCATGAATACTTTTTAAAACTATCCAGTCAAACCAGATAGATCTTTCTAATACAGGAAGATCATGTGGTATTTTTTGAATCAACATGAATGTAAAATAAAGTTCTATAAATGGTGTTAGATAATATAAATATCTGATTTAAGTAAAATAGTTTAAGGAATATTTTGGGAATGGTTATAAAATAAAAGGCATCCACATTAAATATTCTGATACACACATATGTATATATGTCATCAAAGGGGGCATTCTAAATGTTAAACAAAGAATCAACAATAGAATGATTCCACCTAATGTAATTGATAATTGTACTTATTATAAGATTTATCCCTCGGCTGCATTATGTCCTAGAATATTTTCAAATATAAAATTGCATAAAGAAAAAGAACCATTACGATTAATGATTGATTTTGGGGGTGCATTTTATTATGAAACATGTAAATTAATTGAGAAAATGTTACAGGAAATTCTTGGTTTTGGTATGTATACAATATGTTCATCATTTGGTTTTGTTGGTAAAATTAATAATGTTGTTATTGATAATTATGATGTAATTTGTACCTTTGATGTCAGTGAAATGTACTGATCAATTGACAGAATGACTTCTATTGAAATAATTAATAATGCATGTTGAAACATTAAACTTTATTGATAAAAACATTTATGCAATTTTTAAGCACAAATTTTATAAAATGAGTAATGGGTGGCCAATGGGTCTTCCTACAGTTGCCCAAATATGTAATTATGCTATATCTACATATGAAGAAAATATTTTAAAAAATGAACATTATCAGAAAGATATTATTTTATACAATCGATATGTTGATGATGTTTTTGCTTGTGGAAATCCAAATGCTATTAATGATTTGTTTAATGAATTAAATAATATAAAGGGCTTAAAGTGGATTAAAACAGATGAAAATTCAATGAGTGTTCAATTTTTAGATCTCAAGATAACTAGAAACAAGGATAAACTTGATTACTATATTACTCTTAAACCAATAGCAAAAAGAGGATATATTCCATATGAATCAAAAGTACCAATGTCACATAAAATGGCAGGTTTAAAAAATTTATTATAATGAATTGTTAAACATTGGATACAATTATGATTGTGTTTATTATACTGTTAAAATTTTTACATCTAAATATAAAAACATTAATAATAATGTTAATTCTTCTGATAAAAAAACTGTGGATATCAATACCATATATTTCAAATCAGCATTTTATGCACCACCTACATTAAATAAATTAATAAACAATTCAAAAGATAAAACTTTATTGACAAATAAAAATTGTATCATTTACAAATGGACATGCAGATGTGGCAGTGGATATATAGGTGAATTGAGGCACACATTGGAAAAAAGAACAAAAACGCACTTATTATTATTTAAAAGGGTTTAAATACAAAACAAAATTTTAAAAATAATGATAATTTATCAGCTTCTGTCTTTTATGATCATAATAAATCATGTATATATGGTTTCAATTATAATTATAACAATGTTAAAATATTGGAAACTGAAAGAAATAATAATAAAAGAAAATTTAAAGAGGCAATGTTAATATATAAATACAAGCAAGATTTAATTAATAGGCAAGTAGCAAATGTTAAGATCACAGAATTATGGGAAAGTTGACATCATGGAATTATGGGAAAGCTGACATTTTAAAAGTGATAGTTGACAAAGATACAAGTTAGTTGAAAGCGCTTCTAAGTGACGGTTGTACATATATTTTTTATAAACTTTTAAGTACTGTATTTTCAAATATTTATTTATAAATTTACGTATATTATTTTGAAGAAATACAGACATTGATTTGTAATATTATTATTATATATATATTCTTTCAATTTTAAAGAAATTAGAATGCTTTTCTGCATATAAGATTAAGGCTTTTCATGATTTGCTTTTGTTGTTAGAGGATTCAACGTATTTTATGTCTAATGATGTGTTTTATAAGATTAGAGAAGGTTGGGTTATTGGTTATGTTATTTCTCCATTGGTGTGTGCTGTCTATATTGATTATTTGGAGTGTAGTGTTATTAATCTGTTTTCATGTTCTATAAAATTATTTGTTAGATATGTTGATGATTGTTTGTTTGTTATTCAGAAAGAGAAATTAGAAGAGTTTTTATGTGGATTGAATGGTTTTGATTCTAGTATTAAGTTTACAATTGAGGGGGGTGGTTTAAATGTTGAGAACGTTAATGATATTTTGTTTTGTAGTCATTTTATAAAACCTAAGAATTTGAGAAATATGATTAGGCCTGATAGTTATCAGCCTTTTATGCATAAAAAATAATTTTAATAATCATGCTGATATTCAAAGAAGTCAATTTGCTGCTGAATATGTAGAATTGGGTTATAGTCATGATTTTATTAAAAAAGTGGTATTTAATAATAATGTTTATAGTCATGATTTTGATAGTAAGAATTTTATTGATAAGGATAATGAGTATATGTCTTTACCATTTAAGGCCTCACTATATAATTTGGTTTATAAGAATAGTCATTTGTTAAGTGGAATGAAGGATGCATGGAAGAAAGGTTCTGATTTGAATTCATTACTTAAGTGAAACAGTCTATTGATAGTAGGTCTGTTCCTGGTATTGTTTATAAGAATCCATGTGGTTGTGGTAAGTTTTATGTAAGGATTAAGGTTCATATAAGTAGAGTTAAATATAGATATCTTAACTCAGCTTTATATATTCATGAATTGAATAAAGGTCATAAAATATTGTTTAACAATGCTTCGGTTATTTTTTTATGAAAAGAATGAGTTAAAAAGAAGAATAAAGGAGACTTTGATGATAAAACTTCTTGATTCTGAGGCTATCAATATTATGAAGACTTCTTTTGATATTAAGGGAAAGTGGAGTTTGAAATGAATTATAGGAAGGTTTGTTTGTTTGTATATATATATTATTTTCTTTAGTTTGGTTTCCACTTGAGAAGGTCTATTTGTAGTAGATGAAGCCATGGTTGTGTAAGGATTTTGGTAAAATTTTGGATTTGATCTAGTATTGCATTGTTTTATGGTTTGGCATTTTTATTTTTGCTAGTATAGTGTTAGGCAGTTTTATATATATTGTAACAGTCAGAATCGTGTGATCAGCCAACAAGATTCAGAGACCTAGAAAAAGTACTTCAAACCCAGTATGTTCGGGATATGGTAGTCGTGGAACAGTACTAAGCTTTAACCTATTTACCAGTCCTCCAAAATCTTCACTATCCAACCAAGGCTCCTGATGCTACTGATGGTCATCGTTTTTCTTCGGTCCTGGTGGTCAGGGTAGAAACAAGGACTCTCAATTCGAACTTAGCCTGTCATGCACTAGACTTTATTAATTTAACCTAAGATACTCACTAAATACTTCGATATAGCTCAAAATATTATTTTTTTAATATTTCATAGGTTTGGATACATACATATATGATTTAATCAAGTGTGGATGTGGTTGAGTGGATATGATGAACCAGAGAATGACATGACAACAGTATAGATATATACAATTTATTAACATAATTCATTAGAAAATATAAATAATAATAACCATGTTTGGATCTTATTATATTTCATGTATGGGGTTACATTTAAACAAAAAAAATCATAATTACAATGTTTGACTATCAGTTATTGCTAAAGGTACAGAATTTAGATATCACTAGGATAAATATATGATTTTTTATAAAGAATTACAATATTCAACCATAAGTTATTTATAAAGGTACAGTATTTAGATATCACTAGGATAAATATATGATTTTATCGAGAATTACAATATTCAAACGTAAGTTATTTACAAAAGTACAGTATTTAGATATCACTAGGATAAATGTATGATTTTTACAAAGAAGTCGCCTGTCAGTAATGGCAATCAAGGTTATGAACTATTAAATATAACAATTACAATAATGAACATCAGTATTAGATGTGTGTGTGCATCATAATGAAGTCATACTGGAGTTCGTGACAACAACAATTGTGAATCAAAACAATAATTGTAAATTAAACAGAAATGATAGTTACACACATAGTAAATAATGAGTATTATTACGTGTCAGCATAAAACAACTTTTTATATTGAGACTGATAATATTTTATCAAGAAATATGCCACCATAAAATTAATATGCCAATTTTGGAGAGCAAACACAATACCTGGTTATATTAAGTTAGAGGCCAAATAAATATATATAATCAATTTATGTGTGTGTTTACATGCATAGGGGAAGTTAAGTATATATATTTTTATTATTATTATATTTTACTGTTAGTATTCCCAGCAGGAGTTATGGACCAAAGCATAATTTTAGCTCCCTTCATTATTAATAGTTATATGATAAATATGGTTTATCTATTTCACACAGAATTAACAACAGGTATGATTAAGAAATCTAATTACAGCATTCAGTGGCGTCTGGGTCTGAATCCTGTGCTGGCTATATTATTAGCATTAGCAAACATGGGCCAATCTCCTTTATCGAGCAGTAATATATATATATATATATATGTGTGTGTGTGTTCCTATGATAACACATCCACATTCAGCTTGGCTTGTGTAGGAAATAATAGAGTGGGCTTTGAATCCCTATCATTATAGAGTCTACCCATTCATTCACTCAAAGAAAACCATGGTTATCTCATATCACCAGGACAGGTAAAATATCCATGTGGCAGTCCGCATAGCATACTCGACATCTATTCTTTATTAAAAGCCATATAGTCACAGATCATTCTTTTAAGCCACTGATATATTTGTCCATTAAAAGCATTAACTTATATCTGCATAGATATTTTCCTAAACTTGTATTTAATAAGTAATAATAGGGAAATTTAAGACAACCATATCTTATAGGCTATAAAACACCCAAGTGTTTCAAATATAAATTTTAACCATAAAATGCTAAAGAGGCAAAAAAAATACTACTGCTGAGATATTTCTTTCCCCAAATGCATGCATCACTAAATATATATATATATATATATATATAGAGTGAGATGAACACATATCTTTGCAATAAGTAATATTGCCCATTTTTATATTTAAAAAAAGAAGCACTATCATTATTATTATTATTTTTTTATTTCTACACTTTTTTTTATATTAAATAAATGACATTTTTAACTAAGCCAGAATTAGACACGATTTAAGAAATTTAACTTTGACTGTTTCTTATTTTACCATTGTAAAAATCATTACCCCTTTCCCACTTTAGATTCAGGATAAAGCAAACAAATTCATACATAAATTGGTTTAATAGTACAATATCATTTGTCCCCATACATGACTATATTGGCATATATCGGCATATCTCAAAATAAAACATATAAAAGCTGTATTTGTCTATTCTATAATAATCTTTTGTTCCACTTAGAATTATACATTATATTCTTTTTTTTTAAACCATTAATAAGTAATCTAGTTATAATTCAAATTGACTTGTTAAAAACAATAATAATAAAATACTAAAACACTCATATATATATATATATATGTCCGTCCTTTTGAATACTAAAACACTCATATATATATGTCCGTCCTTTTGAAACACATCTTTTTAAGATAGTCTTTTACGAATTTTCTAAATCTGAGGAAATTAAATGTTCTCAAGTTTTTATAAAAGGCATTTCTAAGATATAAATATTTTTAAAGATTGAAAGTTTATACTTGCGATGGATTACTGTATCACTTTGAATGAGGCAGATATTTTCCTACTGGTTCATTCAATGTCAGGATCGACCTTGGGCTTTACTGGACTCAGGATAGACTGGCTTCGAAGTTGGTTTTTCATTTTTTTCTGGCACATGCATGGGATCAATTGGTTTTTTTCTTCTTCAGTTTTTTGGAGTAATGGAAAGGTAAACTTTGTCCTACTCACAGATCATAGCAAGGATCTATTCTCCATGTAAATATAGTCAAATGGTCCTTTAGAGAGAGTCACTTTGACTCTTAAAAACGTTTTTGCCTTAAAAAAACTTTTTTCACTGCCAACAACTTTATTTTTATTCCTTCACTGCTTGGCTTTAACAGTTTTGATTTTTTTCTTTGATTGACCCCTTCTCGAAAATTTAGCCCAGTATTTATAAAAGCCCTTGCTAAGCAACTCTTTGTCTTCTATATTTTTAACACCTATACTATAACTGCCTTGGTTAGAAATGAAAACAGACTGCAGGATTGATCTTTGATTTAAATCAGTTTAAAGATAAGAAAATAATTTAACACTTCCATGCAACTAGCTGGGTTGATCTTTGATCTAAAACAGTTGACACAATCCTGTTAAGATTACACAAAGGTATAAAAATCTTAATTTCCTTTTAATGACCTTAAAGATAAGAAAATAAATTAACACTTCCATGCAACATCTTTCAGAATGTTTAAGAAAAAACAGAACCAACAAAATGTTATTTGCAAGGGTAGAATCACCTTTTAGGACAAATATATAAGACAAAGGAAATATATTTTTCTTTCTAAATATATATAAAAAATGCATTTCAATGAAACGACATATACGAGCCCTCTCATTCACCAAAACACACACATGCATCTGTATATTATCCCCTTTAACAAACAAATAAAAAATGAAAAATTAGATATTTGAGCTTTAAAAATCTATAGACGTATACTATTTCTAACAACTAACATGAAGCTCTGTGTGTGCATACACACTGATCGCTTGATATCCCTCAAGTTATGAAAAGGAAAAAAACAACAAAAAAATGATCAAACCTACTCTGATAAAATGCCTCTTTTTCTACAGCAGAGACCCTTGAAGGTTATATGAAAGAGTAACCAAACTGCTTCATAACAAAAATCTATTAATATACTCTATAGTTAGTGATTGACTAAAATTCCCCTACACCCAACATACATGCCCAAAAAAAAATTTACATAGCTGTATACTTAAGGAAAAATTTGAAAATTCATTGTCTGTATTGCAAGACCCTCTATGTTTTTCCCAGATCTGGAGGTACCTGATGGTAGGGCTTTAAACTCAGGGCCTCACATGTTTGCCTGATTTCCTTATATTCCTGAATGAGAAATGCCTTTTCTTCACAAAGCTTTCTTATCTTGAAGGGCAGACAATATAATGGAGAGAATTTTCTACACTGATTCTGCCATGGGTCCCCAACATCTTGCATGTGCACCCACCCATGGTCACCTACTTGGAAATCAAATGGTTGTATGCCCCTCTTTCTTTGTTTCTCTGCAGTTCTCTTTAAGTGTTCCAATGCTTCCTTCTGATCGCCTTTAGAAATTCTCTTTCCCTCTGTTGATAGTGGCATTTTCCTCATACCCTGAAAGCCATGACCAAGATGAAAGTAGATTGATCTAAACTCAGTGGCCTGATTAACTTTACAGGTGATCGGCTCTACCCAACTCTCATGCTTATTTTTCACATGCTCACTTATTTCACCAACACATTTTCCAGAATCCTCAATGCTAGCTTTAACAATAGCCATTGTCATTGTAGCTTTCATACAAGTCATCAAGCACTTATTGCTAGGTTCATGTCCCTTTCCATCCATACACTATATGACAATAGGCAAAGGATCACTTCTAAATTTGCACTGAAGGGTAACATCTTTATGAATATAACCATTAACATCATTTAACCTTTTTATCATGGTTAGGGGTTTAGCAACAAATAATGCCTTGGTTTTGATGGATTTGGATGGAGGTGAGGGCTTTCCCATACTTGCAGCATTTTGGACAATCACTCTGAACTCTTACTCTAAACCTTCAGTTAAACCTGTTACAGTGTAGTAAGCTTCACTTATTTCAAAACCAGCATTAAATGTAACCCATCTTAAACAAATATTAACACGTCTTTCAATTACATAATTACACATGGAACTGCCATCATCCTCCTTAGGTTCACCCCATTTGATTGTAATTGCGGTTTTATCACAATTGTCTATCTACGGAGTCATTGGAGCTTTTGGTTTGACTAGGTCTTTGATTTCTGCTGTTGTGCTGTTATCATCCACAGAATAACTATATTTTACCACATCATCCATAATAACCTTATTAGTGATTGGTATTCTTTTTTGATCTTCAGCAATGAGGTTGTATTTCTCTTCCTCTGGATGAATCTGTGTTTCTGCCATTCTATCATATCTTTTTCACTGGAAGTTTTACACACTAATTTAGCACTTTGTTTTTCCTTAACTTCAACCTCTTGTAATATCTGAACAAATTCAACTGGTGGTTTTTGAATTGTTACTTGGGATACTGTCTCAATATTTCCCAGTTTATCAGGTTGCAAGTCCCTTCCTTCCTCCTGCTGTCCTTGTGCATTCTGCATTTCTTTTTGGATGGTCTTGGAGTTCCCCTGTGGAGCCTTTTCCAGATTATCTAAACTTTTGTTTATGTTCTCTTCCTTAATTTTATCACCTCTTCCTTTAAACTCAAAACCTTTTCAATGATTTCCCCTTGGTTGTACTGCAAAGTCCTTATTTCTTCCTGCTGATGACCTTGTACACTTTGTGTCTCATTCCGGATGGTATCCAGGTCCTTCTGTAGGGTATTTTCAGATCATCTACTCTTTTATTTATTTTTTTCAGCCCCCTTTCTGCATTCCTCTTTAATCTCCTCCCTTTCTGTTCAACCTTTTCCCCACCAGTCATTCATCTTTCTCTGATTTTCCTCTGCTTTCTTATTGCATTCATTTACTTTCTCTGCTATCTTAGAAAATTCACTCTTCATGTATTCTGCTCTTTTACTGTCTTCCTCTTCCTTTTTTTTATTCTGTATGATCATGGTCAACATCAGCTGGTATAGGTCTTGAATCCCCAGATACTCCTCTTGGTTTTGGTTCTTTGAAACAAGAGGTGGCTCTTTAATCTCCTCTGCTGACACCAGTTCCTCCACAGGGCTCTCATTGGTGCTACTGCTCCCATCTGTCTCCACTTCATATATTTTTGTACCTTGTCAATTTCCATTATTTTCCTTCCTATCAATTTTTGCTTAAACACAATGACTTGCTTACTATAACTATCTATTTTAAACAATACCCAATTTTGTACTACTTTTTTTAAATTTTCATAAAAGGTTATACCTTCCCCTCCTCTAATCTCCTATGCATCTTCATCCCTTTTCCCCATCATTCCCATGTGCTTCCTGTTCCTTTCCTTATATTCATCCTAAGTCCATGCCTGCCTATCTACTATTCATCTGACATAAATATCACATGTACCATAAAATAAATCAAAACAAATTTGTACATAGATATATATAAAAAGTACATTAAAAATTTCTCTTACCCTCTTAAGACCAGTCACTGCCCCCCTTGCTTACAGGTTGCTTGTTCTGCTGTACCTAGAAAACTGCTAAGATATAAAAATGACAACTTTCACACAATCATCACACTCTATTACCCCAATGTCCCCCCCTTTTGTTTTCATCCACATCAGTCTGTGTCTCTCATCATCATCAATCCACACACAAAAGTAATATCCACAATGATTATTGGAATCCTGGCTGATGACAAAATTTATTTAGAGTAACCCGAAAAAAAATTTCTTTTTCAAAGATTATCTCTGGGTGCCATGTCACCAACCACAACCCAATACAACATCAAAACCCATGTAACAGGCTTGAGAAACAATCTCTATCTTTTATGTAAGTAAGTGAATAAATCCAATTGCCTCATATTGGCATCAAATCTGAAAAATATCTCTACATATTTTACATACAAAAAAAATTCTAAATCAAAATTATTGCTCAGGTGTTCAGGGTGTGTGAGTTTATATAATCGAAGTCCCACATTGGGCACCAAGCCCAGAAAAAAAATATAACCATGTAATGGTCAGAATCGTGTGATCAGCCAACAAGATTCAGAGACCTAGCAAAAGTACTTCAAACCAGTATGTTCGGGATATGGTAGTCGCGGAACAGTACTAAGCTTTAACCTATTTGCCAGTGCTCCAAAATCTCCACTATCAAACCAATGCTCCTGATGCTACTAATGGTCATCGTTTTTCTTCGGTCCTGGTGGTCAGGGTAGAAACAAGGACTCTCAATTCGAACTTTGCCTGTCATGCACTAGACTTTATTAATTTAACCTAAGATACTCACTAAATACTTCGATATAGCTCAAAATATTAGTTGTTTAATATTTCATAGGTTTTGGATACATATGTATATAATTTAATCAAGTGTGGATGTGGTTGAGTAAATACGATGAACCAGGGAATGACATGACAACAGTATAGATATATACAATTTATTAACATAATTCATTAGAAAATATAAATAATAATAACCATGTTTGGATCTTATTATACTCCATGTATGGGGTTACATTTAACAAAAAAAATCATAATTGCAATGTTTGACTATCAGTTATTGCTATTGGTACAGAATTTAGATATCACTAGGATAAATATATGATTTTTTTTAGAAAGAATTACAATATTCAACCATAAGTTATTTATAAAGGTACATTATTTAGATATCACTAGGATAAATGTATGATTTTTACAAAGAAGTCACCTGTCAATAATGACAACCAAGGTTATGAACTATTAAATATAACATTTACAATAAATATAACAATTACAATAATGAACATCAGTATTAGATGTGTGTGTGCATCATAATGAAGTCATACTGGAGTTCATGACAACAACAATTGTGAATCAAAACAATAATTATAAATTAACCAGAAATGATAGTTACACACATAGTAAATAATCAGTATTATTACGTATCAGCATAAAACAATTTTTATATTGAGAATGATAATATTTTATCAAGAAATATGCCACCATAAAATTAATATGCCAATTTTGGAGAGCAAACACAATACCTGGTTATATTAAGTTAGAGGCCAAATAAATATATATAATAAATTTATGCGTGTGTTTACATGCATAGAGGAAGTTAAGTATATATATTTTTATTATTATTATATTTTCCTGTTAGTATTCCCAGCAGGAGTTATGGACCAAAGCATAATTTTAGCTCCCTTCATTATTAATAGTTATATGATAAATATGGTTTATCTATTTCACACAGCATTAACAACAGGTATGATTAAGAAATCTAATTACAGCATTCAGTGGTGTCTGCATTTGAATCCTGTGCTGGCTATATTATTAGCATTGGTGAACATGGGCCAATCTCCTTTGTCGAGCAGTAATATATATATATATATATATATATATATGTTCCTATGATAACACATCTGCATTCAGATTGGCTTGTGTAGGAAATAATAGAGTGGGCTTTGAATCCCATTCACTCATTATAGAGTCTACCCATTCATTCACTCAAAGAAAACCATGGTTATCTCATATCGCCAGGACAGGTAAAATATCCATGTGGCAGTCCGCATAGCATACTCGACATCTATTCTTTATTAAAAGCCATATAGGCACAGATCATTCTATTAAGCCACTGATATATTTGCCCATTAAAAGCATTAACTTATATCTGCATAGATATTTTCCTAAACCTGTATTTAGTAAGTAATAATGGGGAAATTTAAGACAACCATATCTTATAGGCTATAAAATTCCCAAGTGTTTCAAATATAAATTTTAACCATAAAATGCTAAAGAGGCAAAAAAAATACTACTGCTGAGATATTTCTTTCCCCAAATGCATGCATCACTAAATATATATATATAGAGCGAGATGAACACATATCTTTGCAATAAGTAATATTGCCCATTTTTATATTTAAAAAAAGAAGCACTATCATTATTATTATTATTTTTTTATTTCTACACTTAAATAAATGCATATATATATATATATATATTATTTCATTTTTTTTATTGTCACAAAGAATCTTAATCTAAATAAAATAATTTTAACACTCATTTATATTTTAAACTTTTTACCAAGGTACTGTGATTATGCATATACGGAAGAGGGCGGATTTTTTTATACAGATATTTGATTTCTTTTCTCTCTCTCTTTTTTTTTTTATTAAATAAATGACATTTTTAACTAAGCCGGAATTAGACACGATTTATGAAATTTAACTTTGACTGTTTCTTATTTTACCATTTCAAAAATCGTTACCCCTTTCCAACTTTAGATTTGGGATAAAGCAAACAAATTTATATATAAATTGGTTTAATGGTACATAATCATTTGTCCCCATACATGACTATATTGGCATATATCGGCATATCTCAAAATAAAACATATAAAAGCTGTATTTATCTATTCTTTAATAATCTTTTGTTCCACTTAGAATTATACATTATATTCTTTTTTTTAAAACCATTAATAAGTAATCTAGTTATAATTCAAATTGACTTGTTAAAAACAATAATAATAAAATACTAAAACACTCATATATATATATATATATATATATATATATATACTATATATATATATATATATATGTTCGTCCTTTTGAAACACATCTTTTTAAGATAGTCTTTTACGAATTTTCTAAATCTGAGGAAATTAAATGTTCTCAAGCTTTTATAAAAGGCATTTCTAAGATATAAATAATTTTAAAGATTCAAAGTTTATACTTGTGATGGTTTACTGTGTCACTTTGATTGAGGCAGATATTTTCTTACTGGTTCATTCATTGTCAGGATTGACCTTGGGCTTTACTGGACTCAGGATAGACTGGCTTTGAAGTTGGTTTTCCATTTTCTTTCTGGCACACGCATGGGATCAATTGGATTTTTTTTCCTTCTTTAGATGCATTTTTCTGGAGATTTTTCAGAGAAAGGGAAAGGTAAACTGTGTCCTACTCACAGATCATAGCAAGGATCTATTCTCTGCTTAAATATAGTCAAATGGTCCTTTAGAGAGAATCACTTTGTCTCTTAAAAACCTTTTTGCCTTAAAAAAAACTTTTCACTGCCAACAACTTTATTTTTATTCTTTCACTGGTTGGCTTTAAGAGTTTTGATTCTTTTTCTTTGACTGAACCCTTCTTGAAAATTTAGCCCTGTATTTATAAAAACCCTTGCTAAGCAACTCTTTGTCTCTTATATTTTTAACACCTATACTATAACTGCCTTGGTTAGAAATGAATACAGACTGCAGGATTGATCTTTGATTTAAATCAGTTTAAAGATGAGAAAATAGTTTAACACTTTCATGCAACTAGTTGTGTTGATCTTTGATCTAAAACAGTTGACACAATCCTGTTAAGATTACACCAAGGTATGAAAATCTTAATTGCCTTTTAATGGCCTTAAAGATGAGAAAATAAATTAACACTTCCATGCAACATCTTTCAGAATGTTTAAGAAAAAACAGAACCATCAAAATGTTATTCTCAAGGAAAGAATCACCTTTTAGGACAAATATATAAGACAAAGGAAATATATTTTTCTTTCTAAATATATCTAAAAAAAAGCATTTCAATGAAACAAGACATATATACATATGAGCCCTCTCATTCACCAAAACACGCATATGCATCTGTATATTATCCCCTTTAACAAACAAATAAAAAATGAAAAATTAGATATTTGAGCTTTAAAAATCTATAGACATATACTATTTCCAACAACTAACATGAAGCTCTGTGTGTGCATACACACTGATCGTTTCAATATATATATATATATATATATACACACACTATAACCTTAATGGAAGAGAGGAGATGATGGGGGTAGGTGAAAGATGAAAATAATGAAGAATAAACAAAAGAAAGAAAGAGAAAGGGAAATGATGAAGAAGAAAAATGAGATGATATGATAGAGGGTGCTAATTGTAACCTTTTAATAAAATAAAGATGATGAAGATAAGATGAAATGATGAATAAGATGGAGTAAAGATAAGATGAAATGAAATTAAGGAGATGATAGAGATGATGGAATAGAAGAATGAACTGACCTATAAGAGATGAGAATGATATTTATTAGAGACTCCTAACGACTTGGCTCAGTGGGGTTACAATAAAAATCAAGGGTGAATGATGATCCAGAGATATACAATCAGACAGAGACCAAATCCAATACCAATGCAAATATAACTATTTTAGCATATTAATAATTTAACATAGATAATTTAAATCGTTAGTTAATAGTTATTAGATTCAGCCTACTATCAGATCATACACTCTGAATAACACAAATTATACTTTGTTTGGAAGGATTATCTCACTAAATTATAACTAACAAGGCAACAAGAGTAAACAATCTCAGGGGTTTTAAAACTAAAACTCTTGTGCAAGATAAAAGTTTAAGTTGCCTAATAAATGATTGCTTGGATTAATCAACAATTGAGTGATATCTTGGCCAACCATAAGATGACTATCTTATGTTCAATCATGGAGTAATAAACAAAAAAAATATTAATCCAAAGATTTGATTGATTAATCTAAATTTAAATTAATAATGGCTTATTACCCAAGACATCACTCGAGCAAGGAAAAGGACAAGGGTACTTTTTATGTCATTCCCCATACTCACAGACAACCTACTAAGGACCTTAAATGCAGATGGATTAGAAAATTTTTAAAAAAATATACAAGATGATGATAGATAATGTGCAGCATTAAAAATAAATAGTAAATACTCTTCTGAAGCACTAATATTCTTCATTTCACATCACATAATCTTGAGTCTGGGAAGATATAATGATAACTTAAAAATCAACTTTAAAATGAGCATTCTATTAAATATCTGTAATTCTATAATTATCTGTTACTGTGATTCAATCTGAGAATCACAAAGATTAACATGGCTTTATATAATTTAAACCAGTATAATAATATATTTTGTATACTTTATGAGATTTTTATGAACCTTTGGAACTCAAGATAATATTATTTCATATAAAAGTAAAACAAACAGAAATGAAACTCTTTAAATAATAATAATTTGGTTTATTAATAACAATATATAAAAAAAAATATTTACAAACAAAAATTACTGGAATAAACATTGCCAAGATAGCGCTGGTATCTTTTAAAAAAACATTTTGACTCTCAAACTTTGTTTTGGCTTACAAAATTATAACATTTTATCTGGCTAAAGTTACTGAATATTCCTCTTTAACTCTTTTTAAAACTGTTTATCTTGATAAACAAAATAAAATAAATAAATAAATACAAGAGCAAGCAGAGGCTATTTGATATTAAATTCTAATCTCTTTTAATAATTAGAGATTCCAAATATTTATACTTCAATTTCAATGCTCTAAGTTTAACAAACAATTCTATTTTAATTGGCATATTTAATAACACACTAATAGGTTTATATTTATTACCCTAAGTTAAGCACATGCTAGGCTGGGACTAGCATATACAGCATATATTTTAAAAGTTATCACTAGTTACACTGACACTATTAATATTATAGCTAGTGATGTATTTAAGTAAATTTCTAGCTAACTTTAAACTAAACTAGATGCATGGGCCACTCACTCATCAGAGATCATTTATACACATATTTCCATAAATTCTGTCCACATAAAATTATTACACTAAATGTTTTTTTTAATTAAAATTTAAAAGACTTACAATTCCAGCAGTGAAAACTCTGGATGAACATATTAAACTACTTAGTATGTGTGAATTGCCACTTATAACCATATGCATAATCTACATAACTTAAAAATACATATAAATTATTGTTGGTTGGTTTGTGGATGATAAAACTATCATAACAGCATAATTCAGACATTGATATACCTTTAAGCAATAAAAATAGCTAACTACAACCTGAAGAAGCAAAGTTCCTCAAACAAACATATATTGTCATTACATATCTAAAACAAATGCAACATCACCTACTGTGGTGGAACTAGCATTAATACATAATGAGTGATAGGCCAAAATAAATACATATATGCTCCACAAAGCTGAATAAGAATGTGGTGGCTTCCAAAAATACCTACCTATCTTTGTGGCAGAAAATAGGATGCCTGGACCTTGTCTCAGCACAACCGGAACAGGAAAGTCACACCAGGAAAGTATGATCCTCTTCATGGGATCTAAATACTTCAAAAATGTGATCACAATCACTAGAAATATAAATATCTGGTATACAATAATCCTCAATTGGAACAAGCACTATCACCTCATGGAAAAGCAATACAGTAAGGGTGGAGGACCTTGTCTACTCCATTAAGCATACTGATAATAATTAACAAAGCCTTGCTCTATGAGGCTAACAAATACTAAACTAATAACAAGATATAAACATCACTTGAACTGACTAAGTCATCAATAAGAATTTTTAAAATACAACGCATATACTCAATGTCAGAACCAACAATGCAAACTATGTAAACTGACTAATATAAAAATTACTTAAAAATTAAATGCATATAAAAATTCTAGGAAAAGGTACAATGTACACATAATAAAATATTATGTATTAAAATATAGTGACTAGTGGACATTTAAAAGACTGCAAATTAATTGCGAGAAAATTAATTCTCAATGCTTATATAAAAATATTTGTGGTTATTATAACTATAGTACACCTGGGTCTCTTTTTATGCGGACTTATTTAACACGATTTTGAAGTTACGCGATTCCATGTTTCACTGGAAGTCGAACTCCGATAATGCGCTATTACTTTAAATAATAAATTTTGCGTATATTGAAAGTAATAGCACATTATTGGAATTCGACTTTCATCTTAGTAATTTCAATATTTTCAGTGCTTTATAATAGTAAGATTTTATGCAAGAATGAAATTAAAATCATGATTTCCACATTTTATGTATACACACATTAAATTTTACAAGATTATAATGTAAATTTGTTCAAACATTGTGTGTGTTAATTTTGCATTTTAAATCACATTCTGTTTTTACTTTTTAAAAAAGAATGTAATCAATTATTAATCATTTAGTGTCCGCAAGTTTATTTTTAATCAGTAATAGCAGTGAGCACAATTAAAATTGAAAATTAAAAAATTAAAGACAAAATAAGAATTTAATTTTTAGTTGTTAAATTAATTACTAATTACATTGTCACCAGAAAACCATTAACAACATGAGAGTGATGTTGGTGCTAGTTGTATTTTCTCATGTGAAGAATCTGATTTTTTTACGAGTTTGCAAATGAACCTGTTTATCGGCAAATCGCGATAATAATTAAAACGTGTATAAAAAATGTAAATTACTGTAAATTATGCATAAAAATATATTGTTTTGAATAAAATTAAATATTATAGTTAAAAAAAAGTTTGTCTTGTATCAATTTTTTTCAAATTTGAAATTTTTTATTAGTCCTATTTTATTTCCTTTTTTTTTTTTTGCACGAATTTTAAAGTAATTGTACGTTGGTGCTTTGCTTTTACGCAATTTTTGAAAAATCTCAGGCCGTATCCCCCCTTTTTCAAGGTAAGTTACGTCTACTTTTGCGCGATTTCATTTGCGTGTGTTTTCTGAGGAACCTATCTATTGCGTAAAATGAGACCCAGGTGTATTCATAAAACAAATGAATGGAAACCCTCTGATAAACCTCTTTGGCTGATTTAAAATAAAACTGAGTGAAATACGACACATTTAAATAAGCTAAAAATGAGATATTAAAATCTCTGTGAATAAAATTATTGAATATAAGTTAACTTGTGAGATGTTTAACAAATATAATAATATAAAATTACCTGAGAATGGTAGAATTTCTTCTCATTATAATAAACCCATTAAGATTAAAATTGTAACATTAATTTAACTGGCATATTTATGCTAAATAGTATTACACATATTTTTAAATATATATATATATATAGCATAAATATTTTTCCGGTTTCTTTTTTTTTTTAAACCAATAAAACAAACAATAAAAAAATACAGTAACTTCAGTTCATAGCTTTCTGTTCAAGACATTTATATAATTTATTGAATATTATTTATCATAAGCACAGCAACAATTTCTAAATGAAACATGTTTAATAGTTCTTTAAAGTTAAAGTAATTTCTTCCTTTAAAGATATTTTTATAGTTCAAAGAGCACTATAATAAAACATTAAAATAATAAGAATAAGCTGGCAATAGAATGGTAAGTAAAACAAATTATTCAGCTGAGAATATCATTATGGTATCCTGGGTTTACTTGTACAATAATACAGCTTTATTTTAGTTCCAGTTTTTTTTTTAAAAAGAACGCATATCTAAAACAGTTCTCTCTCTCTTTTTTTTTTTTTTAAAATATTTTTGCATTTAACATTTTAAAATTTGCTTCCAAATAATTTTTCTTTACTCTTCTTAACATAAGAGTGGGATTATTTTGCAAGTAGAAATTTCCATCTGTTTAAAATACTAGAAGCAATTGTCACAAATTTCATGTATAGATATAAGCAAATATAATAGTTCATTATAACCTATACTATATATCTGACAGATAAAAAGTTCATCCTTAATAATTGCAGTTTATAACATTTTGTCCAACTGTTTAGAAATAAATAATATCACAAATAATATACTTTTAGTTGAACATTAGGCAAAATTAATACTATAAGTACTTGAAGTCAATCATAAATGGACTTAAACAAGGATATTGAAGCTTTTCAACTATAATAAAGTTACTACAAATGTCTTTCAATTTTCTTTGTTTTAGTTTTAGGCTATTTAAATAATAACTAAGTAATTTTCGACTATAAAAGTTCAGTGCAATAAAGACATTTAGCCATGGATATATTAACTGTCTATATCTTAATTTCATTTCACGGAAGATATAAGTTATGTGGTTAGGAGATAAGATAGCAGATATAAAAAAAAATTTAAACATTTTTCTATAGCTTTAAGAATATTAATTGAAAGTCAATATCAAGAAAATGGGTTTATCTTTTTCTTAGCAGTTGCAGTTCATAACTTTAGAACAATTAGATATACTTTTAACATACTTTTGCTTTTTAAAAATAAAAAATAAACTTTTAAAATAATTACAACTTGTTTTTAGGAGAAGAAAGGTTTCAGGATACTTCAGAATTCAAGAACATGCACACCTCAACACAATAAAACCTCCTATTTATATCCTGATTATTTCTACCCCTCCCCAAATTTTCATGTCAATTTCTTTTAATACAACCAATCAATATAATTTATTTCATTTTAACTGTAATTATTTTTAAAAAATCAGCTGGAATATTAATCACTGATGTAATTTTGATCTATTTATTTGAAAATCACATGGGTTAATGATTAAATTAAAAGTTAATTATTAGTTTTTTATGTAACATTAAAAAAAAATTGTATTACATAAAATAAAAATAGAAAAACCAATATAAAATCAAACTAGTTTTATTTATCAATAGATCTTTTAAATATTTAATTATACTGATTTTTATTCATTAATTTGTTTTTTTTGTTTTTTTTAATTAATATTGTAGTTAAATTATTACTCATTCATTTACTTCATATCTCCATGCATGCACACACACAGGGATGACCTTTAACCTGACCTCCACTAATTAATTATAACTTTTTTATCAACTACAAATAAAAATATTAAGGAATATTAGATTAGAAATAACTTAACAGGTTAATGCTAATTTACATTAAACATTTAAATATTAATTTGACTGCTTTAATAAAAACTAAAGATTACTTTTAAATCGATTGTACATTATTTATATTATTTATAATATTAACTTAATTATAAGTTATAAACTAAAAATAAACAAAACCAAAAGTTATTTTATAATATATTTAACATTATTTATTAATTTAAAAACTAACCTAAATATTTACTTTAAGAAAATTGCTATCTTATATCTCCTACAAACTAATTCCCAACATGCTACTGACATTATACACATAATCATATAAAATGTACTAAATATTACAATATTATCCATTATTAGGATATATTATTCATTAACCAACTAATTTCTTCTTTTTTTATCATTATTTTTTAAACATATAATTGCAAATAAATAGTTAAGCTAAGATAAACTCTGGAACCTGTTGGAGCCAAATGAAGTTTCACTTATGTACAATATATATATATATATATATATATATATATATATATATTTTCAATACTAAACTTAATGTAAATATAAGGGACTTGAACTCTACTTTTAAACTGCCTACAGCTATCCAATCCATCTTATTCAACTGATACACATGACCACAAACATGAAAAAAATAAATGATATCCAATATACATATTTCATGCTCAACCAGCAGTCACCACTTGGTCCAGATCACCATCTCCCACACTTATATACAAACAGTGATTAGTTTAGTGATTTCTTAAAGGTTTGTGATGATGGTGTTCTAATTGTATTTTTATTTTGGACTATTTTCATTATCTAATATGAGTATTGAAAGCATTGCAGGTACTTCACTGATTCAGAAAATAGTAAAATAACATCATATTTCAGTAAAAATCTTCATCTTTATGGTCTACCTAAAATTCATAAGGATCATGTTCCATTAAGACCTATTATTAGTTCTATAGATTTACCTTGCCAAAATTTGGCAAGATTCCTTCTCAAAGTTCTAAGGGCTTTGGCATACAAGACCCAGTCCTTTGTCAGGGATTCTAGATACTTTGTAGAATTAATCAAGAACATGAAAATTGAAAGAACTCACTTACTGGTAAGCTTTGATGAGGAAAGTTTATTCACAAATGTACCATTTGTCTTTGTAAGGGAAAGATTAAATGGTGATAATAGTTTACAAACCAGAACAGCTTTTCCTATTGAAAGTATAATGGAACTATTAACATTCGTATAAAACAACCTATTTTCAGTATAACGCAGAATTCTTCCAACAAAATCAAAGAATGGCTATGGGCTCACCACTGTCCCCCCTGATTAGCAATATTTACATGGAAGAACTTGAAACCATACCATAAAAACTACTCTGTATTCACCTAAAGTTTGGTTTCACTGTGTGGATGATACATTTGTTGTATGGCCACATGGTGAACCACTGCTACAAACTTTCTGAAAACACATCAACAACATATCCCCTTCAATTAAATTCACAATAGAATCAGAACAAGAACAAAAGTTTGCATTCTTAGATGTTCTTGTGACAAGACTCCCTCATGGCAAAATCAAAACAACAGTTTACTGAAAACCTACACATACAGGAAAATACCTAACCTATACATCCAATCACACCAGAAACACAAAACATGAAGTTATACTATCACTATGGAATAGAATGAAAGAAGTTTGTTCAGAAACCAGTGATTTGAAAAAAGAAGATATCTAGATAGAACAAACTCTTATGAAAATGGTTATCCATCAGCTGTTATTAAAAAAATGTTAAATAGACAACAAAAAGAACCATCAACAGAAAAGACAATTATTGGTTCTGTAGAGTACCCATACATTCCAAAAATAGCAGACAAATTAAGAAAAATCTGCAATTACTATAAGATCAGAACAGCTTTCCATAGCCATACCACACTAAGAGGAATTCTACATCTACAAAGCCTAAACTTGAAATGCTGAAAAGAAAAAAACTGCATCTATGAAATACCATGTAAATGGGAAGAACATATATTGGTGAGACCAGTTGTCCCATTGAAAAATGCTTGCAAGAACACAAACTGATGATTAAAAGAGAGAAAGCAGATGTGTTTAAGGTAGCAGACTATGGATAGAGAAAAAAAGGTACAAAGAAAAAAATTTAAAGAAGCTGCTCACATGACAATGGCAAAAAAATCCATAAGCCAATGTAGTGTGATGATACATAATGTATGAAAAACACCAATCATCTGTGCTCTTGGAGAAATGCAGAGAAATCAGGAGAAATCTCATAGATAAGTATATGAAATTTCTATTGACTGTTGCCTTTGACAGGATGGCTCAGTTGGTTAGAGTGTTACCTTAAAATTCAATAATCAAGAATCTAAAGACCCAGGTTCAGATTCTATGCTAGTACTGTCACTGATCAGGCCAGCAACACTTGAAAAAGAGAGGAGAATAATACCCCTCGAAACATTGTGCACATACTAACCTGTTTGATGTGCTATTACTAACAGATGAATGTATTTGGAATATTTAAATAAAGTTAATTTTTTCTAAAGACATTCAATACACATATATAGAAATAGTCCAATATAAAAATACAAGTGATTAGTTTATATTAAGATCTCAAATCATAAAACCTTAATGGACAAGCTTCAATCTTCTCCACTCTCCAATTCTTCAGCCATCAATATCATTGAAAATCTAAGGATGTGATACTCAAAGCCTTTGTTGATGCCAATATTATTGTCATACCCATGTTGACATTACATAAATATGTCCAATTTAATTATACAGAAGAGAGATGGACAGAATACAGGTTGAATATGTAATATTTAAATACATGTATATTTTCTATACTAAACATAATGTAATTGTGAGGGACTTGAATTCTAACATTCAAGCTCACTATAGCTATCCAATCCATCGTATACAACTAATACACATGACCATGTACATGTGAAAAAGATAATTGATATCCAATATTGTGCTGAATCACCCTCTTCCACACATATATACAATCAATGCTCAGTTTATATTAAGATAGCAAATCTTCTAACTTTAATGGACAAGTTTCAATCTTTTCCACTTTACAACTCTTCAGCCATCCATATCATTGAAAATTAAGTTGGAATTAAGCTCCTATCTGTGAAGGATCAGATTGACTTAAGGTCAACATGGGTGTAACAATAATACTGGCATCAACAAGAGATTTGAGTACTCATTCTCAAATTTTCAATGATATGGATGACTGAAGAGTTGGAGTGTGGAGAAAATTGAAGTCTGTCCATTAAAGTTTGAAGATTTTCTATCTTAATAAGAACTGAGCATTGATTGTATATACATGTGGAATATCTTAGTATGGATCAACTGATGAGTGCTGGCTCAGCATGAAATATCTATATTGGAGATCATTTATCTTTTTCATATGTATGTGATCATGTCTCAGTTGGATAATATGGATTGGATAGCTGTAGGTAGCTTGAAAGTTATATATATATATATATATATATATATATATATATATATATATATATATATAATTATTCAAAACAACACAATAATTAATACAGTAACAATATTTTAAACAAATATATACCAATTTAATAGAAGTACTTTCAACTATCTATGTAGTCGTTGTCAACTAGACTCAAATTGTGTTAGAAAAAACCGTTACAAAGGTAAACAAAAGCAATATGTCATACATCAATTTTCCCACAATTCATTAATTTTTATATTGGCTGTCTGTCTATTTATCAACTGTTGCTTTTCACTTTTTATTAACATAGCTTCTTTAATTTTGCGTTTATTATTATTTCTTTCAATACACAGAATTTTAACTTTATTAAAATAAAAGATATTGAAAAAAGAGGATATATTCATTGGTATTCAAATGTGCCAATTGCACATAAATTATCCAGTTTAAAATCATTTTTATTTAGGAATAATAAATTATGTAAATATAGTTCTGATAAAATAAGTAACATAAATGTATTTATTATGGATTTGTTAAATGTTGGATATGATCATAAATTAATTTATAATATTGTTACTAAGTTTAATAATAATAGAAATATTTTAGATGCTATAGATATTGATAAAATAAAATATACTTGGATATCAATACCATTTATTTGTAATGAACAGGTTAAATTTATAAAACAGATATATAAAAATATATGTCGAGTTGCATTTTATACTACTCCTAATTTAAATAGATTAATAAATAATTCAAAAAATAGGTGTGGTATTTTAAATCAAAGTTGTGCAATATATAAATGGCTATGTTTTTGTGGAAAGGCATATATTGGGGAATCTCGATGTACATTGGAGAAAAGATCAGGGGAGCATTTGTTATTATATAAACGAGTGCAAAAATCAAGACAAGAGAATGTTAGAAATGATGATGTATCACCATCAGTATTTTTTGATCATAATGTAACATGTAATTATGGTTTTGATTTTGATTTTAATAAAGTTAAAATTCTGTGTATTGAAAGAAATAATAATAAACGCAAAATTAAAGAAGCTATGTTAATAAAAAGTGAAAAGCAACAGTTGATAAATAGACAGACAGCCAATATAAAAATTAATGAATTGTGGGAAAATTGATGTATGACGTATTGCTTTTGTTTATATTTGTAACAGTTTTTTCTAATACAATTTGAGTCTAGTTGACAACGACTACATAGATAGTTGAAAGTACTTCTATTAAATTGGTATATATTTGTTTAAAATATTGTTACTGTATTAATTATTGTGTTGTTTTGAATAATTATATATATTTTATTATAATTGGAATACAGACATTGATTAATAATTTATATATATATATGTGTGTGTGTGTGTGTGTGTTTTACCAGTTCTTACTTATGGATCTGAGACTTGGACACTTAATAGAAAAAGCAATACAGAGACTTCAGACCACTTAAAGAAGTATGGAGAGATGCATGTTGGGAGTAACAAGAAGAGATCGAAAACGCAATGTATGGGTAAGAGAACAAACAGGTGTTACTGACCTCATTGAAAAAATTAAAAGATTGAAGTGGAGTTGGGCTGGACATATTGCTAGAAGAGATGATAATAGATGGACAATTGAAATTTTAAACTGGATTCCAAGAGATTGTAAAAGACCCAGAAAGAGACCACATGTGATATGGATGGATGAAATAAGAAAGTGTGCAGGGGTGATGTGGAGAAGAGAAGCTAAAGATCGGAAAAGATGGATTAAACTTGGAGAGACCTTCATCCTGCAGTGGATTGATAATGGTTGATGATGATGATGATGATGATATATATATAAATTTAATCCATTACACTATTATTTCATTCAAGCACAAGTGTGTGTGTGGCGCAACTGCTCCCAAAAGCTGTTAATACAAATACAAATAGCTAACTAAAATATTAAAACAGCTGAGCGCTTTCAAAGGATCTTGCCTTCATAATCATAGCTTGCTTACGTTTAAATTTATGCAAATATGCTAATTCCATCTTTTTGATAGAGAAAAAAAACACGTGTCCTTCCTGTTTATGGCATCGCTGTCACGAGGGATAAATAAAGCCTCTTTGATCTTTCTTTTGAGGTCATGTCTCTCTCTACATACGATGGTGGGATTGTCCGGAATGCACTCATGGTGACTTGTGCACTGGTGCTGATAAAAAACTGAATAAGTAGAAGGATCGTTGCGAGCTCTATTGTACGAATACTTGTGCTGTGCCAATCGTGTGGCCAAAGATGCTCTGCTTTCCCCATAATAAGTGCCTTTGCAATAGTTATTTGGACAAGCAATGTTATATACTGTATGGGGGGTCTGTAACAGTGGAGTTTGATCTTTGGTATTGTTAATTAGATTGTTAGAATTTGGAGGGGTTCGAAAACAGAGCTGATATTTGTTGTTAAGGATGGAATGTAGTTTCTTGTGTAAATTGGGTATGTATGGAAGTAATAATCTGGGTTTATCCTGTGTGGCGTGAGAGTTGAGAGGTTTATTCTGAATGTGTGAGATTTTTTTGTCGATGATGGATTGTCTGAAGCCTAAATTCAGTAGATCATTTCTATATTCTGCTACATTTGTTTTTGCATCTGCCTCGATTTTACACAACAATCTGTTTCTATGCAAAAAAGATGCTAGACCCGATAATTTATGTGCTGTGGGTGTGTGAGATTGGGGGGTGTGTATGGCATCTGATTTCCAACGGTTTGATGGCCATGCTATAATGGCAGCGGTTATTTTCTCTTTTTATTTTGACATCGAGGTATTTGACTTGTTGGTGAGTCTCATATATTTTTTAAATAAATAATATAATACCATTATATAAGAAAAATAATTCAATATATTTATTATAACAAAAATATTATCAAAAATGGAAATTAACGAAATCTATTATGCTATTTTTTCATAGAAATTACACATTCACAAAACTATGTACCAAAAAGGACTTTTTATGCATAATTATTATTAAAATATATTTTTTTATATAGCTGTTACATGTAATATTTTTATTATTTAAAACAAATATAAGAACATCTTTTTAATGTAATTATTTTCTGCCTTTCTCATTATAGAAAAAGGTTTAACATTGATACATAGTAATATATAATGGATATTGGGCTGTGCAATTAATGGGTTAACTGGACCTTGAGATATCACAAAATTTCTAGAACAAGACTATTCATGACATGATAGATATATGAAATAAGAAAGTTTATGATAAAAAGATTTTGGATTGGAAAAAAATCAAATAAACTTGGAGAGGAATCATATTAAATACAGTAATAATGGTAGTAAATGATAGTGGTATACAAGAAATATAATAAAAACTAAAACATACAACTAAATATATTAAGATTCTATAGATAAATTAAAAATTGGAAATACAGATAAGAATCAACACTTGACATGCAAACCGTAAAATGCAATTTATCAAAAAAATAGAGCAAAGACAAAAATGAATATAATATTTTAACCGAATAAAAAATACAAACAATAAAAATAACAGACCATAAATAAAAATATTGTTTGATATTAATTGTGGATGTAAAGAATTACGTATTAGTTAGAGAGTTAAAGTGTATTTTAAGAATAGGATTTAATGAGCATAAGGGTGTACATAATAAAATAAAATAAATACAAGAATGACAAATTTAGAACACAAAAAGAAGGACCAGTAAAGAACTTGTTATTAGCACAAAAAAACAATTACTAAATAACGGAAATGCTAATACTACAATGAACAAACGGTATGATTATCATATAATCATTTGCATATTAGTAAGTCAACATCACTCTAATTTGTGTAATAGATGTTATAGTTGAAAATGGTTTCAACTCAAAATGTGTATTATAATCAGAATGTACAAAATTTGTGTTTTTTAGTGTCTTTATAAACTTAAATATATATATTTCAAATGTTATTTGCATTTTTCTCATGTATGAAATCGAGTTTGAAACTGTGGATAAAGTTTTTTCTCTGTTTCTTCTGAGACTGAATTAATATTTGAGGTCTATTACCAAAAATATATATTTAAGTCAACTTACAATTTTAACCTTTCAAATTAATTTGCTGCAAGAAGAATAGCCTCCCAACAAATTAAGCAAGAAATAAATTTTGTAAACAGTATCGTAACTACAAATACGAATGCAATTTCAAACCAAGCTAATGTAGACTTGAGCAATTATAGTATATGCATAAGTTACTCTCACCATGACAAAAGTTTTTAAACATCCTAATATATACATATATATTATTGTTTTATAGAATCTTTAAAAACTTTTTTTAAACTTTTTATCGTAAAATCTCCCGAAAAATTTTGTTTTATTTTTTTAACTTTAAAGATGTACACTAAATATATTATTTATTCAAAATATTACTTCTAGTAGGTTTTTTTTTTTTTTTTTAGCATTACAAATCAATTAGTTAGTTGAGAAGATTTTAATATACTTTACTTATTATTTATTCTCAATTTATATGATTGTATATAATGTTAGACTAGTTTATAGTTTGTATATCAAGTTGTTTCTTAAACGTACTACCACCTGTAGCTGTAGGAAAATTACTCATAATTTTTAACTGAGTATTTCGTTGACATATGGTACGAATGAATTATATCTTTCTTTATAAGCTTCTTTGTGTTACCTCTTTAATACATTAAATCTTTTATTATAAGTAGAATAAATTAAAAATTTAATCACTTTGTAATCAGAGAAAGTAAATACGATGATTAAAATTCGAATTTTATCTGGCGAACAAAACATTAAAAAAAAAGAATTAATAATTGTTTAAAATATCCATTTATGTTTATTAAATACAGATTTTGTTTAAAATGCTTGTGGTATATATATATAGAAAGAAAGGAAACTGCTTTTGTCCTTTACAATATACATGTATGTGTGTGCGTTTGTGAATTTTTCCCTTTTATAAATAACTATTGATTTACCTTTCATTAGATTTTTTTTCCTTTTGCATTTAAATTATTATTGACAGAAACAACATTTATGTAAATACATATGACTGTAAGTATACGTTATCTTGGTGAGATATCATCTGATTAGGCCGCGAAAGTTAACAATACTGACGGATGCAGACATTTTGCGGTTTATTTTAAGATAACAAGTTTCTATTTTTTCCTTTTAGTCATTTTTATAGGAGTATGTGTGTATTTAGTGTAAACGCATATCAAATAAAATCGACTTTTTTTTTTTTTGTCGGAAATCAATTAATTCTTTGCCTGTCTTAAAATTTAAAGTATAAATATTTACAATATATTATAAGGAATTATGATTTATTTAAATAAGTTTATAACTACTCATTAAGCCAGATATTTTAAATTAAATTTATATATTAGAAAATGAAGCAATAAGAAAAAGTATAAATTATATATTTAAATATAAACTTATATTGGCCGATCGATATAAACAGACATTTTGGTGGATTTAGCCTTTAAATAATATTGTCAAGCGTTGGTGGTCGAGTGGTCAGCACAGTTGCCTTACAATCAGTTGTCTCGGGTTGGCGGGGGGGAAAAAAATATTGAAGTGTAAATACTTAATGTTTGCCATTAAATAAATTGTGTTGTTTTTTTTTAAATCTATATATAATTAATGCAAGCAAAACTTTTTTTTTAAGTTTAAATAATTATAAAATTTTAATTTTATCAAATGTATTGTTCTTTACTTTGGCTTAAATTGACTTTGCCTCTTTTCAGCTGATTCTTTCAGGGTAATTGAATTCTAAATCACCGTCAGTCCCGCACACATGTTCTTACCGATCGGGCAGATGGCTAGCCTCTGTATTCAATGCTTTTCCCTTAGTTAGACGAGCCAACTATCGTATACAGGTATAATTGTGTTTTATTAGAATTACATAGTCATCGAATAACTTATTGATGATCTTAATGTGGCAATTAAAATGAACACACAGTCGAATTATTTGTCGGTCACGGTTGGTAAGTACAGGAAATACACAGATTAGCGGCCTTACGCTAACCTCTATTTCATCGCGTGCGTGATGTTAACTAAAAGAAGTCATTTCATTGAACATGTGACACTTGTAGTTAGTAAATAATGACTTTTTAAAATCAGTTGCATTTAAAATAAAACAATTACACAGACAAACGGAAAAGGTTAGTAGTTTTACCATTAGTCATTTTAATGAACAACTGCTCAGTTGATTTTATATGTATAAATTGATATCTAAAATCATATAAAATTAGTGTCTATTCGATAGCAACAGTTCGAATATTGTTATAATTGTATAAAGCTTACGTTTGAAGGCTTAGAATAGAACTTCATTTAAAATATGCTCCAAGAATGGGTAAGATAAAGCTATTCAAAAATATGCCGGTTGTTTAATTTTAGTTAATGGAAATAAATGGAGAAAACTCGTTCCGCTGCTTGTGCCATCTGTACAAGTTGCTGAGATAATTGTTCAAGCCGACAATCAAGTGGATGGGTCCCGATAAGCGACAGATTAAAAAGAATATTTAGCCGCTTCTATTATCCTAATCCAGAATTGTCTGAAGTTGAAATTTAAATCGTTTCTTTCACAAGGAATAAACTGAAGTTGTTTACGATGAGGAAATGATTTAACATCTGTTTGCAGCTTATTAGGTCTTTACAAAAAATATTTATTTTATTTATACAGGCTTGTCATATTTTTTTAATGATCGTAAGAAATATAGTATATTCTTGACAGTAATATAAAAATAAATGTGCGAATCATCATCATCACTTTCAATCAGAATCGAGGCATTAAAAAAATTAATTTTACACTGACTTTAGAAAATTAACCAAGAATTTAAAAATCATTAACCTCTCTATTCAGCTCCGGTCCAAGAGTTTTGGCCCCCTAGGCAGATTTCAGTCTTGGACCAATGACTCCCCTTTTACCATTAAACGCATTGTGTATTAACTAATCTGCATATCTACATGCAATCACTTTAAATATATATATATATATCTAAGTAAAATAATTGATAAACTGATACTGGCAGTGTCTCCCCCATGTAGATGCTTGTTTGTCAAGTCTATAGTTCGAGCCAGTTCTGTAGATTCCATTCTCATAAACTTTCTCATCGACTTATCTTGCATGTGTTGATTTCTTTGCAGGTTTTTCAAATTCTCTAAATTCATTTTAGATCTTGTTTATCTATCTGATGTCATAGCACCCATTTTAGCCTTCTACTTTTCTTACATGTAACTTTATAATACCTATTTGTTCTCTCGATCCTATATTTTATTTGCATTTCCTTGTTGTTACACTTAACTAAATTCGCTGTGTGGTTGCAATTTTTGAATTTTTTTTATAACTAATTTTCGATTCAAAACGGAAGCATTGTTTGAAGATGCTTATTAAGAACTTTTTTTTCAGGCCCATTAAGCATATTTTCTTTTAAAATTAGATTAGCTTTATCAAAAGCATTCTATCCAAATTTAATTCTATGATTACTTTTATACATTATGTTTTAATACTGGTTAAATTCTAATGTTCTGTGATTAATCTTTATTTTCTTTTTTAACCTTTTTAAAGTCTAGCTAAATATGATAATTTTTTTTAAAGGTATTATAAATCATATCCAGGTATTGAGAGAAGTTATAGGAAGGACAAATGAATATAAGTTGCCATTATGTTTTGGATTTGTAGATTATGAAAAGGCATTTGATTCTATAAACATTTCTTCAGAGATTAAAGGATTGGATCATCAAGATCCAGGATATTGTCATATTTTAAAGAATATGTATAAAAATGCAACAGCAACAATTAGATTACATAATGATACTATGAAAGCCAACATTGAGAAGGGTGTAAGACAGAGTGATTCCATATCTCCAAAATTTTTTACAGCAGTGCTGCAAGAAGTATTTTGTGGATTAAAATGGGAAACTAAAGGAGTGAAAGTAAATGGAGATTATTTAAGTCATTTAGATTTTGCAGATGATGTAGTTGTTTTTGCAAATAATGCTTCAAAGCTGCAGGAAATGTTGCAGGAGTTATCAGATGAAAGTAGGACTAAAGATAAATGTTTAAAAGACTAAAGTAATGTTTAATCGATTTGCTCAAAATATGAAAATAAAGATTGATTATGATGAATTAGAAGAAGTTAACACTTACAAATACCTGGGTCAAATTATTAATACAGATGGAAACATAATTGATGAAATTAATCATAGAATTAAACTTGGTTGGAGTGCTTTTGGTAGAAATAACTTCATACTGAAAGGAAATATGCCTATGTGTTTGAAAAGGAAGGTTTTTAATAAATGTGTTTTACCAGTTCTTGCTTATGGATCTGAGACTTGGACACTTAATAGAAGAGCAATACAGAAACATCAGATCACTTAAAGAAGTATGACAAGATGCATGATGGGAGTAACAAGAAGAGATCGAAAACACAATGTATGGGTAAGAGATCAAACGTGTTACTGACCTCATTGAAAAAATTGAAAGATTGAAGTGGAGTTGGGCTGGACATATTGCTAGAAGAGGTGATAATAGATGGACAATTGAAATCTTAAACGGGATTCCAAAAGATTGTAAAAGACCCAGAAAGAGACCACATGTTAGATGGAAGGATGAAACAAGAAAGGGTGCAGGAGTGATGTGGAGAAGAGAAGCTAAAGGTCAGATAAAATGGATTGAACTTGGAGAGACCTTTATCCTGCAGTGGATTGATAATGGTTGATGGTGATGATGATGATTAACCCCATACCTCATTCCATTCCATACATACACACATGTTTCTTTTTGTTTTATCACACTTATAGTATTTTTGAAACTCTGGTGGTGCATTTTCTGTGAAGAACCAGACCATTCGTAAAATTTACATGTTTTAAATAAGTTAAGTTTCGTTCATTTATACAGTGCATTCTGCAATATCAGATATATTTGGTTCAAAGTCTCTTTAATATAATAAACATCAAAATAAGTCTCTTTAATATATAATATATTGTGCATGTGCAGTAACTTTTCAACACACACATATATTTATATACAGCGGGAGTGGGAAAATGGTTGATCGCGATCGACCGGTCTATCAGAACATCTTGACAGTCGACCACAGACGTTTTTGCCGTCAGATTACTGTTGCCTAAATTCCGAATCTTTTTATTTTTACATTTATATTTATAAATTCTATAACTGGGTTGACCAATGGTAGCACTCAAGTGGCAATACAATGTAGTATATATGTGTTTTTTATGTATTTTGTTTTGCTCTTATTCTAAAAAAATTAGCAACTAAGAAATTTGCAATAAAGCTTACGTTTTTTGTCTTGAAGGTGAATTTGTTATATAATACAAAATTTTATTTAAAAAAAAAAATTGTAATGTCTTAATTTCAGATAAAATATGATTGCTGAAAAAACAAAAAACCTACCATTTTCATAATGACTAGGAGGAGCTATATTTCTTTACTATGTATAGAGACAAATGTCTTTGCCATGCTACTGTAGCTTTACAGAAGAAAGAAAATTTGCAGAGGCATTTTTCCAGTTTGCATACAAAGTATCAAAATGAATATCCTGCTAACAGCGAGTTAAGAAAAGGAAAGTTAAAAGAATTACAAGTCGATTTGGGTGCACAAACTTTTATTTCAACAACCTATGAAACAATCTAAAATTGTAACTGAAGCATCATATTTTATGACTTACGTTTTGGCAAGACATAAAAAAGTTGATCGCCAATAGATAATAAATATAAAAGTTGATCATGCTACTTTTAAGTTTGCCCACCCCTGATATACAGCATATGTGCTTTATAATGTGTATGCACGCATACTTATCATACAACTTAAAAATGACGATACATATAAACATTATCAAAAAAAAATTATTTTTAAAAAAGTAGAGTAATGCAGTAGTATTGCAATAGCATATACTGTATTTTTTATAATATATAGGGTATATGAGCACAGACTTTCACACAACCACCACTCTTCACTCTATCTCATAACAGTGATATACTTGAACACATATATGTTGAAAAGATAAATAATCACCAATATACGTATTTCATACTAAACCAGCTATCATCAGTTGGTCCAGATTACCACCTCCACACATATATGCTATAAGTCCTCAGATATATATTAAGATAGCCAAACCTCATACTTTAATGGACAGGCTTCAATCTACTCCACACTCCAACTCTTCACCCGTCCATCCAATTGAAAATCTGGTGATGGAATGCTCAAAGGAATGTTCTGAATGTATATATTTTTCTTTAATTAGTTATTAAAATTCTATCAGAAATACGAAAGCAACCATATCATATTGCAAATGCAGTCTGTCCAATGATTTTAATGCGTTTGTAAGTGTATCTCAATTTCTGCATCCATATCACCATCTGATGATCATATGAAATGGTGTGAAGTAAGTCGACTTATGCAATAGAACCATAAGTTAGTCACTGCTCATCAACATGGAACTTTCTATATGATACAACATTATCTACTCAAATATTTTCCACTCACACACTTTCAGATTTAATCAAAAATTATCTTGTGCAGTTAATGAAATATTAACCACTTCAGAAAAGTAGCACTACAGAGATATTTTCATTTTTTCATATTTTTATCATTGCATTCCATGTAGTTTTCCCCTTCTGCTTTGTTTAATAAATGGATGATGCATTGTTATTTTTAAAAATGCTGATTTCTGATTATGATTTTTTTTATAATTAAATTAATAATAGTTATTTCATATTTAAAAGAAGTATTTTATAGATTTTAAAATATTTCATTACTATACTTTGGTATCCTTAGAATCCATTTGGATTACATTTCTAAGTTTTTATTTTAATGAATAATATACCTTGTTTTTGTAAGAAGGTATATATAGGTCAGAGTAGTTTGAGCTTAAATAAAAGAAAAAGTAGGTTTAGAAATAAATGTATTAGTTCTGATTTGTATATCCATAAAAAGATACAGGCCACACTATTAATTTTGATAAAGCTAAGGTTGTCTTCTTTGAGAGAAATGAAATAAAAATAATTAATTATTAAAAATTTATGATTCTGAAGCTATTAACTTGTTTAAAAGTTCTTTTAATATTAAGGGTGTATGGGAAATAAGTGGAATTGTGGGTAATGTTTAGTTTAAATATGTTGCCATTTTATAATTCTTTACACTTGAGAAGTTTCTTGTAGCAGTGGAACCATTGGTAGTATTTTAGAGTTTATTTTTATGGTTGGTCTAGTTGAGTTATGAATTTGGGGTAATTTTGATTATTTATTGACTAGTTTAGCTTTATGCTTTTAATATTTATTCTTCATTATGTTTTTAATTTTTAAATTACTTTTTAAAAATATAAGTTTAAAAATAAAACCATTCTTAAAAATGTTATTTACACTTTGCAAATAATGAAAAAAGTAATAAACTGTATTATTAGTGATAAAAATGTAGTTCAAACAGAATAAAATGTATTTGAACTTTATTTCTATCATCAAAACAAATAGTTGTAAAGTATGCATAAAATAATGAAATTATATTTTAAAATTTAAATTTTTTTTTGTAATGATTAAAAAATAGTAAAGTAATAACAGCTTATTGGTTATAAAGGCATTTCTTTGTCAATCAATTACAACTTTCTACCTTATGTTATTATATATTTTAACTTGTATTTTTCTAAAAAAAACTCAGACATTTTCAAATAAAATCTGAGTCTAAATATCATATTCTTATTAAAAAATAAATATTTTGTAAATACAATTATGAATATATTAACTGCATCTTTCTTTTTCTTGCTACTCCAGTGTTTGAGAAATCAAAACATTGAATTTGTATAAAAACAATGAGGATTGCCAATTCCTCTACAAGCTTTATGATAAATGCTTAGCCAGAGCCAGCACTTAAAATATCTCTGTCAGGAACCCCTCCCCAAACCCCTGGCCATGGTTTCATGCTTTGGCACTCCTCAGAGAGGTGTCAGGGTAGGTTCAGACACTAGATCTAAAAATACCAAACCAAAGCCAAGCACTTAACTAAAAGTTATTTATTGAGTGGAAAAACTGAAATTTTCAGACATCTACATGTCTTCAAACCCAGCTATCCAACTCAAATAGCTATATGGGGCTGATAGATCTTCAGCCATACCATATATTAGTAGTCTTAGCAATATAAAATTGCATAAGACTTATGGAAGAGACTATAAATAATCAAAATAAGAGTCATAGATCATGTGACCCTATCTCTTAAGCTTGTAAGTTATAAAAACAATGAGGATTGCCAATTCCTCATTGTTTTTATAACTTACAAGCTTAAGAGATAGGGTCACATGATCTATGACTTTTATTTTGATTATTTAATTTGTATGTATTGCTTTCTATTGAGAGTTTTGCTATTTTTTAGTGTTAAAATTCATATATGTTTTTTTCTAGCAGTTCAATTTTAAAAAAATTCTGAAGATGTCAGCATAATGAAAAATGTGGGGAATTTGGAGTCTGCTAAACTTCACTATGATGAGCATGCATTGTCTTCTTGGAAGTCACAAACTTTGTGATGTTACTTTGAGAAAATATTATAAAATGGAAAGTTATAATTATTTTTACACAATAAATGTGTGACAGTTATTAGAAATCAGGAATATATATTTATTTTCTACACAAATTTTTTATTTCTAAATATAAAATGTTATATTTTTCAGTGACAACTGTCATGAAAATAGACAAATACAATCTGTTTAAAATACATTATCACACACATTCTGTTAGAAAATATAGTAATATCTTTAAAATTACTAAAAAGATTTATGAGATTGTTGATTATTCATTCACATTTTAAATACAAATGCCAAACAAAGAAGATGACTTTTATTTTACAAATACAAAAATGGTACTTTGTATAGATTCAAATGTAAAAGTCAAATGTCATTCTTTAGAATTTATTCAAATTTAATATATATATATATATATATCAAATAAAGTGAAATTTATTATATTCTGATATATAATAATGATTTAATACTAAAATAAAGGTTGAAAACTTACAGCAACTGAAAACAAAGAAAACTGTCAGAGGTTAGTAAAGTTCATGAGAATTAATAAACTATGAAAAATTGTTACTTTCATTCTCAATTTGAACAAAAGATAATTTCATACTAATATAGTGATTACTTTGAGAACAAAAAACTGCTAATATTTACTTTATGTATTATGTTTTCTGTACAATAGTGAGATCTAAAGATTTTTTAAAATATTAATAAATCATTATATACTTTACTTCCAATTTTTGCCATCAAACATATGTGAAACTAGCAAACAAAGCTAACAAATACTGCAAGAGAGTGAACTTAAACTGAATAACAAGTGTCGTTAAAAATACTATAATTTAATATTAAGATGGAAGAATTATTATGATCATTAGTTAACATATTTTGAAGCCATTTCAAATTAAATTTTAGTTTTATGGGGAAAAAATCATACAAAGACTGCACATGTGTGTTATTTTTCTTAGAATGAAAAACATGTTAAATGCATGTATATGACCAAATAAAATTAGAGAGGGCATGAGAAGTCAAAAATGCTGTTTTTATATTGTTAAAGAATTCACACTTGTAAAATGTCTATCTTTTTAATTAATTCATAGACTTTAATGTTTTTTTATTTATTTGCTAAATTTTCTGGGTCAACGTATAAATAATGATTCTGGCAGCAATCTGCTGAAAGCTAGGTCACTGCTTTTAAGACTTATTTTAGTGTTATTTTTACCTTTTCATATTAATTTGCTCAGCACAACTGTGGTAGATTTACATAATTTTATGGAAAGTGTATAGCTATTGAGATAAATAATGATACAGTAACTCCATTATACCTTTTCTATTGCCATTTTATTGTTGTAAAATAATTTCATTAAAACTAATATTTACATAATATTATAAAAAGTTTTATCTTGTTGAAATATATATATATATATTCCACTTTTATTGTTAAAAGGAGCTTACCCTTGACAGCAATTTGAAATTGTTCATTGATATTGATATTGGGATTGTCTAAGTATTGGCTGGTTTTTAATGATATATTTATATATACATGTATAATAAATAAAATATCCCTTAATTAAAAACAATATTGTAATTATAATTGAAATAATATTTTTAACGGTTTACAAACAATTACAAACAATCCTTAAATCCGCAGAAGTACTTTCGGTTACTTTCTAACCTGCCTCAACTGCCATTAAATTCAAAAACCAAAAGCGGAAGCAAACGTCATCAATTCAAATTCCATGAATCTCGTATTTTAATATTAGAAGCTTGTCGATTTATTAAATGCGTTTTATTCCTGTTTATAAAAATTGCCTCTTTATATATACATGTATGTATATATTGTTGAAATATTTTAATATGTGTAAATCCTATTATATTTTTATATTAAAAAAATCATCATCAGAAACTGTAAATGCTTTTGTCATTCAAAATGGTACTCTTTTAAATGCAATCTGTTGGCTTTATATAGAAAATAAAACACTGCAGTATATATATAAAATCAAAATATTGCATTTAGCAAAAGGCATTCACAATTTACAATTCTCATTGATTACTGTCTAATAACATCTGCTAATATAAAAATATAACATACAATGGTCAGATGAAGACTTTTTCCCTACCCCCATACCAGGGAGCCACTAGACTATTCGAACCTACAAACATTTATAAAGGTGGCAGATACATACGGGAAAGGTTACTCTTTTGTTGAATCAAAAGCCCCAGTCACTAATTCTCAGAAGAACTGAACTTTAATATTATGCTATCTATTCAAAAAAATTTCTAATTCATGATTTAAAAAAAAATATTAATAAAATATAAAAATAAGTTACTGCCAAAATTAATTAAACAAAACATTTTTATTATTATGCACACACACATTAAAAGAAAAAAATTTGACACTGATAATGACTACATATATTTAATTTATATGCACAGATAGGTACACTTAATATATTTAAGTTTTAATATTTTGCTAAGTGTAAATACACTACATAGACTATGCACTAACTCCAGGCTAAAAGCTTGCATCCAAATCAACGCCAGATTACTGATATACCAATGTGATAAATGCAAAATGAAGTTGTTAGCATAAAAAACCATGCTGACAGAATGTGCATCTGTAGCATGATATTATTAAAAAAATAATGACCCTTGTCCAGTAGAGGAATGTGCATCTGTCTGGTGAGGTAATCATTTGGAAATATACATAAAAGATATGCTCTATAAATGGAAAATAGCAGTCTTTGCTGGCTTACTATTCCAACCAGAGTGTAAGGTGATCAATGGTGTAGGAAATGCATCTACAACCATTGACAACATGATGGCTATGCTTTTGGCAATGCATTCAGTTGGGTACTATGTCCTATATGCTAACATGGCACAAGGGAATGATAATCCAATGCAACTCCCCAGATTACATTGACATAAAACACCCATACATCCCTCCACTAGCACTGATTCAACTATGAAACAAATAGCCCCAAATCAACCCACTTAAACTAACATAATCGTGCAAATCTATGCAGCCATTTATTCCTGCTTTTAAATAATTTAAATGAAATGAATGATAATGGAAATGACAGGAGCAAACATATTAAAAACAATATAACAAACAAAATAAATTTCTACTTTAGTCAGACAAGAGATTTTTAAAAGTTAGGTGACATTTGGGTTTAAGTATTTGAAAAAGTTCTTAGTTTGGATTATTAAAGTTTATACATTCCATGGCTGTAGGTTTATTTGACATCCGTCTTGATGGTCCATGATGCGTTGCACAACTCCAATTGAAGTCCATTTAGTATTAATATTGTTTTTGGGAAGACCAGTCCATTGTTTGCTGCTTTTCAGGAACCATCATTCTGGAGGCTGTTTGAGATGATGCAAATATGGGGAAAAATGAAAACTTATGGTGTGACCCCTATATTTTGGAGGTCCACAATACTTGTAAATATGCTTAAATAATTACATAATCAGTAAGATCAATATAAAAGAACAAAACTCCACTTAGCAAAAGTTTTCTTCCTTTTATATTCTTTTGAATTCTTTATTATCAGATAACAGGATCGATTTTGCATGGCTTAGCACAGATCTTATTGTCAATGATTTTCTTTGTGGACGATGTGTTTATTCGCATCGTTTATTGGACAGTTCGCTTTTGAGATGGAACATCAGATTTTATTACTAGGATTTTTTTTAATTGATCTATCTGATTGATCAGTTAAATGCCCTCAAGGGCCTGTTTGCTATTAAATCATTTCATTTAAATAAAAAAAATCATTTCCATTCTTTTAACAGAAAATAATTAGATGTTATTTTGTTTTACATTCCTTTAAAATAATCTTATCTTTAGATAGTTTAACTTTAACTTTGTTTTAAATAATTATTTAATAGTTTCCATCTATGCAATTATTATACATTGATTTAAATAAATTTACTAATTTTTTGAATTTCTATTTGAATGATTTTATTTATTGATATTTCTTTTATTTGACAGTTATGTAATAACATATATGTATACCTTTACAATATATTTTTAAATATTAGAACATTTCAGCAATAACACATTAATTAATAACTGTTAATATATATATATATTGTAAAGGAGATGGGTTTAAACCCTGTTCCAAGGCAAGGGATTTTGTAGCCATGCATGTATATAGATACAATTACCACATATATGTTCATGTATATAGTTGATTTTTTTTTCTAAAATGATTGAATAAAGAGTTAAAATGGGTATAAGGGAGGGGGGGGCTTTGTCCTTATTTATATTAATGAAATATGAGTATGTATGTATTATTGCATAGAAAGACGAACAGAAGGAATCTGCTAGAAAAGCATGCAATATATGTTTTATTTTTGTGTTTGAACTTATTTTCCAAGATATCCAAGAAAACTTTTTTAAGATAAAAAGGTGTTAAACGGGTTTTCTTGATACAAAAGAAGCCAGACCTCTGATATCACATGATAAGGAAAAAATACCTAACATTTTAGAGGAGAATAGAACTTTCAAGAAAAGAAAAAAAAGAGTATACATAGAAAAAAATCAAGAGACCATTTTAGTTTTTATACTGTTATTTGTTCATTGATATATTTTATTAGTGTCCTAAATTTCTGAATAGTGATTTTTAAAATATATATATATTCACCAGCTGATATGAACAGGCTGGGGTCAAGCTTTAAACATGCTGAACTTTTATCTCATGGCACCAGCAAAGAAACAGAAGCTGCTACATGATCGTATAACCACCTGAAATTAAAAAAGAATCCATCTCTCTCTAGCAATATCCTGAATCATGATCAAACCATCGGAGATTTAAAAAAAGCACAGCTGCCTTACAAGCAATTGTCTGGGTCCACTTCCCAGCTGATGCTTTGACACATGAAAAAAAGGACAAGACATCCTTGCTGAACAATTTCCATGGCCATAGTGTTTCTGAATGAACTCACTTTAGTTATGAATCTAAATAAGCCAACTTTCCCGAGGAACTTAAGATAATATGTACATTATTCTAATTTACAGTAATGCACACTCTAAATGTTATATTTAGAGACCTTAATTCCTAATTATATTAAATCAGTTTTCCCATCTTAAAGATAAATCATTTAGTATTTGCAAAGATTAGACGATTTTTGTTGTTTGTCTGTATAAATATATATTTATATGCTGGGCAGGAAGGGTTAATAAATAATTAAGTGGATCTATCAGAAATACAGAGACTTCAGACCACTTAAAGAAGTATGGAAAGATGTATGTATGGAGTAACAAGAAGAGATTGAAAACACAATATATGAGTAAGAGAACGGTGTTACTGATCTCATTGAAAAAATTAAAAGACTGAAGTGGAGTTGGGTTGGGAATAGTGCTAAAGGAAATGATAATAGATGGTCAATTGAAATCTTAAACTGGATTCCAAGAGATTGTAGAAGACCCAGAAAGAGACCACATGTGAGATGGGTGGATGAAATAAGAATGTGTGCAGGGGTGATGTGGAGAAGAGAAGCTAAAGATCAGAGGTGGATTGAACTTGGAGAGACATTCAACCTGCAGTAGATTGATAATGGTTGATGATAATGATGATCTTTTTAAAATGCTTATTGATGAAAGTGTATATGTCAGTCTTATAGAGTATATGTGAAGTGTAATTTTTATTTCTCAATATTACATATATATATAAATTGTTATATTATTAATTATTATTATCTACATAAAAATTTTGTTAGGTGTTTATTTTTAATTCTAAGATTATCTAAATTAATTTAAAAGTAATCAAAATAGTTTACCTTGCTTTTAAATGTTGATTTTTAAAACAAGCAGTACTGCAAAATGGTTATATATAGCATTTGTAAATACAAGCTTATTAAATTAGGTCATGTGACATTTGACTTGATTTTTTTGTATATATATGTTTTAATAAGCATTGTATCAAAATTTAATTTTTGTAATTTTATAGATTAAAGTTGTCTACAGTATTTTATAGACAATATTATAAAACCACTAACATATATGTTGTAAATATATCAATAAAATATATAAATAGTTTTATGTATATAGCAATAATAAAACAAAGTATGCATTAATAAATTTATTTGCTGTTTGTTTATTGTTTTATTGCATGCATTTCACACATAATTTTAAATATGAACAAATTGGGTAATAAATTTTTATTAAAAGTATGGTATCCATGTATATATGCCTTTTATATGTTTTGGGTTACTTCAAAGGCATTAAGTTTTATGTATTCAATATATTATTTAATGCATTTAATTTATTTAAACTGCGTATTTAAAATATTGTCTACAGTATAAAATAGATACCTAAAAAGAAATGTTTATTATTTTTAATATATGATTTTAAATATATTTTGTGCTTTAATTTTTAAAATTATATTTTTAATTTTTATTTTTAGAACATATTGTAATATTTATTTTCTAATTGTTGGGTTTTTAAAAAAAATAAATAAACAGATGTATTAATGTCATGAATACAAATTTCTTAGAAAAAACTTTTATAAAGTGAATCTATGGATGGATTTGACTCTTAATAGAAAAAAATCCATGAAAAAGAGTGAAATGAGAATATCATACTATTTACAACTTTCTTTAACACTTTATCAATACTCTTTATTTATATCAAAACTAACAGTTTCGACTATCCTGCAGTCATCATCAGAGAATATATAGCATAAAATACCATAGGAACATCTACCTGATGACATAAGTGTGTCATTATTGGAATAATTTAGAACTAAAACAAGACAAAACTTTCCATACAGTAGTGCCTCCCTGTGCCAACCAGAGTAATCAATGGATGCCAGGGGCTTGTGCATAAAATCCCTATCTAGTGCCTACTCATCCAATATCCCCAGACTAGTTTCTGGCTTGTGGAGAGTTTTGCCTTGTTTAATAACAATTATGTGTTAGTATAAGAGTTGGTGATCATGTGATATTTAGTGGTTTAACAATTTTGAACTCTGATCTTAAATTAAACTCTCTCATTTTTGTCTCATTAACAGCACAAAAATTAGTTCTTGTATATAATTAAGTTTATTTGAAAGTAAAAATGAACATTATGTCATAAGGGTCACAAACATCTGTTTAGGAGACTTCATAATCTTGTATGACATCAGAAAAATTAATCTCATTGTGATAAATAGGGTTATACCAAAATGGTGTACTGTTATATAAATTAACAAAAGTATTTTGAAGAAGTTAATAAACACTATTGTTGATATATAAACAATTCCTGGATTAAACGTTATAAAATGTTGAATAAGGAAAATTATATTAAAATTGAAAGCAAACTAAATTTTTGACAAGCTAGTAACTTATAATAATTATGGATTGTATTTAACATTAGGATAAGATGTGATAATGTTCAATGCAAAACATATAGAAGACTTTGACTGTGAATTATATTTTTTATTTGTTTTGTTTACATAAAATATGTATAAGTGGATTATAAAATTTGGTTGTATAGAAGAGATATTGGGATTTCTATGCTCAGTTACAACTTAGTTAACATTTCTTGTGAGTGGAAAAAGATTACCAAATAATTCATTTGCTTCATAAATTCTTTAAATTTAATAATGCATGTGTTTGTTTAAGATACAAAAATATCTTATTACCAAAAGAGACTAAAGTAAATAGTAAAACAAATATTTATTAGTGATGGTTTTAATTTATTTAAATAAAAGTATGTTTCTAAAGCAGGCAAAAACTCTCCATACAGTAGTGCCACTCAGTGTCAACCAGAGTAATCAATGGATGCCAGAAACCTTGTGCATAAAATCCCCATCTAGTGCCTACTCATCCAATATCCTCAGACTAGTTTCTGACATGAGTATTCTAATGCAACCCTCCAGCAGCCACCTTTTATCTCTACTTAACTACAAAACTAAGAGAATAAAATTGAAAACACAATAATATGCACAAGCCTTCTGCATCCATTGATTACCCTGGTTGGCACTGAGTGGCGCTACTGTATGGAGAGTTTTTGCCTGTTTTAATAACAGTTATGTGCTAGCATAAAAATGGTGATCATGTGATAAAAATGTTTATTTGTTTCTTCATTCATATTAAAGAAATTTTTTTTATTATGAATGATATTACTGAATGTTTGTACATTTGATAATCATTTATAATGTAAATGTTTTTACGAAATATAAATTAATAATCATGTAAGATAATAAACAAATTAACATACTGATTAAGTCATGTAAATTATATCTATGTATTTACTTTAGCAGGATTTATGCTAGTGTTCCTTGTATATATTGTTTGCAGCACATGATCATAAAATCCTAGCCTTTAAAGTGTGAATATTTTCTATTTTAATATAAACTAAGCACTGATTATATATATATATATATATATATATATATATGTGTGTGTGTGTGTGTGTGTGTGTGTGTGGAAGATGATGATATGCACAAACTGATGAATGATAGTTCAGTATGAAATACATGTGATGGAGATCATTTATCTTTTTCACATGTCTGTAGTCATATTATCAGTTGTATGAGATAGAGCATATAGCTGAATGGACCTTGAAAATCTGTGTTCAAATCCCTTATAGTTACATATAAAACTCCCAAGTATATAAATTATACTTGTATTCAATTAAATATTATAATAAGGTTAATAAATAAGTAGAAACAATTCAAAATAAACTGTTATGACAAGGAATATTTTATTATTTACTTAGTATTTATAAAATATTTGAATACAAGTATATTGCCTATAGTGAACTTAATGTAATTAGAAGAGATTTGAACTCAGTCTTTAAGCTCCCTACATTACACACTCTATTTTATACAACCAATACACATTACCAAATATATGTGAAAAGGATAAATGATTTCCAATATACGTGTTTCCGGCTGAGCCAGCACTCATCAGTTAGTCAAGATCATTATCTCTATTCATATTTATAACCAGTGCTCAGTGTATATTAAGATAGAAAATCTTCAAACTTTAATAAACAGGCTTCAATCTTCTCTACTCTCCAAATCTTCAGCCATTCTTATCCTTGAAAGTCTGATGATGGAATGCTCTGAACTCTTATTCATGGCTCTACTTTGTATTTAGAGTGAGAATAGTCCTCAGCTTTTCAAAGTGATTCCCATACAACTATTACAAATAAAATAAATATGTGATGTGTATTTGGAAGTTACAACCTTTATTTTACTAATGGTATCTTAAAATCTATTACAAAATAAAGAAATTTTAGAACAATTACAAAAAAAGGTAAATATCAAGCAAGAACCAAATATGTTTACAATTTTGCAAGCAATGAGAGAATATTCTGCATGAAACATAAATATCCAGGTGAATTGGAGCTTCATTTTTAAGTTTTATTTTATTTTGGAATGTAAGGTGATTATTAGACACTGACAGACTTTAATGTCAGTCATAGAGCCAAAAAATATGCACTATTTATTTATAATCTAAACCACATTTTAATATTTAATCTCAATATATTTTTATTTTTTTACAAACTAAAACTGCAGTTGGTCATTTTGTCAATGTGGTTCAATAAAAAGATAACTGATTTTCTCTTATAACTTTCATCATCATCATTTTTGAATCTGTGCATGTGTTGAAATCTCTAAAGTGTCTGGATCATGAATTACAACATATGTGGCAGTGTGTTTCATACCTTAATCCATGATGCAATATAAATATCAAGATATGTAATAGCACCATAACATTGTGGAATATTTTTGTTTGGTTGGAAAATAGCATTTTAGGTAGTTACAAGATTTTCAAAAGTAGTTAGTGAGATCTCATAAATATTTAGAAATCAATACATAAGTACTTCAATACTGACTTCAAGCCTAGCTATGATTCAAGCATTATTTGGAATTATAAGATGTAAGCGGTTAAAAGACATTTTTAATATAGCACAAAGTACATGATACGTAGAGTGCAATTTCTTATGTTTTAAACTGGCATCAATTTCTGTACAGTATTGATTGTTTTAGAATGCTAAGACATTAAATAAATTTCTAAGATTTAAATAATTTAATAAATTTTGTTGTTCTATAGTACAGTCATTATGAAGTTCAATTTCCTTAAGATGATTGGGTCACTGGGATATTGGTGATGAGATTATATGGCTGTTTCTTCGCCATATTTTATTTGAAAATAAGTCTTGTAATATATTTAACAAGCATTATTTTTTAGTTTTCTTATTTTTTGTTAGCTTTTTGAAATAATAGTATATTTTTTATGATATTTAACAATAAATAATTATTTCTTTGTTTTTTTATCACCTAATTCCTCATCTTTTTAATTTTAACTAGCTGATTATTTAAAAAAAATATAATAATATTTATATTGTATTGTTACTATTGTTTATTATTTACTTAAAACATTTCTCTACTCACATCACTTAGACATATCTCAATTGGGTATATAAAATTATTACCTGTCTCACTCAAGCATTTGAAACATGGTTGTACATTGTGGGGAAAACCCACTCAAATAAAATTAGCTCTAATTTTTAAGAACTATAAGAACTTGAAGCACTGATGGAAAGAGATGATTCAATGTAATGTTAAAGATGTATCTAAATTTGTAAAACTTAATGTTTAGGTTAATACTTTTTAATCCAAGGGAAATAATTAACATTTATTTAAATATTTTTTGTAATGTGACTGTGGTCAATAAATATTTGCAGACTTAATTTCTATTATATATGCAAGTATAAGATAATTATTTGTAGAATACAACTTTTTAATTAAATCACATATACTCATTTAAGAAATATTTTATATTTATATGTTATGATAATAGAAGAGCAATGCAGAGACTTCAGACCACTCAAAGAAGTATGGAGAGATGCATGTTGGGAGTAACAAGATGAGATCAAAAATGCAATGTATAGGTAAGAGAACAAACAGGTGTTACTGACTTCATTGAAAAAATTAAAAGACTGAAATAGAGTTGGGCTGTACATATTGCTAGAAGAGATGATAATAGATGGACAATTGAAATTTTAAACTAGATTCCAAAAGATTGTAAAAGGCTCCGAAAGAGACCACAGGTTAAATTGATGGATGAAATAAGAAAGTGTGCAGGGGAGATGTGAGGAAGAGAAGCTAAAGATCAGAGAAGATGGATTGAATTTGGAGAGACCTTCATCCTGCAGTGGATTGATAATGGTTGATGATGATGATGATGATAGTGTATAATTGAATTTTATTACTTCAGAATAAATTTTTGAAAAAAGTTTGAAATATAAAATAAACAAATTTTTGTAGACTTTAATAAAGAAATTAATTAAGAAAGCGAAAAATAAGTAGAAATATTGTCTCTAAAGAAAATCTCTTTTGATATAGAAAGCAGGGCCTAGAATGGCTTATGTGTCATTAAGTAAAACGATCTCACATATGTAATTGGCATGTATATATGATAAAGATCTGGTTTGTACTTATTTGGTTCTGTGTGAAGAGATATTCTATAAGTTTCTTACCAGATTTACTCTTAGAAACTTATATAATATGTTGGTAATTTCTATTTGCAATCTGATCTGGTAGTCAAGAATCCAGTGCGATTTCAGAATATCAAGAAATCAACCAGCATTAAGTTTACCTTTGGGAAACACTAGTATAACATTGAAAAAAAAGTCATTTTGATTATACTATTCTATACTCGCTATAATAAGTACAATTCCCACGTACAGAAGTCTTTACTATAGCATGTTGACCAAACCCTGTATTTGGGTTATAAATTTGATTAACTGAACTTGTGATTTTTGGAGGTAAGAAGAATATTCGGCAAAGGATCCCCAAGTAAAAGCATGGCAAATGTTACCAACTGCTTTACAATTTGATGAGTTAACACTGATCTATAAAATCTTAAAGCTTCTAAAACCAAAGATAATTTGCAAGTGTTAATTGTGAGCTTTTATATATATATAAAAAAAAGGCAGACATGAAGAATTCCCTTTTTAGTACCGACAATTTTGATACTGTATACCAGACTTCGAAATTACATAAATGAACGTTTTATTTATTTGATTGATAAACGTAATGCAATCGTTGTATAATTTGTCTACTCTTCCAATATCCCCAGACTAGTTTCTAGCTTGTGGCTTTCGTCAGTGAGGAGCCTTGGATTTGAGAGATCTTAGGATATAATGCAACTCTCCAGCAGCCACCTTTTATCTCTACTTAATTACAAAACTATAAGAATGAGATTGAAAACACAATAATATTTTCAATCCAAGCTCACTAGCTTAAATAGTCATATAAGTCTGAACTCAGTTCAGTAACCTTATATTTTGGTGTCTTTGATTCTTTAATAACCATAGTCACCACTATCCTATTAGGCAGGATTGGTATTAAACCACTAAACATCACATGACACTATTGTATGGAAAGTTTTGCCGGTTTTAACAACAGTTATGAGCAAGCGTAAGAAATGGTGATCATGTGACATTGTATAATTTGCTTTTTATTTTGCATAAAAGAATCATAAACAAAATTTAGTTGATTAATTTATTTTGCTACTTTTTTTTACTTTCTTTTGGAGAATTTTGGTTTGATATTGTTTATGTTTTAACGATAATTTTGTATGTGTGTTTTTGAAGTCAAAAATAGAACAATATGTTTATTAGCATGCTGCATATATATCTTAAGATTTAGTAGGATTAATTTGTTTTATAAAACTAATTTTTTGATTATTAAATTTGACAACATATGTTATATATTCCATCGTTACCTCGAGCTTTTTTTCCTAATAAAAAGGGAAATGTTCCAGCTAATGATTGAATTATAATCGATATCTTAAAAGAAACAGGTGAAGAAATACAGAAATTTTTGAGAGTTATATACTAAAATGTCTAAAGAATAAATATATATCAGAAGATTAAAAAACGCAGTTTTGATATTAATCTTTAAAAAAGATGATAAAGAAAATATTAGAAATTACAGACCTATCTGTCTTTTATCAGTTCTATACAAAAATTTACCAAGATAATTACAACTCCTCTACAGCAAACATTGGATTTTAAACAACTAAAATAGCAATCTAGATTTTAAAATTGTTTTAGTACAGTCCATCATATTCAAATAGTAAGAGAAGTTATAGAAATGATTAATGGTTGTCAGTTATCATTATGCTTTGGGTTTGTAGATTATGAAAAGATATTTGATTTTATAAGCATTTCTTCAATAAATGAATCATTATTTCTACAAGGTATAGATCTAGGATATTGTCAAGTTCTGAAGAATATTTATAAACATACAACAGCAACAAATAGATTACATATTGATGTTGGCAGATTAACATTGAGAAGAGTGTATGATAGGATGATTCCATATCTCCAAAACCTTTTACAACAGTTTTGCAAGAAGTATTTTGTGGATTAAAATAGAAAACTAAGGGAGTAAAGGTAAATGAAGATTATTTAAGTCATCTAAATTTTGCAATTGTAATGGTTTTTGCAAGTAATGCTTTAGAATGGAGAGGGGGTGAATCTTTTTTTCATCAAGGGTTGTTTGGCTACTTATGGGCCATATAAAATTATTGACTTAAAAATTAGCCTGCTACATTTGATCAAACATTTCAACTTTCCCTTTTTAAATGAGGACTATGTTTTTTTATATAAATTTATAATTCACCATGTAACTATTCTTCATGTTCTGGATAGATTAATTCTACAGCCTTTAAGAAGCAGTCTTTTATAAACTCTCCTTCGGAGAATAATTTTGAATTTGTTGTTTTTTTTGAAAGAATATAACTTGAAAATTTTCTCACTTGCTTATACTTTTTAAAAAACATCTCAACCACTTGATAAAGCTCCTTTTCAAGTTTTCATTTTAATAGCTCTTTCATCCCTAATAATTTTGTTGTAATCAAAATGTTTTGACAAATGGTGCATTTTAATATTTCTATTCTTTAAATGAAATACTTCCCAGATATATTAGGCCCATTGATTTACTATTTCTTTCTATAAAAAAAATGCATTGGACCTTTTTTTTAAATGTGAAATTTTCTACATTAATTTTTCTCAACTTATTCTGTATAACCATTCTAATAAAAAAAATACAAAATAATAATAATAAAACTAAGTGAAATCTGATTTTTGTTTTGCTAGTATATGTTTGTTTAGCTGCTAAAGACAAAATGCATTAGTGTCATAGATTAAATCTATAGTCTTATAAACCACATAATATAGAAAATTTGTTGGAATATTGCATGTCTGTTAGAATAAATTATAACTATTATAAAAGGTAGAGAAAAAAAATAAAAGATAGAGAAAGAAAATAAAAGGTAGAGAAAGAAAATAAATATTTTATTTTACTTAATTCTTAATTCAGTATTTGCACTATGTGTGTTTAAACGAAAGTTTTATACAATGCCATTTTATATAAATTTTTGAAAATGTCCAAAGGCTATTAAAGGGTTTGTGAGAGCCTGAATTAGCCTGCAGGATGGAGGTTCCTCACTCCTACTTTAGAGCTTCAGGAAATAATTGCAAGAGTTATCAGATGAAAATAAGAAAGTAGGTGTAAAGATAAATGTTAAAAAGATTAAAATAATATTCAATGAATTTTCTCAAAAAAGAAAAAAATGATAATGTTGAGTTAGAAGAAGTTAACAATTATAAATACTTTGGTTAGATTATTACTACAGATGAGTACATATTGGATGAAATTAATCATAGTATTAAACTTTGTTGGAGTGCATTTGTTAGAAATAACTTAATATTAAAAAGAAATACACCTATGTGATGTTTTAATAAATGTATTTTACCAGTTCTTACTTATAGATCTCAGACTTGGATACTTAGCAGAAGAGCAATGCAGAGAATTCAGACCATTCAACAAAGTATAGAGAGATGTATGTTAGGAGTAACAAGGAGAGATCAAAAACAAAATACATAGGTGAAAGATCAAAGAGATATTACTGATTTCATTGAAAAAATTAAGAGAGTAAAGTAAAGTTGGTCTGGACATATTGCAAGAAGATATGATAATAGCTGTAAAGTTGAAATCTTAAATGGAATTTCAGGAAATTATAAAAGACCTAGAAAGAGATCGCATGTGAAATGGATAAAATAAGGAACTTTGCTGGGATGATGTAAAGACAAGAGGATAGAGTTTGGAGAAAATGGATTAAACTTGGAGAAACCTTCATCCTATAGTGAATCAATAGTAGTTGAAAATGGTGATATATATTGTGACCTTCTGAATAAAAAACCAATTTTAAGTAGATAGCACTGTATCAGTAACAGCTCGTTGCATTTAACTAAAAAAATGAAATAACCTGAAATTTTAAAAAATTTTCATTAATAATCCAAAACCCTGTTTAGAAAGCACTTGCAGATATTATATGGATGTTTTAAGGCATTTAGTATTTTTGATGGGTATTTAATGATAGCAAAAGGGTTGGCTTGTCACAGAAATTGTTAGTGTAGGTTGAGTTGACACAGATTTGCCTTATTTGTCTGTAAGACCGCAGTTGATATTTCTTTATTGATTTTCTGATTTATTTGCTCATTGGTACTCTAATCCATAGCATAGTTAGTACAATCTATTCGACTTATGGTCAGATAGGCTTCCATTTTGGCCAGATTGGTCTAATATTTATAGTGCAGCATATATATGTGTGCATTTATGTTTGTGCCATCTTACCACTTCATCTTTCTTTCATGTATGTAATCATGATACAGAATACTATGTTTTACAGTAAAATATTTAAATTTACAATAAATATCTCTGATAACCAATTTAAACACATTTTGAGTGATTAATGGATAGATAGATCAGTGAATGTTAAACAGACCAAATACACTATCAATTGATCAGTGAATGTTAAACTGACCAAATACACTATCAATTATTTTACTTGCTAAATAATTATTTTTTTCATCATTCTAAAAATGCAGAATATTTTTTTTGATTCAATATAATGAATATTATTTAGAAGACAAAGTGATTTTTTTTTTCTCTTTTTCTTTTTCAAGAGAGAAAACAAGTTATTGAATATTTTCAGCTCATTATCTCGGTGCAGAAGGTTGGATTTATCTTTTTGAAGTTGACCTTTGGGGGGAGTGACTTTTGATTGGTGGAAGAAATGGATATCTAAGCAATAATTGGGTAATAAAAGGGGATAATATACAAGAAAGTCTGCTTCATGACAATTCTCTCTCTCTCTCTCTCTCTCTCTCTCTCTCTCTCTCTCTCTCTCTCTCTCTCTCTCTCTCTCTCTCTCTCTCTCTCTCTCTCTCTCTCTCTCTCTCTCTCTCTCTCTCTCTCTCTCTCTCTCTCTCTCTCTCTCTCTCTCCCCCCCTCTCTCCCTCTCTCTCTCTCTCTCTCTCTCCCCCTCTCCCCCTCTCTCTCTCTCTCTCTCTCTCCCCCCCCCTCTCTCTCTCTCTCTCTCTCTCTCTCTCTCTCTCTCTCTCTCTCTCCCCCTCTCTCTCTCTCTCCCCCTCTCTCTCTCTCTCTCCCCCCCTCTCTCTCTCTCTCTCTCTCTCTCCCCCCCTCTCTCTCTCTCTCCCTCCCCCCCCCCCCCCAAAGTGGTTCTTCTTTCAAAATCAAGTGGTTACCATTCAACTTAAATTTAAAGTACAATTTTTTTTAGTATTGATTTTCTTGTGTGAAGTTAGTTAAGAAAATTTTCTTGGGAGGATAAAGAAAAGCATGGAAACCTAATCAGCTTCAAACAAGGTATATCTCCCTACATTTTAATGAACTAACTTAGATTTAAAATCATTGTTTAGAATGCATATGTGCATCTATATTCCAAATTTAATTTGCCTAATCTTAATTTCTAATATTAAAGAAAAATTTGAAGTGTGTGAATTTTGCTATTTTATGGGAAAAATTATGCTGAACTTTTTAATAAAACATGTCATAGACTCTATATTAAAAATTTCTTCTGGCTATAAAAAAATAAAGTTCATATGGAAGGATGTGTGTATTTAACTTAGTATAACATGCTTTATTATTATTATTAAACAAGAAATATACCTAACCATTCATGTCTCTAGGATTGAGGAGCAGAATGTATGACTTATACAACTAATGGATGACTAACCTATATTTAATGTGCATATAATATAAACATAAGTAGAAGAGCATGAATATTAAATGTGAATTTTTTTATTGTTCTCCTCATTTGTATTTAATTTATTATTAAAATATATTGTCATTAAAAAAATGATGTAGACTTAAATGAATCTTATGAACTAATCAACTATTTGTCTGATGAATGATCTTTGATAATTTTATTACTAGTTCCCTAATAAATGAAACTATAGTCAATGTTAGTTGGTGGAAAACCAGTGTTCCTTTTAAATTTGCAAGATTGAGTGCTGAGTTATAAGTCTACAAAACCACCAATTAATTCAACAGTAAAATATTACCAAAATCCACAGCAGTAAATGTTAATTTGTCGTTATCAAAAAAAAAATAGATATTGAATACTTCATATACTATATCGTTAGCAATTTTAATTAGCTACCTGCTAAGAACTTTAAAAACTGCTCTTCAATTGGATTCAAAATTTGTGTATTGTCCATCCTGCAGGAAACCTATTCATTTACAATTATCATTATTTTAGTACATTCCAAGAGGCGTTATTTACAGACTGTGCAAATGAACTTTTATTTTCCCGGCTAAAGAAGATTTAATTATTTTTTTTGTTAGTGTATGATAGATAGATAGCCCAATTATTTGTCTTTATTTTTTATTTATTTATTATTTTCTTTTGCTTCAAGATCATCTCAGATATGTATAATATAAAATTATTATACTGGGTAATTAATTATTATTTTGATATAATTTTTTTTGTTTTATACATGTATTCTATATGCTTATGTTAGCAGTAGAAATATTTATTTGCTATTATGAAGCTAGAAACTAATTCAAGAAGGGGTAAATGCATAAAAGTATTATTTTATCTTTTCTTGTTAGAGATTATGAGGTCTATTAATAATGATTATTATACTTCAAACTTGTCATAAATTAAAATTTTATTTAGATTTATTAATTAATGTTAATTACATAAAAGTGTTGTTTTATCTTTGCTTTGCCAAAAATGCTAAGGTTTATTTAATAGCAATTATTATACTTCAGATTTAAAATATTTACAATTCATCAGGAATGAAAGATTTATTCTCAATTTATTAGTTAATGTTATTATAATATCTACATATTGAATATGATTTGAAATTATTTTGTGCATTATCACGCATGTGTGCCTGTTGTGCAATTCATTTATATAACTGTTAAATTGACTTATATTTCTCCAGTTGGTTTTGGATGTCATGATGTGCCAAAAGAAATAGAATAATTAGGAATTTATCTAAGAGTGAATTTATTTTTTTTATGTTTAGAATGAAACGTGTTAAGTGGTTATGAAGAAAGAAGTCATTTATGATATATATTATATTGTCAGGGATTGAGAGAACTCTCCCTTAATTTAGTTAAATACTTATCATGAGTGGATTATATTGTCCACATTGAGCATATGTGTATTGTGATAATTATGTTATGTGAAGTAAAGCAATATATTTCCCTTGTTTTTGGTGATGAGACTAGGTCCATACCAATATTAAACCTTTGAGTAAGGTTAGGGAGTTACTATATTTTGTTGTTTAGATTACTAGAGTTAAGAAAGTCTTCTTGTCCCTCATGTATCCATTTGGAATGTTTTCCCATCGTATATTCATAGCTATGTGTAATGTAGTTTGCTATTAAAAATAAAATATAGGATTGGTTTTTTTATAGAACATCTAAATAGAAATAGTGCTAAAGTTGTTGATTGGTCTATATTATGTTATAACAGGTGGCACAATACCAGACACATGCCAAAAATACTATTAATCCTGAAGGTATGGAAGAAATTTATCACTGATTTGTAAGTCTTGAGTAAATATTTCAGGTCATATTAATACTAATTTATTTCAAATTTTAAATCATCAAATCCTCAGAATAATTCATCCTCATTTTGAATGAGTAAACAAAGATAAAAGAAAGAAAGTGTAGCTAGTTAGTATAATTATTTAATTGATTTATGAAGAATAGTGTGACTTCTAACTCATATATTTAGATCCATATTGCAGTATTTAATGTTTAATTACCTGTTGATTTGATTGACAGAATGTTAGAATTGGCTAATAGCATATGTGTATTTCAAGCAAGAGTACAAAGAAGTTTAGTTTATGTTCGATTATTCCAGTGTTAGTGTTAATAAAGGTTAAGAAAGTATATCAGAATTGGTTACTAACATGTATATATTTGGGGGAAAAAGGTACAAAGAAGTTTACTTTAATGCTAATTACTCTTATGTTAGTCTACTCAGTTATGGATATTGAAATTAGCCAATAGCATGCACATGTGTAAAGTAGAAGTACAAAATATTCATTTGACTATATAATGTAATAAATGTTTTATTTATTAAAAACTTATTGAGAGTTATTCTTTTACATGCATTCATATTCTATGTTTCCACACACACACCTACATATCCAATACGATATGATTGCACTATGTTATAAACTTAATAATGAACATGTTCAAATCTGACAATATTGTTTTCTCAATCCAAACACTGTATGAAATGCTTGACTATTTGATGATCCTCTGGAAAGTATGTGCACTTAGTTATTATTTAAATGATGACTTGAAAAGGTACCCTATTTCTTTCATTGTCTAACTACTATTTTTAAATATTATGTATTCAATTATGTAGTAAAAATCCCTGAGATATTCTCTTATTGTTTCCAAGCAGATATTAATTTAGTTATTTAATTTTAATTGTGATACAGTAAAGTTAATTAATGCTACATCTTTGTTTTACTTAATTTAAATTTATCATATAGTAAAGTTAATTAGCCACATCTTTATTTTATTTAATTTAAGCTTATTATCCAGTAAAAGTTGATTAATGCTATAACGTTTTTCGTCTTGCTAGGCCTCTACACGCTAATATAAACTGTGCGCAAGTTGATCAAGTTATGTCAAAAAGAAGAAAGTTGTATTTCTATTTCTATTAATATAACTACATTTCCTGATCAACTCAGCCTAGTAATTGTTGAGAATTATGCTATCGATGAAATCAGCTTCTAATTTATTTGATATGGGCACCAGGATCCTTTTATTCTAAAGAATCCGCTGAAATCGTCATATAACGTCTCACAAATAAAAAAGAAAAATCCTTTTAAACTAATCAGTATTGCATCATACTGTAACGAGAATTATTTTTTTAAGATTATTATTCCTGGGCTTATTCAAACATATTGGCAAAGGTAAATTTCAGTTTTAAATCTTATTAAACTAATAATAAATTTAATAATAAAAAATAATAACTATTATTATAGAATAACGTACAAATGAAAATTGATATTAGAAATATTTTTATTCTAACAGATTAAAAATCTGTTACAGATTAAAAATCTGTTTAAGTTAAAAATGTGAATTATTAATTAAGTAAACCGGAGAGAACACACACTAATTTAAACATGAAGCAATTAATAAAAGAAATAAATAACAATTAAGCAAAATAAATTAAGTTCTTAATTAAATAAGGGTTTCTTGATCACTAAAATTAAAAGAAAGTCTATATCGGGGTCCTGTTATATGAATATTTTTTATGAAAGATTTGTCGACAATTTAGTCACAATCGGGAATAATAAAGTCATAGCTTACCGGTAAATTTATTGAGACAGTAGTAGATAACTATGCATAGTTTTTCGGGATTAAAATGAGCTCACGGCCTTTGGTTATTATTTGATCTTGTGGTCCATTCTCCTAGTCAGTTACGAAGGCTTTTCTGGTGTACATCTTCAGGCATGATGTCCGCAGAAGCTCTGGTTCACTCCGACATGCCAAATTATTTCAGTGAAGTGATCCTGGATATATTATTGTTATCCAGGACTAACTAGAGAACAAAGGAAACAAGACGTTCTTCAAACTGGTCTCTGCCACTTATACTAGAGGTCCAGTTTTCAGACTTCTGCACATATCGTTTGTATATCAAAAATATACGCTAATTAATTTGGTAATTCCTTATAAAATTTACATTACAAAGTTCTCTTTTTTTGGCAATTCTTTTGGCCATCTTTAATTAGCCAAAATATTTTTTTTTAGCTTATCTTTTTACTTTTTGAATTCTTTTACTTTATCAGGATTAGTAATCTGTGTGTCTTTTGTTCTCTCCAATTTTTAACTTTTATTTCTAATTACATAAAAAAAAATATGAAAGAATAATTTAACTTTCATTGTACGTTTTTTTTAAAAAAAAAAAAATTATAGTCAAAAAAAAAATCTAAATTTACTTTTATTTTTTTAGCTTTTACCAAATGCCAATGTATTTGCACCGTATATAAATAAACGGTACAATTCCACCAGCACCAGGAAATGAGAATAAAATAGGGGTTTACACTAATTTTATTCTTAAGTTTTTAAATTCATATTCGTGTGTTTTTGTTTTTGTAGTAGCATGCTGATATTTTTCATAGATTCATTCACAAGCGACGTTCGGCTTTAACGCCCACTTTTAGGTCTAATATGGTGGAAATGCAAAATATTTCCACATTCATCTGTGTCCTATTCACTTAAGTGTAATAATAATGATAAGAAACCCAAGCTATATGCACAAATGAGCATTGCTCATCGTTTTGAGTCTTATAGTCTCATGGCAACCTGGTCCGTCTTCCCCATTTATCAGGATCTCTGCTAGAAATAGACTGATGAGCATTTAAAGATGGTCTTATGTTATATACTGCATACTAGGACTTGGAGCTATGCTTTTTCCCCTCTTCAGTAACTGCCTACCCAGTCAAATACTTGTGACTGACATCTACATCAGCCACGATCGTGTTTTTTTTTTTAGACATATCAAAAAAGTATACATATATTTTTTCTTTCTGAAAGTCATATTAAAAAAATATTTTTTTATATATTTTAATAATCAGGGTTTAATTAGTTAGTTAGTTTCTATAATTTTTTTTTTAAAAAAAAACTACTATTTATTTTCCGGCTATGAGTTTTTTTTTGGTCATCTTTGTAACATTCTTTATCATTACAACTTATCTCAGGTTGTAGTTTTTGAATCACAGCCTGAGTTGGGAAGCCATTTATAACATTTTCCATCTTGCTATGCCTCTACACGCTAATATAAACTGCACACGAGTTGATCAAGTTATGTCAAAAAAAAAAGTTGTATTTCTATTAACATAATTACATTTCCTGATCAACTTGGCCTAGTAATTGTTGAGAATTATGCTATTGATGAAATCAGCTTTTAATTTATTTAATATGGGTGCCAGGATCCTTTTATTCTAAAGAATCTGCTGAAATCATCACATAACGTCTCACAAATAAAAGAGAAAAATAATTTTAAACTAATCGGTATTGCATCATACCATAACAAGAATTATTTTTTTAAGATTATTATTCCTGGGCTTATTCAAACATATTGGCAAAGGTAAATTTTGGTTTAAATCTTATTAAACTAATAATAAATTTAATAATAAAAAATAATAACTATTATTATAGAATAACGTACAAATGAAAATTGCTATTAGAAATATTTTTATTCTAACAGATTAAAAATCTGTTTAAGTTAAAAATGTGAATTATTAATTAAGTAAACCAGAGAGAGCACACACTAATTTAAACATAAAGCAATTAATAAAAGAAATAAATAACAATTAAGCAAAATAAATTAAGTTCTACACTAATTTAAACATGAAGCAATTAATAAAAGAAATAAATAACAATTAAGCAAAATAAATTAAGTTCTTAGTTAAATAAGGGTCTCTTGATCACTAAAATTAAAGGAAAGTCTATATCGGGGTCCTGTTATACAAATATTTTTTATGAAAGATTTGTCGACAACTTAGTCACAATTGGGAATAATAAAATCATAGCTTATTGGTAAATTTATTAGACAGTAGTAGATAACTATGCATAGTTTTTCGGGGTTAAAATGAGTTCACGGCCTTTGGTTATTATTTGATCTTGTGGTCCATTCTCCTAGTCGGTCACGAAGGCTTTTCTGGTGTACATCTTCAGGCACGATGTCCGCAGAAGCTCCAGTTCTCTCCGACATGCCGAATTATTTCAGCAAAGCAATCCTGGATATATTATTGTTATCCAGGACTAACTAGAGAAACAAAGGAAACAAGACGTTCTTCAAACTGGTCTCTGCCATTTATATTAGAGGTCCAGTTTTCAGACTTCTGCGCATATCTTTTGTTTATCAAAAATATACTCTAATTAATTTGGTAATTCCTTATAAAATTTACGTTACAAAGTTCTCTTTTTTTGGCAATTCTTTCGGCCATCTTTAATTAGCCAAAATATTTTTCTTTTAGCTTATCTTTTTACTTTTTGAATTCTTTTACTTTATCAGGATTAGTAATCTGTGTGTCTTTTGGTCTCTTTAATTTTGAACTTTTATTTCTAATTATATAAAAAAAATATGAAAGAATAATTTAACTTTCATTGTACGTTTTTTTTTTTTTAAAAAAAAAAAAAATTATAGTCAAAAAAAAATCTAAATTTACTTTTATTTTTTTAGCTTTTACCAAATGCCAATATATTTGCACTGTATATAAATAAATGGTACAATGCATTTGGATGATGGGAGGAGATAAAATTGAACTATAACTTGTTAATTTAAATGGACGGAATTTTATTAACTTCAACTACCTATTTGTTGCAAAACCCAGTAGATATTTTACTCTTATTCACTCATAATGTTTCCTCCTGTATTTTATTTGCATTTTTCATATTATAGAACTCTGTAGCCCCCACTGATCTAAGCTATAGTTGGACAGTATTCTGAGAGTCTCAATAGTAATTCAAAGTAGAATCATATTAGTAGTTTATTCTATTATTAGAATTGATGCCTGGGTATTTATTTGTAGGAGATGTAGGGTTGGTGTTGGGGGAAGGTTGCAATATATATGCAAATAATTGTTTGCCCTCTACAACATGTAAGTGCGATTATATAGATAATTTTATTTTATACAATGTTTAATGTTGTTTAATTGTTATTAAATTCTGTGATTAATTTTGCTTCTAATATCCATATATTTTGTTGTTTTTATTGATGGACTTCATTTTGTGTTAGTATAATGATCATTAGTCTAATATCAAGTTTTTAAATCTTTCCAAAACTGTGAATATGATAATGATAAAAATGAGATGTTAAAAGCTGTAAATTAAAGTGTAATCAATCCATTGGCAAAGTGAAAGGGGTGCTGTGTTTTAAAATACAACAAATTTATGTCATTGTATTATCCCTTTAGGAATCTGTAAAAAGGATGGTATGCCAGTAGATGACAATTGTTCCAAATTAATCAGAGTTACTGAATTGATGTCCTTATTCATTACAGTAGACATATACAGCTAATTCTTTTGTACACAGTAGATTGGTTTCCAAAAATTATGTGTAAAAGAATTCATGTATATGGAAAATAAGGAGATTGGTTCTGGACTTAAGAAATCAATGAAAATAATTAAATAAACCATATAAAAAAATTTGTTAGGATGTTATATTTTTTGTGCTATCAAATTTTATTTCCTACACATTGAACATAAATAAAAAAAATGAGTTATAGGAACACAAATTTTGTTTGAAAAATAAAAAAACTTGAAAGTGATAACACTTACCATGAAACACTCATTGGTTTCTCCACACAAGCCATCAAAAACTTTAAAGGTCAAATCATATTGTTACTTCCATATTATAAAAAAAAATTGAAATAAAGATTGTTAATGTAATTTATTGGAATATATTACTTTTATTTCATTTAACTTATTATTATTATTATTATTTTAAATTAACAACAAAAAGAGAAATGGTAGGCCCGGGAAGTGTACAATTATCAAAAATGCAGGCAATAACTTGCTTGTCCATAAAACAGAAAAGTACCCAAGATTTTATTCACTATCACTGTCTGAAGATAAATGCGTATGTTTATGCATGATTGGAAAATCATTGCTTATCCCTAAAACTTGCAACGTAGAATTTACCATCTATTGATTTTTGGCAAAATTAATAAATATAAATTTAAACAAATTAATCAATTAAATTTAAACAAAATTAAATTTTTTTAATGCCAATACCAATAAGGATTTTTTTAAAAAAAAAAAAAAACAAATGTCAAAATGCAAACAAAGCATCAATGCCAAAAAGATATTTCTCTTTCAAAACCAAATGACAAAAACATTACGATGCATACAACCAAATTTATTCATTTGCAGAAATATTGCTGAAAAAGGGATTATTGTTTTTAAAATAATGAAGTAAAACTTTTTTTTTCAATTAGATAATAACAGACATAATTATTTTTTTTTAGTTTTATAACATAATCACGATGAACTCGATCTCAGAAACAAATCTGTAAATAAACACTGAATTAAAAACATTTCCTATCTTCTAAAAAGGAAAATTAATTATTTTATATTAATTATATGAAATTATTCAGAATTTAATAAATTATTTTGAGAATGTAAGATGATTTTTTTAAGCCTTTCAGACAATAATGTTCATTTCTTAATTTTAATCATGAATACATTATTAAATCAACTCTAATTCCAAAGTACTCTTTCTTTTTAACCAATCATGTTATTTTTAAACAACTCATGTGAAAGCCATGTTATTTATAGAAATTTAGTAATCATTATATATTCAATTTTATTATTTTTATCCTTTGAGTTGAATATGTTCTAGACTGACTTGTCTAGCAATCATAACTCTAGACAGTCCAAACCAATTATACTCACTAGTGATCTATAACTTAATCTTCTTATACTTTAAGCCATCCCAAATTTACATACTTTAGATTCTTAGCAAGTTAATTTCAATAATGCCATGTTATTCAATCTATTAATGAAGCATTGTTTATATAATGTGTTCTGCTCATTGTAAATTATACAAATGCCTAATATAAGCTTTGTAATTATCTGATTTAGATCAGGAATGCTGTATAACCCCTGATATTTGCCTTATTGTGCAAATAAAGTTTATTTTAGAATAATAATAATAACTCATGTGAAAGATATATATATATATTAAACTCAAGTTATTTCAAAATCGCACAAAAAATTGTGTAAAAAGAGAATTACCTGTATATAACTTTTTATTTTGAGTAATAGTAATATTTTTCTGTCCCAATATTTATTATTATGGCAATCAATAATCTGATAATATATTTATTCAAAATTATTTTATGCAAATAAACTAATACAAAGTGTTTTCCTGAAGGTTTTTAATGATGGTGTTCTAGTTGTATTTTTATATTGGACTATTTCCATCATCTAATATGTGCATTGAATGTCTTTAAAAAAAATTAACTTTATTTGAATATTCCATATACATTCAACTGTTAGTAATAGCACATCAAACAGGTTAGTATATGCACAATGTTTTGAGAGGTATTATTCTCCCTTCTTCTTCAGATATTGCTGGCCTGACCAGTGACAGTACTAGCATGGGATTCGAACCTGGACCCTTAGATTCTTAAGTATTGAATTCTAAGATAATGCTCTAACCAACTGAGCCTTCCTGCCAAAGGCAACACTCTGTAGTAATTTCATATACTTATCTATGAGGTTCCTGCTGATTTTTCCCCTTTTTCTTAAGAGCAAAGTTGATTAGTGGTTACCACACATTATGAATTGTCACACTAGGTTGGCTTATGGGATTTTTTGTAATTGTCATGTGAACAGCTTCTTTAAATTTTTTTCTTTATACCTTTTCTTCTCTATCCAATATTTTTGTATTTTACCAATTGAACATATGTTTATTGGCACATACACCATCTGCTATCTTAGACACATTTGTTTTCTCTCTTCTAATCATCAGTTTGTGTTCTTGCAAGGGCTTTTCAATGGGATGACTGGTCTCACCAATATATATTCTTCCACATTCACATGGTATTTCATAGATGCAGTTTTTTCTTTTCATCATTTCAAGTTTAGGCTTTGTAGATGTTAGAATTTTTCATAGAATGGTCCATTCTGATATTATACTGATTGCAGATTTTCCTTAATTTGTCTGCTATTTTTGGAATATATGGGTACCAATATAGTACCAATAATTGTCTTTTATCTTGATAGTTCTTTTTGTTGTCTATTTAACATTTTCTTAATAACAGCTGACGGATAACCATTTTTTGTAAGTTGCTCTATATAGATCTTTTTTTTTCCAAATTGCTGGTTTCTGAACAAACTTCTTTGGTTCTGCATAGTCCAATATAAAAATAAAACTAATGCAAAATTTAGCTAATTTGTTTCGCCTACAAATTGCAATTTACCTACACATTTTTCACTTGTCTTTTCTGTAAATCTAATTATTTTATATTGATTTGTTTCATTTTCTGTCCATATGTCTGTATCTAAACTAATGTCTTATTTATTTTCTTTGGATTTTATCCAGAATTTGCTATATTTTTAGGCAATATAGTGCATCATTCACAATAAAAAGACTAATCTCACAGCCTCCCTTTTACTATATCATAAGCATTATATGGAAATCTTGTTAATTTTTCATTAGCCATTTTCTCTTTTTTTTCATCATTTATCATTTCATTTCTCAATTTCTCAAGTTTCTCAAAATAATTTATATACATAAAATTTATGTGAATGTATGAATGAAAAAAACTGAAAGAATCAAGTTTTGAGGTGGTTTGGACATGTTAAAAGAAGAGAAGAAAATTACATCAGAAGGATGATTATCGAGATGGAACCATTGGGGGAAAGACCCAGCAGCAGACCCAAGACCAGATGGATTGACTGAGTGAAGAGAGACCTGAAGGAGGTGTCACTCAAGGAGGAAATCGCTTCCGACGGAGTAATCTGGAGATTAATGATCTGCACCAGCAACCCCACTTGAAGTGGGATTAATCAAGCTTGGAAAAAGAAGTATGAATGTTTGTAATGCTGTCAAGTAATTCATGTGAATGTTTGTTCATACGGCTGTTATATGTCAAATTCACAGCCAATTAAAAAAAACTATTATATTTGTTCATAACACTGTCAAATTCACAAATAAAAAACTGAAAAATTATTTTTATAAATAAATAACTATACCTCACTAAACGATAATATATATTATAAGCATTTTATGCAAAGTAAATACTTCCACTCTTTATATTTAATAATCTGTAATTTTTATTACGAAGTACATTTTATGTATGGAAAATAATTCCACTATTATTAAACTATAATATCCATAATCCTGTCAAATTCACATATCAAATATAGCAGGTATTTTTAAAATTTTAAATTTTAATTTAGCTTTGTTAATATCTTGCCAAATACATTTTCGAAGTGTTTTTTTTTTCAATTGTCACTTTCTCACATTTATTTATATAATATTAAAATCTTTTGTTTAATTCAACCAATTAAAAAATAACTATTACAAAAATGACTGCTTTTCAGGCTGAATATATTTATCATATTTATTTACTATATGAATTTTTTTCTACAGTACAGGCTTTTTCATACCTGCACTTCAATATGAAATATATAGGGGTTTGAACTCAGACTTTCACACGACCCTCAACTATCCACGCTATCTCATACTATTGACATACTTGATCTTTTCAACAAGTGTTTGATCAAGTGTGCCAGCAGTATGAGATAGCATGGATAGTTGAGGGTCATGTAAAAGTCTGAGTTCAAACCCCTACATATTTATTTACATAACATTAAAATCTTTTGTTTAATTTACTTAAATCTTTAAAAGAAATTGTTAAAGCATACATCTGGTTTCTAAATAAATATCATTATTCATTCTTTATTTCTGGTGCTTTTTACCATTTTTTTCTATTTTATTACTCCCCCCCCCCTCTTTTTTTTTTAAAAAATTTTTTTTTATCTTTGCATAAATGATTAAAAGTATTCCCATCTTTTCCTATTTTCTGAACTTAAGAAAATATCATAACAAAAATATATCCTGGTAAATCATATTATACCTTATCATCATTAATAATATTTTAATACTCTTCATAAATCTTCTACTATTATCTTCATTTCATTTTAATCTAATAAAACACATTAGTTACGTAGGATAGTCTTGTTTTAAATTAATGGTACTCTTATATTTCAACCAACAATTCCATAATCTATTTTATTCAGTCTGCCAGAAGCCTTCTTTATATTTCTAGAAGTCATACACAAAGACTAACCGCTTTACTGTACAAAAAAAATCTTGTCCACTGAAGTAAAAGGTGGGTCTGTATTTTATTTTCTACTAAAGCTCTAACAGAAGCTTGGAGCTAGAAATTTTGATTTCTGATGGCCTAGAACATCGCTGCTCACTTTCCTCTAATATAACACAGATTTATCCAATTGCTTCTATTTTTTTATATTTATATAATCCATGAAAATATTTTATTTATTATATACATAATATGGAGTAGAAGAATGCAAAGCGATTAATATTCTAATATTAAATAAATAAATAAAATTATTCATGGATCAATTAAGTTTTTCTTATACATGATTTCTAAGGAAACTTTTTAATACCAATACCCTTTTGGTTTTGTATTGGGCAGACATTTACGTCATCTTTGACTGGGGTCAATAATCTAGCATTAATATAATAAAGTAGATGTTGTTCATAAGATTATTACAAATGATTCTTAAGTATATATGACTTGTCATTTATAATAACCTATTTGAACTAAATTGTGAATAAATTTATTTTTCAACTTTATTTATTTAAATAAGTGCGTTTTATTTATATGCTTAATAAATTATTATAAATAAATAAATATTTATTAAATAAATGTTTTTACTAAATAATGACAGATGAGTTGAAATCTACATTTCATTAAATATTCATTATTTTATATATATATATATAATCTTATAATTGAATATTTATAAATACAGTAATTAGATACTGTATATGTAAAATATAACTTTAAAAATTGTATCCACTTAGGAGCACTTTAGACTATTCTCATAGTCTTTGTCAACCATTAAGATCACTGAATTGTGGGAAGGTTAGTCTTTCAAAGTATTAGTTGATAAAGACTAGGAGGATAATCGAAAGCACTTCAAAATGGATAAAATTTTTAAAGTTATACTTTACATATATCTAATTACTGTATTTATAAATATTCAATTTATAAGATTATGTATATTGATTTGAAGAAATATAGACATAGAATTATAATATTATATATGCTTTGTGTGATTTATTACAGCGGTAGAATGATAGTCTCTGGTTTCGAGATCTTTAAATCATACTTCTGGCTTTGTCACTTCTAATGTTCAAGCTTTTTATGAATTACTGAGCTATAACATTGTTTTATTATTTATATTTTGATTTATAAAAATGATTGCATTTCTATTAAAATTTGAAAATTTAAATAGTATTTGTTCCAATTTCATGAAATGTCTGTTCAAATTTGTATATATATATTTCTGAATATTCATTTCATGTTATATATTTGTTTATTATTGTATGAATTATTTATCAAATGCACACATTTCTATATATATGACATTAACTTATAAAAGTTAAATTTTAGCATTAAAAAAGCAATTGATATTATATATATTTTAAAATAAATAAGATTTTCTGAGTCATTAAGAGATTCCGATAAACAGATAATCGTCAATAAACTTTAATAGGATTATTTTAGAATTTTTAGATATGTAAATTATTAAATCTACTCACTAAATAAAACTATTTTCAATAGTATTTTGATTATTAATGAACTTTTAATGTAGAAATGATTGAGGATAAATTTCGTAATTATTCAAATGGAATTTTAAACGTACGAGCATTAAAAACTTTTGATAGATACATTTCAAAAAACTTTAATGCTATTATGCATATATAATTTTATAAAATTTTTGATTTAAATAAGTAACTCGTAAGGGTATACATAACTGTCTAGACAGTGTGCTGTCTGCCCCAAAATATAAAAGATATTTTTATAATGCTATCTTAAAATAACGTGAAAAAGAGATGTACCTTAATATAATCATATTATTCATAACTTTTTTAAGTCATTATACATAATCAAACAATAAATATATGAAAAAAATTATCACCCAAAATAATTTAGTAAAAAGTATAACTGTTGCAAGAAGTAAATTTTTTCCCGACTGTTGAGGATAACTTAAATGATGAATAACATCTAGTTTTTTTCGTTTCCATATCTATTAAGCCAATAAACATCACATGACCACCACCTCTTATGCTTGTGTATAACTGTTGTTAAAACAGGCAAAACTCACTATACGTATTGCCACACACAGAGTAGGCACTAGATGGGGATTTTATGCACAAGCCTTCTGGCATCCATTGATTACTCTAGCTTGCTGTGTGTGGCAATACGTATAGTGAGTTTTGCCTGTTTTAATCCATATCTATTGTGAGCTTGTCTAAGATAAAGACTGAAGATAAATTTAAAAAATAATAATTGGGTCACTTATAATTTGGGTAGATCTATATTGCATATGTAAAAAAGAAGAACCAATAATAAAGAACATATTGGATTTTATATTCAATAAGCTTTGCTTATTTGATGTTTTTATTTATAAATCTGTATTAAACAAATCAATACTATGATATTGTAAATACCGAATTTTAAGATGTAATTAAAGTTCGGTATTTATAATGTACTAGTATTAATTTATTAACAAATTCAGCCTAAATTTTGCCTATTCTATTGTTTATTTAAATAGACATATTAAAGTAATATATATGAGGTTCAGAGTGACTGTAGGTCAACGTAGATATGGGAACAAACTTCTATCATCAGATATGATATGGATGACAAAAGAGTTGGAGGGTGAAGAAGATTGAAATCTGTCCATTAAAGTTTGAAGATTTGCTATTTTAATATAAACTGAACACTGATTATATGTGTGTGTGGAAGATGATAATCTGGATCAACTGATGAGTACTGGTTCAGCACGAAATATTTATATTGGAGATAATTTATCTTTTTCACTTGTGTCTGGTCTTGCGTATTGGTTGTATGAGATAGAGTGGATAGCTGAAGATAGCTTGAAATTCTGAGTTCAAATCCTATTAATTAAATCAGTATTTATTATAGATATTATTAAAAATGAGGTATCTCTATCCTCTATTTGCACAATTGTAATTTCATAATAATTAATGCTGTATTTAAGGCCTACGTCATGTCTTTATGCTGTTTTCACTTGTAAACTTTATTAATTCATAATACTAAATAAAAGTTTTAATAAATGTTGAATTATTAATTCAAATTGTCAGTAGGGGAAGGATAAAAGATATCTTAATGCTAAACAGTTAAAATAGTAAATTCGTGGTTGCAGTAGCTAGTGGATAGTTAAAATAAACGAATTTAGTCAAAAAAAAACAGAAAATTTAGGAAGAGATTAAATTAAGTTAATTAGGCACAAATGGTATAAAACTTTAATATGATAGATCACACATACAAATATTTTATAACTAAATAATGAAAAGTATAATTTTTGTTACAATAATTGTTATTTTAATCATGATCTTTTTGGTAAATAATTTTTAAATTAATATTTAATGTTATATATTTTTACTGCAACAAGAAAATTAAGTCAAGCGTTGGTGGTCGAGCAGGGCTGCTTTACAAGCTTTTGTCCCGGGTTAGCGGGTTCGCTTTCCGGCCGATGCTATGACACATGGGAAAAACAAAAAAATTAAAAAAAAACTACTGTAAGTTTAATATAGGGGATTTGAACACAGAATTTCAAGCTTCCTTCAGCTATCAACCCTAACTCATACAACTGATATACATGACCACATACATGTGGAAAAGGTAAATGATCTCCAATATATTTATTTCATGCTAAAAATATACTCCAGATCATAAACTCCCACACACACATATATATATATTGTGCCCTTTTCTATAGGTCGGTAATAGTACATAACAGTCAATTATTAAAAATTTTAAATTTTAGAATATGTTCTTTTAATACATTAATTATAGTTTGTCGATTATATTTTTAAAGTACAATTTGAGGCTAAAGGAAATACATAGTATATAAAATTATAGCGAATTATTTAAAAAATGGTTATGTAAAGCTTAAAATATTGTTTCATATGGTTGTAAAAGCTGGCCATATTAAATAACACAGCTGTAAATAATTAAAAGTATATTTAATAAATTCGATTTTAATAGTTTAAAACTGATAAGTTAATAAATACAGTGTTTAAATTTATAATCATATTTAATAAACAAAAATTAATATAGTATATTTTAAAAATAAACTTTATGATGGTGAGAATTGTATTTAATTCTATATTTTCTAAATTATTCTTCCAAATTTTTTATAATTATTTTATATAATATAATAAGTGTATCAATTTTATTAGTCTAGGCAGAGAAATAGATTAAAAATCGTCTGTCAAAGTTATTAATCATGTGACTTTTAATGTATACTCTCACACACACGCTTGTTTGAAATAATAACAAAGTTTAAAATATTTTAAAAGTTATATTATAGAATTGGATAGAATTATTGCCTATCATAAAAGCAAATAATAATAAATATTAAGTTAACTGTCGTTATTGCATATTTAAATGATGTAATGTTTTAAATAGTATCATAAAGACGAATAGTTATAATATAAAAATTAAATATTTTATTTAAATAAAAATAGATAAATTGAATATTAAGAAATGGAATAAGTTATTAAGGTTATTTTAAAAGTTATTTTAAATGTTTAAATAGTTTTAATAAAATAATAATTTATTTAAAAGTAATATTTTAAATAATATTTTAGGTTCATTACATCACAATTTCTAATTTTGAAATTCAATTCTACTATAAACTAAAAATATGTAAATTTGTTCTCAAGCTAAAGTGAGAATTAACCAATAGGAATAGGTATTCTTACAGACTATAAATATGATTTGCACGGGGTATAGGGGGAGATTAATAATGTATTGAAACCGGAGAAAGTCAATTTTTTTTTTGTACTTTCTTATCGTTTATTTTGCAAAAACTAATTGATAATTTTAAAGTGTTTTGCAAAAGAAAGTTTTAGAAAAAAAAATTATATATTTAGAAACTTCGTGGAGATGATTTTCTAATTTTTTAAAGTACTTACCAGTCGTATTTTATCTAAAAGTTTAACCTAAACTACGCAATAAAAAATGGATATACTACGAAATAAAATGGATATAAATTGTAATACTGAAGAAATATTTGAAATATTTATTGATACAGCTTTATTTATGCATAACCAGAGAACTTTTTTGGTACATAAAAAAAAAAACCACAGCACGGACATCATACAGAGTCTAATGAAAAAAATTGGAGACGCATTATTATTTATAAGCCTATCCAAGATTTATTTTAAATGGTAATAAGATAGTTATATATTGCATGAATTATTTTATATAGTATGATATTCAAAGGAATAAAATGTTATATCCTTTCTGAAGGTAACATTTTTTAAAAATATTTTTCAAGAATTAAATAAAGAACCCAGGAAAATATGTTACAGAAGCGTTTTGGTATTAAAATATCCATTCTTCGAATTATTTAAAATGTACTTGGAAAAGATTTGTTCAAAAGTACTTGAAGTTTTTTTATTTTAAAAGAGATTTATAAAAAATACCAAACGAAAGTTTAAATGTATCAAGAAGGAAACATAGATAAAAAGTGAACACATAGATGAATAAAAAGATGGATCCATGGAAATACAAATAGTACTTAAAAGTTTATCGAATATTTTTAAAGTTAAATTAGATGGATTGATGCATTGGATACACAGAGAATATTGGCAGAGAAAATACTTAAAAAAAATTTCACGGGATTAATTAATATTATGATTTAATAATTATCGTCCTAAATACTAAAACGAAGGATTATTTTCTATAAATTTTACTAAATGGATTAATAATTATTTTTATTTTAAACTTTAATGCACTTGGTCCTGAGAACATTTTTAAAAACTCTAGAGAAAATAATAAACATTTCGGACTTATCAGGAACTATCGTCAAGAAAATATGTAATTATAGTTTTGATTCCTTTTATTTTGTTAACCTAGTTTAAATCTAAATTTTTATATAAGATTAGGAAAAACATAAAAACATTAATTTATTAATATTAAAATTTTATAATATAACAATCTAATAATTTAGCTAAAAATATTTTAATATAAAGTGTATGGGTGTGATTTTTTTTTTATATATCTGCAATGCTCAAGTGGATAAAGAAAAGCCTACTGAACACGATGACTAGATAAAGGTTATTGGTAATAATAATAACTATTGATAATTTATAATGTATATTTTTTGTTTTCTTTAGATCATCCATAAATTGGAAGAATGAAGTGTAAAAGTTTTTTTTTTTTTACTTATATGTACCGCATTTTATACAACATTTTAAAAAAACATTATGAGATAGGATTGATTTGAAAATATGAATACGACAATTTTTTTTGATTTTTTTTTATTAGTAATATAGTCCAATGTAACAAATAATTATGTGATTTTTTTAAAATTTTTATGTTGTGGGATATTCAAATCTTGTCTAATTAGATTGTATATGATTAGACATATAGAATAATGAAGCAAGCAGACTTTTCTTGTGGAACAGCTAGATTGTTTAACTATTAATGAATTTTATTTATTGTTTTGTAAATGCAGATAGTTATTTATCGATGTAAGATGTAGAAAAATCTTGAGAAATAATGTTGAGATAGTGGCTTGGACGTACTATAGTTAGCAGGAAACCAAGATGATGTTTTTAAGAAATAGGATGTTATAAGGAATGGAAATAATATTTAGTTTTTATGTGGTTATCAGCATAGTTAACATAGCCCTATGACTGATACACATTTTATTTGGACAGTGTTTATATTTCTTTAAATATTTCATGTTCTAATAAAGCTGAAGAAATAGCTTTAACATCGTCCCTGTACTAGAGGATATTAGGCAAGTAAATGTCATACCTCTTCGCACTGTGCCATGATTTTGAGATATGTTAAGAGTAATACTCTAGCTTTCTTCCTTAATCCTATGCATCTGTTTTCGCTATCTTTATTTCATGTAACTGCATCATTCAGTAAGATATGTTTAAGAGAAATGATAAATAATTTAGAACTTAGGTTATGCTATCGTTTTTGGATAAGATTAGTTTATTTGCTTATAAGGAACAGAATATTATAACTTAAAATTGAAGATCCAAAGTATCCTAAGGAAAGAAAAGAATCATCGAATATATTTTGAATTTTATTTCGGAAATGAAATATATATATTTTTTTTAAAATAAAGTATCTAAACAAAGATATTTTCTTTAAAGTGATAATAATTTTAAATGCTTTAGTATTTTTTTTTTTTAAGAGAAAAATAAGTATTGCATATTTTTAAAATACAATAGTACAAAGTAAATTATGTAAACAATATGCATAGTATATATATTTTTTTATTGATTAACAGAAATATATTGATGATTACACTTATATCATACTAAAGTAAGGCTTAAAGAAGAATATATTATGATTAGTAAACATTGTGTGATAAATACTAAAATCTAGTACTGAATTTTGGATAATATTTTGTGTAACATCTTTGACTTTGCAAGATGAAATTTTTTTTTAATATTTTGAGAAATCCATACTCATTATAAAATTTTGTTTTCTATAGAATGTTTTCTAAGCATGAATTTTTTTAAAATAAGATATTTTAATAATATTAAGGATAAAATGCTGTTGCTAATAAAGTAGATAAATATATTCGTAATAAGTTAACCATAATGAGAAACCAAATAGTAACATTTTTTTAAAACTTTGTCCTAAATTTAAATAAAGATATAATTGAAATATAAATTATTTTTTTATAACCCGGTAGATCAAACTGTAAAGTAAAAAGGTTAAGGATATCCACTGTAAATAGTGTAAATAATTTGTTTATTTATTTGTTGTTAGTAATAAACTTTGTTAAATTTTGTTATTTCAAAAATTTTGTGTCCGAGTTATTTATTTCTCCACATCGCTGCATGAAAACACGATATATGCATAATAATCGAAACAAATATATAATTTTGCACAAAAAGATAAATAGAGAATTATTTAAGAATTTAAATATTTTATTGGTATTCATTTTAATTAAATAATTATAATTTTACATTATTGTATTGGTCATAAGTCAGTTATCACAATATTATATTAAATTATATGCTATCAGTTGCCACACATATTTTGTTTATCAGATTATTAAAATGCTACCACGTATTTATTTATTATATTCATGAAGATAAAAGATTATATAAAATTATTTTATTATTTTATTATGGTAATAAAAATATAACGAAAAGAAAAGATATCCAGTAGTAATTAAACAATGAAGAATATTATTATTGTTATTTATTATTATTAGTTTCAGTGTAGTAGATTATGATATAAAATCCCTTCTCATATTTTACTACCATATTTTTATTAACTTAGAATAAACTTTATGAACCTGAGATTATTTTATTTGAGCTAGATTATTACAAATAGAAGATTAAGACTTAATTATTAGTTTAATCTTAGTGAGTAGAAGTTATTAAAGTCGTAAGAATATTATGAGTTTGTTATTTAAAATAGTAATAAGGGGGATAGTGTTCTTATGCCATTGAGGTAGTATCCTGTAGGATATTGGCTCAATGTAATCTATCTTGTCACCTGTATTTTCACTTCAAGTCTCATGAAAATATTAAATATTTATTTAATTTATTTTTATAAACTGAACCTTATTCGTATTTAAAATTTGAGCTAGTGAAATATTTTAATTTTAATGCTGAATATTTTATTTATTAACTATTAACTGAGCTAGAACCCGTTTTATTTTATATCATATACTATCTGGAAGTGAAGATGCACGAGGGAAAGGTTAGAATATATATATATAATCAGTGCTTGGTTTACATTAAGATAGCAAATCTTAAAACTTTAATGTACAGGCTTCAATCTACACTATTCTTCAGCTATCTATACCATTGAAAATCTTATAATGGAACACCCTAATCAATTATCAATGCCAATATTATTGTCATGCCCATATTGAATTTAAGTCAATCTAACCTCTGATGTAAAAAACCTTGTCCATTTCAATATCCAGAAGAGGGAGCGATGTGCAGGATATAATTTATATATGTGGAGTTTAGATGTAATATAGAGGCTATGAACACAGACTTCTCTCCCTTTAGCTATCAATTCTATTTAATACAACCAATGCACATGACCACACACATGTGAAACACATAAACGATCCCAATATATATATATATATATATATATATATATATATATATATATATATATATATATATATATATATATATATTGTACCCTCACTTCCAGAAATATATAATATAACTTAAAAATATGACTAGCTCAATTAAATCATTATGCTCGGCTAAAATATGTATAACTATTATTAATATATTTTATAATACTATATCTTATCAGATTTAGTACAACTAACAGAAAATTAATATGGTTCAATATCATACATTAATTAAATAAGTATTTATTAAAATCATGAGACTATGAAGTGAAGTTACAAGTGGTAATTGAATTTACATTGAGGCCATATCTTCTAAGATATTATCTCAATGGCATAAGAATACTAGTACCTCTTTATTATCTCACTAATACATATATAGCACTCCTATGTCTTTTATAAAAATTAACTAACTTCAATAATAATAATAAATAAATCTCAATCTTTTTATCAAAGAAATATAACTAAATAATCTCAGGTTCTTTTAATTATCTTAAAGTAATAATACTTCTTGCAGATAGGCATGATAAGGGATTTAATATCAAACCTAACTATACCTAACTTATAATAATAATAAATAACTAATAATAACAATCTCCAGTGTATAAGTTAACCTTATCTATTTTGTTATACTACTAATCATTAAGAAAACAAGTAAATCATCTACATGTCTTTCATCTTCATATAGTACCTTAATTGAAAATATAATAAAATCTTATAATTTAATAATATGTGGCAATAAATAATATTATACTCTTATATTGTGCATTATAATTATTTTATGACCATTATAACATAATATGTTAATGTTAATGAATTTTTATAAATTATATTAAGAAAATACTGTATTTTCTTTTTTTAAAAAAAATAATAATAATTTAATTCATATTGTGCAAATATTATGTTTTATTCAAATTATCTGTTGTCAAATGCTGTGGTGCAAAATAATGAATTCGACACACTTTTAAAACAACTTAAACAAATTTATTTACATCAACTTTAATAAACAACTTATATACATTATTTACATTATAAGTGGAAATCAAGAAAATAAAAATAAGAAAAATAATAATACAAGATTCTTACATTGTTATTATTTCCATAATCCAAAATAAATAATCACCCTTAAATGTTTTATCAGTAACATTTAATTGAGTTTATGAACTTATATTTTACTAGATATCACTTATAATCACTTAGTACAATAAAAGGCTTTTATGTAAAATATCACTTATGTAGCACATGTAAAATAAACAAACTTTAATAATTAAAATGCTACTCCATTTAAGCATTCTAGCTATTTCTATTATAATGTAGCTATTATGTATTACATGTATTATTAGCATTAACTAAAGATCAACTAATGTATAGATTGATATAACTTTATAATATTATGTGACTTTTATTGATTACATAATTATTTACTTCATTCTGATGTAATTTCATAATATATGTCTTACCAAAATATGCAATACATATATGTTCTTTTCTTTAAAAAAAATATTTTTAAAATTATTCAACAATTTTGTGAAGACAAAATTTTTATTTATAAATTACCAATTTTTATAAAGTTATTATATTAAAATAAAATTCTATGATTCTTTTCCATTTAAACTATTATTCTTTTCTACTTGTTATTCCTATTCCCTCTTAATAAAATCCTATCTTCAAATATCATTCTAATCTTATTTAACTTCAGTATCAGCTTACCAATTTTTAACAAAAAAATGACTATCCAAACTCTCTTATATCTCATCATCTATATATGATAAACCCTTCAAACAAAATATAATTTTCTATATAAAATTAATTTAACTTGTCTAATAAAAATAAAAATATAGATATATTTTTATTTTACTTCTTACTAACTTGAAAATAAATATAAATGACTCATACTAATATAATAAATCAAATTCCTAATATTGTAACAGAAACCTTAAAGTTTATTCACGAAAGAATCATATAATTATTTCTGGATAACTCTTATTACGTTGTAATAAATTTATATTATAGAATAAAGTATGCATATTAAAATAAAACTATTATTGATAATATTATGCGTGTATGTTCTTTAAATATTTATACATTCACTCAACAATCAAATAATATTTGGTTTATCTAAAGAAAACAAAGCAAAATACATTAAATTATTAATATTATATAATTATTACCATAAATGATACTCCAATTTATAATCAGCCAAACGATGTCCTCCAGGATTATAGTTTTACAAAATAATATCACATTTATACTCAACAATTATTCTTAAAATATTACGTGTTGTAAAATTATATAAAAAATAAACTTTATGAAATTAAGTGTTATATTAATGTGTAATTACTTTTAAAATGTACCTCTCTTATCTTTGATAGATCAATAAATAATTAAATATCTATGTTAGTTAAGAAAACAAAATATGTTACATAAAATCCAACGGTGTCTTCTTTCCACCCATAATTGTTCTTTTTTCCTAGGCACAACATTTTACCAACATCACATCCTTTTCCGGTACATCACGTGTTTAAACAGTTTTTATGAAATAAATGGAAAACGTTTTTTTTTAAAAAAAATAAGATAAAATAAGTTCCACCATAAAGAAACAAAATAATAATTAAAACAGTTTATAGGATCCGGATTTATTTAAAAGTTATTATCTTCCTAGGATTAATCAATAGTTAAATGTTTAATCTAAGTTTTATAAAATTGACTTGGATATCCACGTATACTTCTATGCGCATTTCTTAAAATATTCAGCAAAACATTTTTTAAATTTTTCTATATAACCAGCATATAGAATTTAAATATTATAACGTTTTATAAGTATTTATTTATCAATTAAATTTCCGAATTATCAGTTTTTAAAAGCTATCAACATCTAGTCTTTTAAATAACAAAGACTTAATAAGGCAAGTATTTCTGCAATTATTATTAACTTCCATATCTTTACCAAAAGATATATTAAAATATATCATTCAAAAATACTTTCTTCATAAAGAAGTACTTATCTTTCTTTAAAATATTTGTTTATAAAAAATTAATTATAATCAACTTTTAAATTCATATAATGTCCAATATATTATTTTTATCCAGCTAGTAATTCTCCTAGTTAATCCAGCGTTCACTATATTTTTAATATAAAGTTTCCAACACATTTTATCAATATACGATATTTTCATGATTATTTGATAGTAAAATTGAGCTTTGATAGAGACGATCAATAGGGAATTATAAATAAATTAGCACTGCATATTTAATGGTAAACTTTTATAAAATTATTTAGAACTACTCTCTTATAAATTAAAAAACTATTACGAGAGCGTCTATAATTTTTTACTTAGCTATATTTAATAGCTCACTTCACTTAAAAGAAATTACAATCACCCTCCTGAACAATTGAACCTCGGTTTTATACCGGAATAAATTACCCACTTGATTGGTAAATTAAACAATCACCTTGCTAGCCTATTTACATATCTTACCAACAATACGAAATTAAAAATAAATAATGACTTATTTAATATTTATTATTTATTACATTATTTAATTCTTAAATTAATTTTTATCATTTATTTAAATCCATTAAGCATTTTTTAAAAATATATGTTTTACTTTATTTCACTTTTAACTTTTATAAGACTATTTTTCTAAACAAACTAAGTCTATTTTTATTCATTATATTTTTTAAACAGTATTTTAAAAATCAGATTTAATATTTCACACTAATTATTTTATTTTTTATCTCGTGATAGCCAATATAATATTTATAAATTTTATAATAGAATTTTAAAACAGTTTTGCAACTTTACTAAAAACTTACAAGCATATGTGTACATATGTTTATCTGTCACCTGACTTATAACACAGATATAAACGCTTGTAATTATCTAAAAATAAACTAACAATTCAATTTTTATAAAATAAATATTTTTAAAAACAAATAATGGTACTTGAGTACTAACTAAGCTATGACGTACTACACCGAAAGCATACTATTCTAATCTTACGATCTTTAAGATAACGTCTCCTAGTGATTTGCGAACAAACTTAATCGATAAAATTTGCCCGCAGATCACGTGGAGAAGTCACCGTGAAGATCGCAAGATTAGAATAGTATGCCTTCGGGGCAGTATGTCATATCATACTTCATATCAAAGAAGGAGAGGGAGATGTCCACCATGTTGGCCAAACCCTGAAACAAACAAATGGAATAATAAGTAAAATTGACTAAAATGTTAATTAAAATAATTATGAAAATGTAAATATGAAAAATGGGATAAACCTAAAATTATTAGCGATATTTAACAATATTTTGCTACGGTAAAATAATATTTCAATATTCAAACAAATGTAAATATGAAAAATGGGATAAACCTAAAATTATTTACGATATTTAACAAAAATTTGCTACGGTAAAATAATTACGAAAATGTAAATATAAATAATTAAAAATCAATATGTTCATTTATATTTTAATCAAAAATCAGTATTTTCAATAATATTTCAATATTCAAACAAAATAAGTAATCAAATGTAAATATGTAAAATGGGATAAACCTAAAATTATTAACGATATTTAACAATAATTTGCTACGGTAAAATAATTATCAAAATGTAAATATAAATAATTAAAAATCAATAATGTTCATTTATATTTTAATCAAAAATCAGTATTTTCAATAATATTTTAATATTCAAACAAAATAAGTAATAGCTAAACCCAAATTCGTTACTCACAATTAACTGCCTTTCATAAATACTGCAAAAAGGGTAAAATGGCGGATTTTACAACCAATTTTTCCCTGTACTGTTTCAAAAATTTAATTATAAGCAATATTTAAGTAATCGACAAACAAATAATAAAAAATAATAGGTAAAAAAATAATTCTTTTTTTTTTCATGGTATTTAATGAATCCAAATTGATTATATTTAGGAAAAATTGATGTCAAATATTTACTACAAGTAACTGTCTTTCACAAATGCTGCGATACTGAACAACGTAAAATGGCTGATTTTACAATCAATTTGTAGCCGTAATGTTTCCAGAATATTATTATAAACAATTTTTCAGTAATCGTGAAATAAAGCTACAATAACAGGTAAAAATTCATATTTTTTGGGAGGATGGTATTTAAAAAAAAAAAAAAAAGGAAAAAAAATATTATCAAAATTTTAACTATAAACAATTTCGTTTTTCAGCTACTGCGATAATGAAAAAAGAAAAAGTGATGCCATGACAAGCAATTTTCCCCATACCGTTTATGAAACAAAATTACAAAACTAAAAAGGTATATTAAATAAATTGTACTTACAAATAAAAGTCACTGTGGTGGACTGAATTCACGTATATGTTCCAAAATAGCAGTGAAAGTGTCATTTTTGAAGCATCGCCTCCACATGAATTCCGTTAAATACGAATCCAAGTGTTGTCTAGCTGTACCTCTGTGCTTCTTGTTCCGCCATTTTAGTAGCCCCCACAACCTTTCTATATTTTGAGTGTGGACTCCAGTTGATGGGTCCACAAAATTATAGGTGTGATTGACCTGAAGATGATCATATCCGGCCTCCTTTAATTCCTCGGTTTTGTAGCCTTTCCAGCAGTCGCTGTAAATCGTAGATCCTTCCTGCACATTGTCTCTGATGGCTTGCATGAGAGTGGACGCGGATCTGTCTTGAATGGCTACCACAAAACATTCATCCGTCTCCCTGCAAACACCACCGAATATCCACTGCTGGGGGAGTACTCTGCCGGCATTATTTTTCCGTCTTGAAAAAAGACTTTCGTCAATTTCAATAACCCTGTTAGGGCCTCCAATTTTCACTTTTTCTTTATGCAATAGTCTCCATGTGCAGACTTCACGGAGATAATTGTTCCAGTCGATTGCTGTTTTACTGGCGATTTCCAACTGCTCCTCACAAAATCGTACCGATGTCAATTCTTGACACCAACTATATATAAATCTGATCGCAGTGACCAAACTAATTCTGGATCCTTCAAACCAAGTCCCTTTTCTGATAGCGATCCTTTTATAACAGTCTTTAACATTGCAGCGCCATTGCTTTTCATAGTTCTTAATATATATACTCATAGGATGGCCATTCACACAAAATTTCCCACTCGGAATAATCCCATATGTTTGCAAAAATTCGACCGCTTCATCTTCAGAAGATGGTAAGTCCCACAATTTTATATCCGACATTTTCTTGTAAGTTGTTGATTAGTAATAAATTAGTAATAAAAATAACACGGCAATCAAAATGTAAATTAGTAATAAAAATCAAAATTTGAAATTAGTAATAAAAATAATAAATAGCAATAATTAAAAATCACAGAAATTAGTAATCCAAATCTCAGCAATGAAAATGTAAAATAAGCAATAATTTCTCAATTAGCAAAATGTAAAATGAAAATCTCACAAAATGGCGTATAACAGACAATAGAAAAAAACACGTCTTGCTTGCAATACGACAGCAGGTAAAAGACAGGTATTTACCACAATTCACCGCAATATTACATAATCTCGTTGGTGACCACGAAAAAACCTTGATCACTTCTATCGATTAGGCATGCCAATGTTTCAGTTGCCATGACATTGTTTTGGTTGATCGTTGATCTTATCTACCAGCGGCCTGTGTAGTACGTCATAGCTTAGTTAGTACTCAAGTACCCAAATAATATACTATAACAACTTTAAAATAATAATTCGATATTATAAAATCAAATATTAATCTTCTATTATATACTATTAATAACAGTAAATATTTATATTCACTTACTAAATATTAATCTTTATCAATAATAAATATATATGCATTTAATTTTAACTTGTCTTTTTTTAAACTTTTAGCTTTAAACATTTATTTACAAAACTTATTAATGCAGTATTGATCATGGCCAGTTTTCCCAACCATATAATATTATCATTTTTTTTTTTTTTTACTGAAACGTCTCTCCCAAATATTAGCACAATTTCACATATCAAATATTCATAATTTACTTTGATTAAACTTTTGAAAGATTATTAGAAATAAAATCAACATCATATAGCTGTAATATATCTTAAATTTAAAATTTTTAATAAATTGATATAACAATTGTATGGAGACCCATACAAAAGGGCACAATATATATATATATATATTTATATATATTTCAAGCTGAAGCAGCACTCATCAGTTGGTTTAGATCATTATCTCTCACACATATATATAATCAGTGCTCGGTTTATATTAAAATAGCAATGGTTCAAATTTTAACGAATGGCTTCAATCTATTCCATCCTCCAACTCTTCAATCATCCACACGATTGAAAATCTAAATGATGGAATGCCCAAATCTCTTACTAATGCCAATATTATTATCAGGACCATGTTGAATTTAAGACAGCCTGAATCCCCATTTATAGGAGCTTGTTCATCAGAAGAAGGCTTAGCAAGATACATGCATTGACAAGAGATTTGGGTATTCCAGCATCAGATTTTTAATGCTATTGATAATTGATGAGTTGTATGATAGAATAGACTGAAGCTTGTTCATTAAAGTTTGAAGATTTGCTATCTTAATATAAACGAAGCACTGATTATATATGTGTGCCAGAGATGATGTGTATCAACTGGTGGGTGTTGGTTTAGCATGTAATACATATATTGGAGATCATTTATCTTTTTCACATGTGTGTGCAACCATGTACCAGTTATATATGGTAGAGTTGATAGCTGAAGGGAGCTTGAAAGTATTTCATATCCCCTGTATTAAATCTAATATCCAGTTATATAAATTATATTTGTATTTAAAAATATTACAAATCTCCTTGCCTCTTTTGGGTATTTAAATTGACATGGTCCTATACTTGAACAGACATATTGACTTAAAGTCAACATGGGCATGACGACAATGTTGGCATTAACAAGGGATTTGAGCATTTTTTCATCAGATTTTTAAGTGTATGGATAGCTGAAGAGTTGGGGGCGGAGTAGATTGAAGGTTGTCCATTAAAGTTTGAATATTTGCTGTCTGATGATGGAAAGCCCAAATTCCATGCTGATGCCAACATTATTGCCACACCCATGTTGATCTGAAGTCATCATGATCCATCATGTATAGGACCTAATCCATTTAAATACATAGAAGAGGGATGGGCAGGATACAAGCTTCATATGTAAATATTTGAAAACCAGGCAGTCTTCACAAACCTGGAGCTTAATTATAAATGGATAAGGTCCTATACATGAGGAATCAGAGTGACTTCAGGTCAACATGGGTGTGGCAATAATGTTGACATCAGCATGGAATTTGGGCTTTCCATCATCAGATTTTCAATGTTATGGATGACTGAAAAGTTGGAGGTGGAGTAGATTGAAGCCTGTCCATTAAAGTGTGAGAATTTGCTATCTTAATATAAACTGAGTATTGATTATATATATATATATGTGTGTGTGTGTGTGTGTGTGTGTGTGAGAGAGAGAGATGATAATTTGGACCAATTGATAAATGCTGGTTTATCATGAAATATGTATATTGGTGATTATTTATCTTTTCTACATGTATGTGGTCATGTATATCAGTTGTATGAGATAGTGTGGATAGTTGGTGGATGCTTGAAAGTCTGAGTTCAAATTTCCTATATTTACAATTAAGCTCCAGTTTTGTGAAGAGTGCCTGGTTTTCAAATATTTATTATAATTATTTAATTTGTAAATTTTTTTTTTTAAAAATTATTATTCATGTTGTATATCTTAATAACAATTCTAATCTAAATTAAATTAATCCTTAGCAAATCAGAAGCTTTAAGAATCCCACTAAACTTTGATTTATTTATGGCTTAAAATGAAAAAATTAGGTACATTATCAGCCACGAGAAAATATGCAAAAAATAAGAATATGGTCAGGTGGAAGAAGTATAAGATGAATGAAAAATGACTAAAGATTGTAAATAAAATGTATAGTCAGTCAATTAACCCATATTATGTTTCCTAAATTACTGACATTTTAATTATCGTTAAATACCGAAATAAAATTTGTGATTAACGGTAATTGCCGACTATAAAATTATTTTTAATTAGGATATTTAAAAAAACTAAAGAAATAAAAGAATGCTTTATTTAACAGAAAAAAATATTTTAATAAAAAAAATATAGAAAAATTTCCTTTTATTGAACTAAAAAACAATTTTTTTTTAAGAAAATAGTCAAGCATTGGTGGTTGAGAGGTCTGCGACAGCTGCTTTACAAGCAGTTGTCCCGGGTTGGCAGGTTCGCATCCCGGCTGATGCTATGACACATGGGGAAAAAAAGAAAGTTTTATAATGTTGTGGGGGGGGGCACTACACTTATTCACATGAATTTTTAATGAAATAAAATTTTAAAAAGCATAAACTATCTAATGTTTTTGGTAATAAGCCGACCTTATCTTTAAAACAAAGTATCTCGCACTCGAAGAAGCTCTTTCTGATTCAATACTGGTCGTGCTGAAAGTATTTAAACTTTGATACAGTTTTTCTAGACACTCAGATAACTTTCCAGTAGCCTCAAAAAAACTTCATTTCGTTCATTAAAGAAAAGCTATGAGAGATAACGCATTTACATTTAGCTTTTTTGAAACCACTTTGATGCCATCTTTGAAGCTTTTTTTTTTCCTATGTGATAGCATCGGCTGGGAGGCAAACCCACAACCATCTGCAACCAACTACTTGCTTGGCGGCTGTGATGACCTCTCGGCTAACAATGCTTGACATCACTGAGCTTTGGATCATCTTCTTTATCTACAGATTCTGCATCTGAAATTTCATCTTGAGCAATTTCCAAAAAGGATTTCTTTCTCTGCATCTAGCCGAAAATTTTGTTGTATGTTTCTTCAGCCAGTTTCTTAATGCTTTTATAATTTGGCAATAAGAAGTGGTGTTCAGATTCAGAATAATTTCTTTTGAAGCACTCGGGATTTTCAAGATAACGTATTAACTATTTGTCATCCTAGTGAAGAGTATTGTTCATGCAAGACTTTTTAAAACTGCATAGCTATTGCTGAATTGTGACTGTATTTCATGAAATTTTTGCCTTTCAACAATAAAGCAACTTCCCAAGAAAGCCTATTGATAACTATTTGAAAGGAATGAAGTACATGCACAAGATTTTCTAAACTTTTGCATTCTTCATTGGAAATTACCTCACTAATTGTGCTAATTCTTAAACCATTTGAAATACATTCTTTCAATTCAATAAGTTTTGAAATTATAGCTAGAGTACTGTTCAAATCTTGTATGAGTATTTAGAATAAGTTTAAATTCTTTACGCTTCAAAGTACTTTTAACAATTTCTCATAGATAAAGAAATTCATCATGTGTATTAAAAAAATATTATATTTTATCTACAAATAATGTACTTAGCTGCTTTCAACTATTATATAGTCATATTTATAACCATATAAAATCATAGCAAATGAATATGAGGGTACTATTTATATATTCTCTGACAAAATGTAAATGATTTAATTTACATAATGCACTTCTTCAACAAAGGGATGCAAGCCTCTTTCTTATTAATAGTGTGCACATTATTGGCTAAGAGCCAACTTTGTGTCTTTTATCATTTCTCTCAGAACACATTATACTAGACCCCAGTGGCTCAGAGACATGACCATCTTTGATATTATGTTCCAAAAATATAGACTTGAATTCCGTATTGTTTTTTGACCTGTTATAAAAATATCTGTGTTGTCAATCCTAGTTGCAATTTTGCATGCGATTCACTGAAGTAAATGGTCTTGTAAAGGGAGTTGTTGCATTCTATCTTGTAAACAATTTGAGGATCTGCTTCAGTGGAAGCCCATCTTTGGTATTATTTGTGAATAAAACAAACATGTTTACATCGAGTTACAATTGGATAAAATAAAATAAATAAGCATTGCATTCAGTACCATGGATATGAAAATTAATTCCTATGATTATATATTTAATACTAAGAAATGTGTTTGAATTGACTATAATAATATTCAAAAAAAGATACATTTAAATATATTAAAAATCTATTAAATCTGTAATCTTAAATACAGATATACTTTATATCCCTGGAGTTTAGATGCAAGAATAGGAAATTTGACTTAAGGTCAACATGGGCATGACAATAATATTGGCATCACCAGGAAATTTGTGCATTCCATTATCAGATTTTCAATGGTGTGGATGTCTGAGGAGTTGGAGGGTGGAGTACATTAAAGCCTGACCATTAAAGTTTGAAGATTTGCTATCTTATTATAAATTAAGCAACGATTATATATATATATATATATATATATATATGAATAGGAGACGATCTGGATCAACTGATGAATTCTGATTCAGCTTACATATATTGGAGATCTTTTTTTTTTTTTTCACTTGTGTATGGTCATGTGTATAAGTTGTTTGATATAGATTGGATAGCTGAAGAGAGTTTGAAAGTCTGGGTTCAAATCTCCAATAATTCAATCTGTAATCCTGATTTACTTTTATCTTTATAAAAGTATAATTAAATTTTTCTATTTTATTATAGCCTACAATCCTTAATTTAAACTATATTTTAATTTTAAAACAAATTACATAAATAACCTAAAGGAATAAAAATACTTTTTTCCTTTTAACATATTTTCATTCATAGAAAGAAAAGAGAATATTTTTTCTTTCAAGCTGAAATAAGAATTGTAAATAAGGTATTCATAAATTTTGCATGAATTATTGTGTTTACGTCATCACAATGTTACCATTTAATCTTTTTTAAAAAATAGGTTAACAACAAGTAAATATAAATAAATAGTAAATATATTAATATTCCGTTTTAGTAATAATTTGAAATTACTTACTTTAAATACAATTATTTATTCAACTTTTTAGCAATTTACTGCTGAATATTTTTTACAATGCGAATGTCATCAATAAAAGGCAAAAATTTTAATCTAAAATTCTTATTCTGGTAATTGACAGAATTATATGTCTGTCATATTTTTTTCATTTTACAGCAGATAGCTTAAAATATTCAAAATAATATTGCAAAAGTTATCTTTTAGTTGCCATATTTAAATTTTCTTAGAATAACTTAACAATTACTTTGCACATACTTTAAAATAGATTTAAAAGAATATAATTTTGGAAAGTTTTTTTTATATTAAACATTACGAAAAATAATAAGCTAACATTCTAGTGTTATAATTTAACTGTCAAAAAAAGCATATTTAATGTTTTTTCCCCTACACGTTATGCAATTGATACAGAGACACCAATATTTTTTATAGTTTGATAACATATCTATTTTCTTATAGATAACTACATATAGTTATAGGCACATTAATTTATTAATTATTACAGTCAATCTATTATTTATATAAATTTAATAACGTATATTATCAGTATATCATTCCAAGTTGATTTTTGAAAATGTGCAATCATTTTGTTTAGACAAAAATATTAACTCATCTGTAAGTTTTGCATTTCATTTAAGAAATTTCATATATTCACTACAAATTGTAGTAATTAAAATATACATTTACAGAAAACATTTTGTTTTACATCTTGTGGTCAACCTGGGTAGGATGAGAAGATTGGCACTAAGGAGGGCTTTGAGGGTTCCATCAGATTTTCAATAAAATGGATAGCTGAAGAGTTGTGGGGTGGAGTGGTTTGAAGCCTGTCCAGTAATGTATGAAGATTGGCTATCTTGATATAAGCTGAGTTTTGATTTTATATATGTGTGGAGATGATAATCTGGACCAACTACATGCTGGATTAGCATAAAATACATATATTGGTGATTATTTATTTTTTTGACATGTGTGTGATCAAGTGTGTCAGCAGTATGAGATAGCATGGATGGTTGAGGGTCTTGTGAAAGTCTGAGTTCAAATTCTTTATATATGACATACTGTAAAATATATATATATTTTAAAACAGCAACTATAAATAATTGTCTTTACTAAAGATTTTTTATTTCACTATTTAACACCTATTACTTTTTTTCTGATTTCTAGTTACTGAATAGTTTATTATTTTTATGAGGTTTATACTTCTAAAAGTAAATTCATTGGTATTTTTTTTTCCCAATAAATATCAAAATTAAATAATGAATACGCATTTTAAAAAAAAGTTTAACATACATGTATGCAAATAAGCACATATGTAAATTAATTTATTCTGGAATAAAATGCTAGAATATTTAATAATAACAGTATTTTAGTTAATGTTTTAAAACATCTGATTATTTTGATATAATTTTATTAAAAGCCATCTATTCTTCTGCTTATCATTCTTTAAAACTTTTAAAAAGTGTTTAAAGCTTTTGCCTCTTCAGAAGTATATACTCATGGTAAATAGGATATACTGTCTGAATTTATATAAATATATTAGATTTTCCCTGAAGCTAACTGCCAGGATCTGTTTATGCCAAAATGTCTAAAAAAATTATATACTTTAATTATATAGCAAATAGATTTTTGTTACTGCCTTATAATGATATGATTCTGAATATAAAAAGTTACTACATCAGTATGTTTGTAAATTTTATAGCTGTAAAATAAATTTAACAGTTTGACTTATAATTTTTTTTTTCATATGTCAAATGCGTTGACAGGAAAGCGAACACGGGCCAGCAGCTATGCTAACCGCTAGGCCACTAATGCATTGACTGGTTTGACTTATAATATTTTTAGTCTTAAATAGTGCTTATCATGACAAAGTATTTAAATTTTTAATAGTGGACAGCTTAAAGTTGTAAATAATATATTTTCAACATCAATAGTGTTGATTTATCACATAATTGAACTACTATAATGCTTTAAAGAGTTAATACTAATTTTAAGCTTAAAAACGAAGTTCATAACCTATATTTAGGTTTATGAATAATTTAATTGAATTCATAATGCATTAATTTAATCTTAATTTTAGCAGAGAATATTATAATTAAATATTTAGAGTTATTTATTTACAAAAAGTTATAATAAATCTAATAATAATGAAAGATAGAATTTAAAATAGTAGATAAATGAATGCCTGGATGAATGAATAAATGTAGTGATTAATTTTAACATTTATTTAATTTAAAGTTCTAATTAAATGTCTAATTTTAAAAGATAATTTAAAATATATTCGGAGCAACTTTTATAAGTTAAAATTAATGTTAAATGAATGTATTAAATAAAATAGGTACTATTTTTACTTTAAAACAATGTAAATTTCAAATATGTAATATTTTATTTTTTTCTAATGTTTCAAATTTGTAAATAATTATTATAACAATAAATAACTGTTTAGACAGGGAAATTAATTTATTTTAAAAGCTAAATGTTAATTAAATTTTTAGTTAGCAACCTTTGTTAGTGTCAGTTGAATATGGATTCAAACAAATAAAGGGAAAGGGCATAGATTTAAATGTCAATAATCAATGTTTTAAAGTGATCATCTGACTCAAGCTATAATAATAAGTGAAACTGATACCTGCACACACACTCTGGTAACTCACTCTGATAATAATTTTTAGTTGTTGCATTGATATTTCTAAATTACAGTATCTAATTAACAAATGTAATTTTATTTTTTTAGATTAAAGTAATGTTAGGCTAAAGGTTAAATTATCTACGCACAATGTCTGAATTTAAACTTCAAGGAACAAGAAATCTTCATCCCAGCCAGTTTTATTGGTAAAATTAGTTAAATATTTTAATGTTATAATTTTAACATTTAAACTTCATACACTAGGAAACATTGACATATATTATTCTCATCACTATGATAACATAGAAACTGTTATTAATTTTAACATTTCATATTTAAGTTTATTATAGAATATTTAAAACTCTGCAGCAGTAACAATAATGCTTTTAAAATGTTGCATAATTTTATGACATTTTCCCTAAAAATACTCACTTCATATAAAATATTATTTGAAATTAATTTACCTTGTGTAAACAACTTTGCATTTCATTAATAAAAAAATTTACTTTATTATGGTGATACTTAAAATAGGCTCTATCCTGTATTCAATGCACTTTTTAAAATTCATAATAAACAAACATATTTTGCTGATAGAGTGAACTTCCAAACCATGACACAAGATAACAACCTTTATAAAGATAAGAGTGGCTGACTTATCTTTAACCTAAATGTCCACTTATATAGGCGAATCTGAAGCATCTTGATTCGTAAGCTTGAAGTTGTTGTTTTCTTTCTGTGCACTCAATAAATTAATTACTATTATTTATTATGGGGAGTATATTACTAATTGTCCATAGAATCATTATCATATCTACAAGAAAACTTTACACTTAATAATAATGTATTGTTTGAGGGGACAACTGTAATGTATCTGAAGTTTTACCAGGCTCTAAAAATGTGAAATGAAATAAGTGTCTAGAGTAAGGAGTTTGATTTTATGTAATTTATGTAAGAAAAGGAATTGTAGTTTCCAAGATGTTGGGTTAAAACAAAAAGAGCATCATAGGAAATAAGGAATAAAAAAAGTCATATTATTCTAAAATTTGGAAATAAATTCTTATTTATGTTTTCACTTAACATAATAAGAAAAAGAATTTGGAAATGGGTGATTGAAGAAATTAGATAGTGATATGTTTTTGGAAGAGGACATTTAAGAAGATACAGTTTCTTGGACAATGATGTTTGACAATTTCTCACTACAAAGCTTGAAAAATTTCATTAGTAAAGCCTTCAGATAGAGTTTAATTAAGAAGCCTACATACCAAAATGTGATTTTTTAATGAGTATTATTAAATTTTAAAATTGAATGCATTGATTTCTCATATTCATTACTGTTAGACCACTCAATAATCTCCCAGTAATTAATTTGTTTGTATAATGTACAAATTATCATTTTTAAATATCTTATTGTGACCTTAATAACATGTTTTGTTTATTGATTAATGATTAATATGTATGTATAATTGACATAAGATTTTATTATTTGGATATAAACTTATTGTTTTAATCACAAACAGTCAAAACTCAATGTTATAGGTCTTTATATTTATTTGTGTTATGATAAGAGCCATTTAAAATAAGAAAAAAGAAATTAATAAAGCTTGTGGACATATTTTGAGAGTATCGGTTAATAATTTTATAAGTTTCAACTTACACATATATTTACTAACTAAAAAAAATAAAATACAATAAACATCTGTGTGCTTTGGCATGTCTGATCATAGTTGTGGTTTTATGTACCATATTCATATCCAATGTCAGTTTACTTCCTTGAGTGCTATAATTTGGTCATTCTATTACTAAGCTACAGAAGAATTAGTTGTATTTTTATATTGGATTATTTCCATCATCTAATGTAAGTATTGAATGTCTTTTAGAAAAATTTAACTTTATTTAAATATTCCAAATACATTCAACTGTTAGTAATAGCACATAGGTAACCTGTGTGCTATTACTAACAGTTGAATGTATTTGGAATATTTAAATAAAATTAAATTTTTCTAAGAAGAGTCAGAGTGACTTGAGGTCAACATGAGCATGGAAATAATATTGGCATCATCTTGGGATTTGGGCTTTCCATCATCAGATTTTCAATAAAATAGATGGCTGAAGAAGGTTGGAGTAGATTGAAGCCTTTCCATTAAAAGTATGAAGATTTTCTATCTTAATATAAACTGAGCACTGATTTTATATATATATACATATATGTGGGAGATAATAATCTGGACCAACTGATGAGTTCTGGTTTAGCACAAAATATTTATATTGGTGATTATTTATCTTTTCTACGTGTATGTGGTCATGGGTATCAGCAGTATTAGATAGTGTGGATAGTTGAAGGTGCTTGAAAGTCTATGTTCAAATCCCCTATAAAAAGACCTTCATATAAATACAATTAAAACACCATCATCATAAACCTTCAGGAAAATACAGAATAATTACTTTCTCTTCTCTGTATATTTCTTATCTTTAACATTACGTCATCTGGGTCAGAATAATGCCACTATTAGGTTTATTATTATTTTTATTTCTTGTTGCTTTTTTTAAGTGTTCTACACAAATTGGTATACATTATTGGAATATGGATCTGGTAGAAAACACTTCTATTTGATTTAATATTAAAAAGTGCTGATTTAAATAAAAATATTACAGATTGTATTTTTGACATGCAATAGCTGGTGCAGATTTGTCTAAGCAATTTATTTTCTTATGTTAGTGTGTGTGTAAATTGATTTATTATTTTTTATTAAAAAATTCGACAGCTAGAGTGCTAATCTTTTTCTACTTGGTGTATTTGAATCTGATTTATAGTAATATTACTGCTGTTCTTACGTATTATCTTTCAGCAATTCGAGCATTTTATGATTTTTAAGATCACATAAATTATAAACTGGTGTGAGGCTCTTTTTCCACAAGGTGTCTCTGTTGTTTTCAATAAAAGTATTGGTATAAAAATTCTGTAAATGTGATGATCAAAGATGATAATCTGTGGATTGAATATTTTTCAAAAGACTTATTTGAAAACTTTTCAAATAATTAAGAACTGATATTGTTATTCTCTTTTTATAAAATTAGATAAATGCTGTAACCTTACAACAGGGGTGGGCAATTGTTTTGGCTTGGGGGCCACAGAGGTTGGTGAAGGGCTGCATCAGGGGCCACTTTGTAAAAGCAAAGGGCTGCACCTTTTTTTCATAACACAATAAACATACTATTTTATTCCCTGTATTATCAAAGAAATATTTGTTAGTCCATTCTTCATTAAACACATGACATTCATCATCGATTTTACATTGTTTCAGTGTTCATGGTTTCACTAAAGTTGGAAATGTATGTATTTACTAATGCAAAGACAAAATTGAAATTAACTAGATCAACTGGAAAACCACTGCACATCATATCTACACTGTGCATGTGTATTGACATGGCCATCCTAGTGGAAAATACGAGATGAATCTTCGGTCACGCATGGGAAGGAAATCTCATTTCAAGGCAGATTTTTTTGATTGTCTTGGTGGGCTGCATAAAAACTCTTAGCGGGCTGCATGTGGCTCTCGGGCCACTATTTGCCCACCTCTGCCTTACAACACTGGTTTATAGATCAGCCACAAAACATTTTAGTTGGCATTTACCATAAAGGTTAATAGGCCTATTGAGGTCAGTGCATCATAATATATTAATTTTTATCACATGGAATGTTTATAGGAAAATAAGGGGTAATCTTTTAATCCTATGTATGGAATTCCAATTTTATATAAGATCTCTTATAAATTATGCTTCAGTTAAAAACTGATAGAAACTGTTTCATAGAAAATTTCATTATTAAAATATTGGTGTCTACTATTGCAAAAAATAAGGATTTTTTTCTATGAAATTTATTTAAAACTTTTAAAATTGGGTTCATTTTTGATGTTTATATAAAACATTAAAGTAAATAAGTTGAAAGAATCTGTGATTAATTTTTCATATGTGTGGCCTTTAGTTTGGATAAAGTTTGTAATAAAATAAAATTAATTTTGAGCATAATTATTACCAAAAACATTAAAAAATATTTTGAAATATAAAAAATACTTCTACATCTTCAATTAACATGAACTTGCTTTTTTAAAAAAAAAAAATTACCACATGGATACTCAATGCTTCAAAAAACAAAAATATATTTCATATTTGTAATTATTATTAAGATATTTAAAAAATTTATTGAAATGAAAAACAAAATTATAGTTGAAATAAAAAATAGCTTTGAAAAAATAATTATTTTATTTTTATTAAAATAATGTAATATATAAGGGATTTGAACTCAGACCTTCACATAACCCTCAACTCCCCATGCCATCTCATATTGCTGACCCACTGAACTCATTCTTTCACATGCCCCTCAACTCTTCATGCCATTTTATATGGCATGGAGAGTTGAGAGTCATGTGAAAGTCTTAGTTTGAATCCCTTATATATTACATTACATGTGCAGGCGTATGTAAGCTTGTACCATCTAGTAAATTACAATAATGTAAATAAATGCTAATAATTGTGCAATTTGCCTAATAATGCTGATCTTATTACATAAAGAAAATAATTAAAGATTGACCATTGTAAGCATTAAACATAATATTATCGATAACCTGACCTTATGCTAATCCACTTTAACAATATAGCAATTACTGCACCAATTTGGTTGGGAACAATGCAACAGTAAAGACTCCATATTAGTCATTTAACTTCTGTTGTTAAACCTCTCTATTGATTACCATGTTATACATGTAGATTATTATTATGACAACCACAAAGTTATATCTACATTTTTTTAAGCAATTGTGGTCAAAATACTTGAGAACAAACTTATTAATATTCACAATTCTGTAAAAAAAAAATGTTTGCTAGCATGAGTTACAAATTTGCCATTTTGTTATTTAATGGCTGTTGAAATTTCGCTTCAGGAGCAAATGTTTTTTAGAATAAATATTAAAATTCTCATTATCAATGATTTATAATAAGATCTATTTTAATGCAACTATCATTTGAATTTTGGAGTATACTAATCTTTGATCTTGCTAACAATCTGCACCTATGGCCATTATTTAATTTTGGAATCTGTACATATAATTGTTTTCATAATGCTAACATTTTTTTTTACATTTTGATTTCTAAATACTACATGATTCCAGAGTTTCCATTGTGGGCATAAATGAAACAATCCTATCCATAAAGGAATAAGAGGTTCTATTCTTTAAATGAAAGATTTAATGGTATCAAGTTAGATTTTACAACCAATCCAATATCTAGCCTCCATTTGCTTCAATATTTGCTCTCCCAAAATACTTGTGGTTATCTGCTTGTTCATTTTAGCTTCAAAAACATAGATGTCAATCTAAATCTTAACAACTATGAGTATTGTCTAGGTCAATGATGGCGAACCTATGACCCATGTGTCAGACACTGACTCACATAGGCTTTTTAAATGACCCATGCATTGATTTTTATAAAAAAGAAACAAACTTTTTAGAGGATTTTATAAGTGAGAACCAAAAAAAGTAGTTTTTAACCATCCTTTCCCCCCTCTTTCCAAGTGATGACACTGATTTAGTGACCCACAAGCTAGTATTAAAGAAAGTGATGAACAAAATTTGACAAACTTCTCAAAAAGTTTTGCCATCACCGGTCTAGGTTCAGATCTTGAAAAGTTCACAAGAAGCAAAATTTGTACATTACATTACTTACATTTCTTATTATCATTACTATCCATTTTGTCACTATTAATTACTATTATTAATCTAATATGGTCACTATTTCTGCCCTTTAAGTGAAAAATCCATCAAACATTGATCTATTCAGATTTTAGGAGAAAGATTTTTGGATCATTCTTAATGAGAAAGTTATTCCACAATAAGGCTTTCCACCATTTGATCATCTGAGTAATGAAATTATTTATTAGTAAAATATGTCTCATTATTATTTTTTTCTCATGTGTCATAGCATCAGCCGGGAAATGAACCCACTAACCTGGGACAACTGCTTGTAAGACAACTGTGCTGACCTCTCGACCACCAATGCTTGACCAAATATGCCTCATTATTGACTGTATTACTTGAGACAAGATCATAATTAAAGAGATCTAATTATGACTTGTCATTTTTTTTCTATTGTTTTCATCATTGCTTTTGCCTGCAGAAATGGAAAAAAAAAAAAAAATGAAATAAGTCTGTTGTGGAATGAGATTCACAAACACTTAATACCAATTGCAATGTTTTTCAGAACGTTATGCATAGCACAATAAGCTTATAATTATCAATCTCTTTAAGTCAATAAGCTAAAAAAAGAAAATGGAGCGAGAAAATGAGTGAAAAAGTAAACATATGAAAAACTGATTATATCTATTAGGAAAAAAACTATAAAAATAAGAAAAATGACATTTTATTATACGTTTATTTGTATATAAATAAATACTCAAATTACGTACATCATATATACTATGAAATATATATTTATGTATAAATAATGTGGCATTTCTTGTTGGGAAGGTTGGTTTTAAGTTTGAAGAAAGATAAATCTTTTTTACAAACAAGTAAACTTGGAAACCAATTTTACATTGTTTTATTTATGTCAATTATTAATCACTGTAAAATATCTAATATACATAATTACTATTTTACATTATTTCAATATTAATCCTAAAGATTTATTAATATTCATTATTAATGCTTTTATTTATAACAATTTTTTAGAAATAAGTTTGTTGGACAAAAGTATATGCGCATATGCACGTATAGATTTAAACACATATCAGAAAACATGCGTATACTTTTAAAATATTGTCTAAATTAAAAAAAGTTATGTTAAACAATAAAATTAATTTTAATAATAAATAAAAAAAATAATTATTGTGAACTATAGATATAATGAAGTTTTAAAAAATGTGCTTGTTTATTAGTGAAGGTTAACCAAATTTAGGTTCGATAGATATTAAATATTTAATTTTTGTATTATAAAAATTATTTATTGTTATTTTTAAAAATATTTAATTATCAATAGGAGAATGAGACCCCAATGTAAAGTTGCAATTGCTGGTGCAGAAATGTTTTGCAGTAGGTAATATGTTTTTGAAAAGATGAAAAAATGGTGAATTAGTGTCAAATTAGTTCTTCTAAAAAAAAAAAAATCAACACTAATCATCATTGTTTAACCTCTCCCCCCTCTTCTAGTTTTTCTGAAGTACATTTTCTGAATAGATATAATAAACACCTCCATACTTCACCATTCTTTTTAAATTCATATAAATAAAGATATAATAAAAGACAAATGACCCCCAAGATGCATTTTGTGCTGAACCAGCACTCATCAGTTGGCCAGGTCACTATCTCTCATATATATCTTTATTATATGCAAAGTATTTATCTAGAGTAAATTGTTACATTTTCATTTACTATTGTCAAACTTCCTCCACTCACAACTTTGACGCCATCCATTTCAGATAAATACACTAATGATTATTACTAATCATTTTCGAAACTAGAGATTATCTCTAGCACAGATATAAACTTTAAACCTCAGTTAAAGATTAAATATATCTGTTTTTTGTTTTAATTTACACACATGGAGTTATTCACCTTTCTCTGTCCTGTATGGAATATCTTTATAGATATAATAAATACCTCCATATTTCACCATTCTTTTTAAATTTTCTGAAATGAAATATTATTCAATCTTGAAGGAAAGAAATTTGATGAAAAATCGATGCAAATATTAGGAATCTTCATTTCAACTATTATGTTACGTTAAAACTGCACATAAAACAATAATAGAAAATTCGATTTTTAAGATGTCTTGTTTATATCTTAATTTTAAAATATAACAAAAATATATATAATTAAGGGACCCTGTGCAGTATTTTTAATTCTTTTGGTTTATAAATGGGTAAGTGCTTTTAACCAACTTAAAAAAAAAAATAATATTTATAAGAAGCAAAAAATAAATGTATTTTTCAAATTTAATTTAAAATTAATTTAACAATATGGAATTGATTTTTTTTTTACAAAAAAAGTTCAATAAATAACTTTAGCAAGAAACCTAAACTCAATACTTTTTTTGGTTGTCGTACAATAGCTGCTAAATCCCACTCGATGGCACAGTTATCACGCTAAAATTATAAAATATGATCATTCACGGGCCGTTAATTATAATCATTTTGATGTGTTTTCTGTAATGCGAAAATAAAAACAAAAAGAAAATCGTCTTTTTTAAATATTACTTAATTTTAAATATTATTTTTTATTAACGTATACAAATTAAATGATAATAATAAATGTAAAATAAAATAAACAAATTAAAATTTGATTCATCTTTTTTAGTTTGCTTTTTATTAGAAAAAATCAATTTTCTATCGGAGATTTTTTTTACTGGGGTTACGGCTTTTTTTTTTGTTGTTGTTGTTTACCGCTAGTTTTTATTTCAAATAGAATGATAACTAAAAGTAAAACTTGTTATGTTTACATTTAGGGTTAGTTTTAGGGTTAGGATTAGGGTTAGCTTTAGGGTTAGGATTAGGGTTAGTTTTAGGGTTAGCTTTAGGGTTAGTTTTAGGGTTAGCTTTAGGGTTAGTTTTAGGGTTAGGTTTACGGTTAAAATAACAAATATCAAAATCGTATTTTTGTAGATATTTTTTTTTTACTAACATCTATAAAATAAATGATAACAATAAACGTAAACTATATTCAACAAAGAATAACAGTAGTCAGAGAAAAGAAAGAAACTAAAACTTTTTTAAACAACGACAAATATATATATATATAAAATGTTTATAATATATGCTTTTTATGACATTTAAAAAAACACTGTACAATTGTACTTTTCCTACTGGATATTTTTGTGTTAACGCTTTTTATTTTATTTCAAAAATATACACACTGTACAATCTTAAAATGTCTCATGGAATGTTAAGAACAGTACATTACTTGACTCGTTACCTAATTCCAAATATCTTTATACATATATCTCGTCTACATTTACTACTTAAAACTTCAATACACTACGGTGTAAAAAGTCTGTTAATTATTACTTTACAAAATCTGAACATTTCAATACTTTAAAATAAAAAAAAATCCAATGAAAACAACATTTCCATCCAATTAAAAAAAACACACCCTCTCCCCAAGCCGTAATCATTTTATAAACTGTGCGAATTCGGAAAATGTATTTGCTGCGTAAAACATACATGCTGTGACATGACATAGTGGCCTGCAATCTGTAGCACAACAAAAAGTTGTATTATAGAAAATGCAGGTTCGAAGGTGTCGTAAGCAGTTGTCCTGGCCGATGCTATGACACATGGAAAAAAAAGTAGATAATAATGCTTTAAATTTCTTTAAAAAAATTAATTATTTAATATTTATGAGAGAAAAAAAATATTATAAATTATAAAAATTTAACAAAGTAAAAAAAAGTGATAGATGATATTATCTGTGACAATTTTTTCACTATTGAGTTTTATTGTGTGAGAGTAATATTTTTCAATTTTTTTTTTAAAAATTGAATTAACATCATTTTCATGAAGTTAAATTTGTAGTAAATACATAATCTTAGCAACTACTTTCAGTCTGAAAATTATTCCAGTTTATTGTTTTTATTAATTAAATAAAGTTTTCAGTTAATTTATTATCCAAAGATGTTTTTTCTGCTTCAAATTATATTCGTAGTTCAAATCTTACAAATTAGAAAGAGTAACAACTCATAAAAATCAAAATGTGTTATAATTCTTGAATTTCTTTAGTTTTAAACATCTTATTTATTTCAGAGTGTAAGCTTAGAGTTGACATTTCAACTAAATATCTAGAGATTGAGGTTAATATTAAATATCTGTTAAATGGAATGTAGATGTTTTTGTAATAAAAAAAATGTCAATATATTTTCCAAAATTTATATAAGTTCTGGTTAATGTTCAAAATAAATAGTTTAAAAAAATTGTTTATAGCATAAACATTTCATTTGACTTCAAAGCTACTCATAATTTTACACAAGCAAATAAAATTTTATCAGTAAAATATTAATAGAGTTAGAAGATAATAAATCAAATTTTCCTAGATTTATTTTGGTATGAAATAGTTATTAAAAACAAGTTTGCAACTAGTAGATGTTCTGAAGAAGACATCTGGACAGTTGAAATAGTAAGAAAATAAAATTATTTGAAGAAAATAATATGTTTGCATTGTATAAAGTGGAAAGGGTTTTATTAATATAATTTTATATGTTAATACTTAATGCATAAAAGATAAAAGAAAGAAAAAAGTATATGTATGTATAATACATTATATTTGAAATTAATTAAAATTTAAATTATTATTGACTGTATTTATCTATTTCTAATTAAGAGAGCAGTGTGTAAGAGGTGGTTGTATGCATATTAATTTTCTTAGGAACATTTTGGAAAGTAAATATTATGTACTAACATAATGTCATCATTACATATCTGCAATATGAAGGATGTTAGATAGTATAAAATATTAGAGAGATGTATGATAATTCCTATAGAAAGAAAGGTTGTGCCTTATCAGAAACAAATAAATTCAGCAAACTAAAAACATATATATTGGTCTCATAAATTTGGCATTCCATGTTCAAAATATTGTGGGGCATGTATTTAAAACATTCTGAATATCTCTATGTCAAAAGTTAAGAAATCTACGTTTTACATTTATACAGTAAATTTAGATATCTAACAGCCTTATATATGAGTAATCTAATTAAAATAGTAATATCACTGATGTAATATTTTATTATTTAACTTTTCAAATATATCAGCAATATATTGGAGTTTATGTTGCATTTAAATATCCAATACAATCTTTTCATTCAAAAATGTATAAAGATATTTAAATTAATCCCATTCTCAAGGCAGCAATCATTATAAGTCAAAAAATTATTACCTTTTATTTCAACATTATCTGACAAACCATTAATGCAAAATCTTTATAAACTATGTTCAAATCATTAAAAGCAATCTATATATTCTCATGATAAAATGTTAAAAATGAAAATACTATCAAAAAACTGTAAGCAAAAACCTCAAGATTAAACTTCTGTTTTTGTCTTCAATCAAATCAAATAAAAGTAACATAAGAAATATCGTTGAGTATTCAGGAAGTTCGAAAGACATTGCCAATATATCCTTTTCGAAAAGAACTTTTGGATGCTATTGAAGAACATCAAATGGAGAGACTGGCTCAGAAAAGATAAGAAACATGTTTCGAAAGTACCCTACAAACTCCTGTCACAAAAACTAAAAACAAATTTAAACTAATATAATTCTTATTCAGCACTCGTGTTCATTTAAGATTTCTTAGATTTTTATCACCAGCGAAAAACATTCTCTCATATTATCATGTAACAAGTATATAAAATATGAATAAATATTTGTGAATTTTGAGCTATTTTGTAATATTTTCACAAGACTCTTTGATTAATGGAGTTAAATATTATAACCAATGATAAAACCATTATATAAATCAAGTCTTAACCCCATAACATATTCAATGAAATGAAAATATATTAGAATGGTTTTTTATTCTCTAAAACTATATTGAGTTATGAGAAAGTTTTGTCATTGATATAAAGTACTTATTCAAAAAATATTTATATAGATATAAATTAATAATATATATTTATATCACATGATCACTATTTCTTATGCTAGCACATTACTGTTATTAAACAGGCAAAACTCTCCATATAGTAGTGCCACTCAGTGCCAACAAGAGTAATATAACAATAATGTGCTAGTGGAAGAAATAGTGATCATGTGATGTTTAGTGGTTTAATACCAATCCTGCCTAAGAGGATATTGGTGGCTATGGTTGTTAAAGAGCCAAAAACACCAAAATGTATGGGTACTGAACTGAGTTCAGATCCATATGACTATATAGGTTACTGAGCTTAGATTGAAAATATTATTGTGTATTTTCAATTTTATTCTCATAGTTTTGTAGTTAAGTAGAGATAAAAGGGTGAATGCTAGAGGGTTGCATTAGATCCTAAGATTTAGGTGCAGTGCTCTCACAAAGCTCCTCACTGATGAAGGTCAGAAACCAGAAACTAATCTGGAGATATTGGTTGAATAGGCACTAGATAGGAATTTTATGCATCTATTGATTACTCTGGTTGGCATTGAGTGGCACTACTGTATGGATAGTTTTGCCTGTTTTAATATATTTATATATAAATTGAAAGTTTTACACAGATTTATATATGAAATAAACCCAGTGAATATTTCTAGCTAAAAATTCAAATATAAAATGTCAAATCCCCTAACCTCAATGCGTGTGTTATATAGTGACTTAATTTAACTTTTGACTATAAAAAAATGTAAGACCTTGTCATGTTTGGTTCATGAATTACAACATAAAATATGAAAGTGTTTTTGTACTTTTTTAGACCATCATCAATGCTTTTGCTGCCATCATAAAATCTTGCAATTATTTGGAACACACTATTACAATTTTTGCATCATTACCTTATACAGTTAGTGATCTGTTCTATTTTGGATAAAAGTTTGAGTTAACATATTTGAAACACATTGTCACAAGTCGTATCATAACTCATAATCCAAGACATGCTAACAACTGCGGTGAATAGCTAAACTATATCCTACACAATTCATACACTGATCAAGAAATTGTGTTGGAAACAGCTTGGAGAGAAAAGCAGTCACTATTCACAGAGTTAAATAGTATGAGATAAGTTAGGCAACTCTTGTAAATGCTATTAAAAAATATTAAAATATATGTTTGCATTAAAACTTAATGATTTTCATAAATTCATACAACAAAATTCTATAATGATGACTTAAAAAAGTTGTATTGTATAAGAAAAACCAAAAATATTTTTTTTATATATGTATACTTTACATATTTTAGGGGTACAGCAGCAAATTCAGCAGTCACTTCTAGTATTCAAACATTTTATGATCCTCCCCCCTATAGTAAGTTTTAGAAATACACTGCAGGGCAAATATCTTCAGTAGTCTCTCATAAAACCACAATGGAGAATAAGGTATTAATCATCAGGACTGCAAATTGTTGGAAGTTGAGGTTGTGATTGATTTACTACACTTATTTAACCCATTTACCAATCAATAACTCAAAAAATATCCTACACTTAATAGAAACCTGGAAAATGTTTATATTTTACCTATGTAGGATTCAAACTCAGGCCTTGGACATGGCAATCAATTATACTGTTACTAAAATGATGAAGTACTTTTTTCTCTGCATATAAATGAACTTTTTTTTTCATGTGACCGGAAAGCGAACGCTGGTCAGCTGCTTAGGAAAGCAGCTATGCTAACCGCTAGGCCACCAACGTTTGACTTATAAATGAACATTTTTATTTCAACTTATTACTAATGTTTATAATTTTTCTTTACTCGATTTAAAAATTTATTATTTAAAATAAAAATGTATTCATCAGTCAAAAACATTGGGTCATACCAGATTAGTAAAATATATTTTTTATTGTATCAAGCAGTCCGTGAGTACCACATCGAAATTTGTTCTCTACGCTGATAATATAGCCCGCGAATATGTATATAAATATCAACGTTTATTCAGATGTTACTTAGGTTATTAATCTTAAGTATTATTTCTGATTTTTAATTTTCTCAATTGGAAAATCTCATGCCATGTTTGATTTTTATTGTGAAAGCAAATATTAAATTAACTGCTACCTAATGAATTCTAAAAATCTTGTTCTGAACATCTGTGTTAGTTTATTTGCATTTTAAGATGATTATATAAGTTTAAATTATTTAATTACTGATGGTTGTCATCATACTTACATGAAAAAAAAAATCGGCTGTCAGCACTAATTCTAGGCACTTTATTATTTATCTAACAGACAATTGCATTGCTATCTTTATTCCCGCAAACTTAAATACCAATTTTGAATTGTTAGCAAGCAGATTGTATATATGCTCACAAAAATATTCATATTATTTTTTCTTTCTTGAAAAAAGCTATTTATTAAAGTTTTTTTCTTTGTACGCTGGGGGAGAAGGGGTTCTCCCGATACGTTCCATCTATCGACTCTTTATCAATTTGAAGGCTCTTTGTAGACAGTGTGTACGCGAGTAATGAAATTAAATGTAATTTGGTGATTTATATTTTATTACTTGGGTAAAATCAGATTAGAAGTTCTTGGCCGAGATTGCAGACAGTTTTCAATCGCTCACGGTACTACTTTGCTTATGCGCAACTGTCATGATGGGAGCAGTTTGTAATTCTTCAACGGGTTGGGAGTTATCTGTATTCATTCAATTGCATTCTCCAGAAAAGCAACACTTTAGTGATGACTTGAAAAAGGGGAAGAAAAAGAGATACTTTTAAATAAAATATAAGTGACAATAATTTTTAAAATGTTTGCCATTACAGATTGAATTAATAATCGCAAAGACGATGGTATAATCTGAAAAATCTAATCAAACTTTTGTTTAAAAAAATACTTCGTATCTTTCTGTAGTTTTTTTTTAATAGAAAAACAATTTTGTCATACATGTATACAATTTAATTTTCTTGAATTATTTAAATTTATAATCTTAGTGGCTTAGCAAACGATTCTAATTTCATTCTTCTCTACGGTTTGGCATATGTCACATGGTCGTAGCCACATGGCTGATTCGAGGTTGACAAGTTTAAAACAATTCACTCAATCACAAGCTGCCGTATAAAAGGGTGATCAGATGTGACATGAGTGACGGCTGCTCTTTGCAAATCTGAGTCACTACTCAAAGTTAACTGAGTTATTTGGTATAAATTGCCGAGTTTCTGTAATTACAGATTTATCTTAATTATCGTGAGAAGGTTTGCCGCTAAATGCATAAGTAATCCATGCATTTACACACATACGCCCGTATATATGCAACTTAAATGTAACAGCTAAATTAAACTCAGTTAAAGAAGATGCCAGGAAGATTATCAACGATGATAAAAACTTACTTCGAAGTAAGTACTCTACTGAGATAATATCTGAATTTGCGTATCACCAAAAACAAAAATAATAATTCCAGTTGTTTTATTGTTAAGCACAACAAATTACCTCTATTGATAATCAAGTCATCCGATTAATCGATCCATTTCTTGGAGTTAAGCAACAAATCTCTTTCTTGGATTTATAGTATGATGCAGATGTAGTATAAGCTTTTTAAATTTTGTTTAAAATGGTAAAACTAGATAAAAGCGCAAATATATTTTAATTTAAAATACTTTAATTATTTAGTTTGTTTATTTGAAGAAGCGTCAAATATTTTATCAAATAATAAACTCAAATTTTAATGACAGCTTACGTACTAAAAATTTCAGATATGCTAAATCTAAAAAGTTTTTGCATGATTCCACTCTGGATTTTAAAAATTAATGCTTAATTTTTTGGAAAAAAAATTATTTGAAGATGAAAATGTGTGTGCGTGTGTGGGTTTTTTTAATCACTTTTTTCCCCCTTTTTTCAAAAGCAACAATTTCAACTACCGAATATAACTTAAACTTTCTTGCTACTATTGACTTCTATATTTCATAAAAGAAAAGCTCGTCAATATAATATAAATTGAAGCAGCACTTTCATGGTTAAAAAATAAAAGTACAAAAGGCTATAGTTGGCCCCTCCGCAGAAGTCCAAGGATATCAAAGTCTTCATTTTTGCAAATAATTTTTCACAATATTTCCAAAAGCCTTTCTTAATTCATGTATATAAAACAAATCAAATTTCAGATTTAAGCTGCAACTATCAGTTATTACACACATTTATATACATTGTAATTATAATAAAAATAATAGATTTAACGGACAAGTTCCTAACATTAAAATACGGGATTCATCGGATTTCAATTGATGACGTTTGCTTCCGCTTTGTTTTTGAATTTAATGATAGTTGAGGCACGTTTAAGAAATTAACCAAAGTACTTCTGCAGATTTAAATACTGTTTTTAATAGTTTATTACCGTTAAATTTATTATTTTTATTATAATTTTGTTTTAATTGACGGACATTTTATTTATATACATATACTTTATATAATTGGGTTAATATACAGAAATTATGGCGCGTTTGCCATTAAGGTGTTAATGTTAATGTTGGGTAACATTAACTAGATTTGTTTTTTAATTTTAATTATAAAATGATATTATTTATTTTTATATATTGATATTTTAAATATTGCAGAGTTTATTTCAGAGTTATTTGTTATAAATATATAAGCAATGTAAATAATATAGCAAATTGAAGTAATATCAAGTCTTCAATTTGATATAGCCCTGCATTGTTAAATGCAGTGGTAGCCTTTGAAAGGTCTACAGATCATACCCAGTTTGAACTTTTACATAAGCTTCCCAGCAGTAAAGCTATTTTGATTACATTTTTAAATTTCTTACATATATATATATATTTGTGTGTGTAATTTTATTTCCACATTGTTATTTATTTATAATACTTTTGCTTATGTTGCATATTTGGCAAAGTCTGTTAATCTTCTTTCATTAGTTTTCTCTGTGATTTAGTATATATATAATATTATAATATGATGTCTGTATTTCTTCACATCAATATACATAATCTTATAATTGAATATTTATAAATACAATAATTAGATATAAGTAAAGTATAACTTTAAAAATTTTATCCACTCCTAAATGGATAAAAATTTTATCCACTTTGGAGCGATTTCGACTTCCTAATCTTTGTCAACTAACACTTTGAAAGGCTAACCTTCCCGCAATTTCATGATCTTAATGTTTACTGCATGTCTGTTAATTAAGACTTGTTTGTATTTGTATATTAGCGTAGTTTCCTTTATTTTTCTTTAGTTATTTTTTCAATTTGAAATATATATATATATGTCATATTATTATTACTATTTGCGGGATATTCCGTGTAGTGAAGAAGCTAAATGCTGACGTTTCAGTACAATATCAAATACCTTCCTCAGAGCGTCCTCTTTCTCAAATCATAAGAATGCATGTGATTTGAGAAAGAGGACGCTCTGAGGAAGGTACTTGATATTGTACTGAAACGTCAGCATTTAGCTTCTTCACTACACGGAATATCCCGCAAATAGTAATAATAATATGACATCTTTTATCCACGAAAACATTAGAATTATATATATATAAAGCCTTAATCTAACTGGAGTAAATATACAAAGAACTATTACACCCAGTAATTTACTATAACTATGGTATCATACATGTTTGTAATTACTTAACAATGACTAGCACAACCATGAATAGAAACTATTTTGCCTTGGAATACTTCTTTGATTTAAATATTTTTAAAAATAATGTTGGAAATAGAAAGAAAAATTCATGACTGTTAGTAGAAGAAATCAATTATTCCTCTTTCTACTCCAACTATCTGTTTCTTCAGAGTTTTTGAACTTAGTCAGTTAATGTTTCTTAACTTATTTTTTGGATTTACTTTGGTTTACAAGTTCAACATAAAAATCCTCTTCTTTTGCAGAAGGAGAATCAAAAAGTTTCCTATTATGTTGCTCATGATTTTTTCCTTTAATACAATTTTCTTTCTTTTTTTTTTTTAGTTTGTAAAACTTTAGCAAATATCAGTATTTAGTGTGGCACTTTTTCAGTATTTTGTTGTACCCGTAGAATTTATTTTACAGAGATTTTTGTTTTTAATTTATATTAATAGAACTTTCATATTAATAAATCAGTGTTTGTTTGGCATTTCTAAAGTTTTATTTTATAAAATATATTCTCAAACATTAATGGAAGACTGCATTCCTGATACTTATTCAAAGTAATTATTATGTGTCTTGTATATGTATATAATGTATCCCATTGAAAAGATTATTGCTTCTCTCTTTCCAAGCTGTTTAAAAAATTTTAAATCAATGCAAGAATTATGTAGCCATATAGTTTAGACATTTTACAACAAAAATTTTAGACACTAACATATCTGAATCATAAAATACAATATGAAAGGTTGCAGGTGTTTTATATCTTTATAGATCATTTTTAATGCTTTTCCTGCTATTGTTTGAAAATGTAATTGTGACATATAGTTTCACTGCCATACATAGTATGAATCATTCTAATGTTGTATACAATTTGTTCAATTTAAATAAAATTTAATGTTAGCAGAAGTTATCCATTGTGGGTTAAGGTAAGAAACACACTCCTACATTTCATGTTAAATTTATAACCCCAATACATTAGCAATTTATAGTTTTTGTGGTAAATAGCTAAACTATGTTTCTATAGAATAAAAGTATCGATTTAAATATGGTGCAGCAAACAGCATGGAGAGGAAACCAATCACCTTTTCACTGGGTCACATTTACGGTTTATTGTTAACTTACTGAAAAACACATGCATGTAAGCTAATAAATATTGGCCTAAGATTAGACAGTAAATATGTAAAATCAACAACTGAAATAATTTGTATACATTATATAATAAATTAAACAAAACTTAATCATATAATAGAGGCAAAACTCTCCATACAGTAATGCCACCCAGTGCAAGTCAGAGTAATCAATGGATACAAAAAGGTTTGTTCATAAAATCTCTATCCTGTACCTACTCATCCATTGTCCCCAGAGTAGTTTCGAGCTTGTGACTTTCATCAGTGAGAAGCCTTGAATATGAGAGCACTTTATTTAAATCTTAGGATCTAATGCAACCTTCAGTATCCACCTTTTACCATTTTAGTTGCATTAGATTCTAAGATCTAGTTACTATGCTCTCATATTCAAGATTCCTCACTGATAACAGCTGCAGGCTAGAAACTAGTCTAAGAATATTGGATGAGTAGGCACTAGATAGAGATTTTATGCACAAGCATTCTTGCGTCCATTGATTACTCTTGCTTACACTGGGTGGCACTACTGTATGGAGAGTTTTGTCTTTGTTATAACAGCTTGTGTAAGGATAGGATTTGTTGATCATGTGATATTTAGTGCTTTAAAACTTAATCAAAACTATAAACATTGGTAAAAGAATTTATATTAATAAATATTTAATAAAATAACAAAAATAGTAGTCAAAAGTTGTAAAGTATGCTTTATGTCAGATAAAATATGTTTATTTGACAATCAGGATTAATATTAATACATATTATAAGTGTAATAATGCTCAAAGGTAAATTGTTAAAAGGAGGTTGCGTTGACAACAGTTTGAAATTGTTAATTGATATTGATACTGGGGTTGTCTAAGTGTTGGCTTGTTTTTAATTAACACAATTTATTTAGCATCTAAATACAGAGTTACATTACAAACTTTAATAAATCATACACTTTATATATTTAATATTTTAATGATAATAGTATGTACTCTTACAGGCAATAAGATATGTATCATAATGCCTAAATAAATGATATTGGAACATATTTTATTATTGTAATATATATATGTGTGTGTGTGTGTGTAATATTTGAATCACCCCATAGCTATATTGTTTCAGTCACATTCTCCTCCTTAAATAAAGAATAGCTTGAATTTTTGCAATCCATTGAAAAGCAAACTCTTTTCAGTATATGCTGTAATGATTATATATATATTAAAACACAATTCAATTTAAATAAAGAGCGTCAAACTAAGTAAGCAAGTAACTAAAATAATTGAAAACAATATTAATTAAAATTTAGATATGAAAAAGAAAATTGAAATTAATCTATAAATTTGAAATAGGATATTATAAAATGAATTTAGTTTATTTGCAAAATATAAAAAAGATATTTATTTTAATAATTATTCTAAAAATAATTTTGCATCTTGGGGATTTAAACTTCAATTTTTGTAAAAATTAAAATTATTGATAAAGACCTAAAAGGTGACTTCAAGTAAGTTATCTTTTTATAATCAATTTCGCTAATTAAATGAGTCATAAACCAAAGATGATTGGGCAACAAGTCATCGCCTTTAATAAATAAATGATTTGTTTTTCATTCATCAAATTGTGCTTAGAAGAATGTAGAACGACAAAGAAAGTATAAGATGGAAAGCAACACCAGAAGATTGTTTCTGATAGTTTGGTTTTATTTAATTCTCTAGTTGCAGATGTAAGTGATCAAAGATAGAGTTAGTCATTAGCTAGCAGTGTTGAAAGACATCCGAAATTTTTTTTCCCAAGAACTAGAAGGAATTCTACCAAAAAAAAGTAGTTTGTCTCAAGTTCCTAGGGGAAAAAACAAATCAGCAATACAGAACTGTATAACATTATCGTTTTTTTTACTTATAGCCATAAGGAAATTCTTTATCACTGGTTTGAATTATAAGATGGTTTATTAATTGTCGAATTTAATTGAAACATCATTGTCCCGAAATATTGACTCAGAGAAAAAAAATATGAAAACCAGAAAAATATTTTATATTTCCTACAAGATAAAATATGCTCCGGAGTCAACAATCTTTTTACCAATCAGAAGAGATGCAAAGAAATGAAAATCAATCAACAGATTAAAATAAATATTGTCAGGAAAAAAAAATTAAGATCCAAAGCATAAAATTCATCCAAACTTCTGATATTGAAAAGTAGCTGTGTAAAATCCAAATTTGGAAGTGATATTTTAACTAGAAATCTGCTGAAAAGATAGTTATTATCATCATTAGCAAAATCATGTTTTCTTACAACTATATCAAGCGCAGCAAAGAAAAATCAAATAAAGAAAAAAGATCCGTTAAAAAAAAAAAAATTCTATCATATCAAAATTTTTCATAAATATATTTTTTCTTCTCTTTTGAATATATTATAAAATTTATCTTTATATTTTTATAATATATAATATTTTTATTGAAATATTAAACAATGTAAATTTTTATTTTATAAAATGTGGATATAATTCGCAAATGATTTCATGCAGTATCTTTAAAGAGGTGGTAGTGGGCGGGTATTAAATACAGCCAGTAACACATGCAAATAGAAACAATATGTTGGAATAATGTGCATATCTATGGAGGTATTCACCATATAAAGAGGATTGAATGTGTTTAGTATATAATCAAACATGATTCGTATATACGTTGAATTCTTTGTTATTATCAAAATATATTGAATTATTTTAAAATTAAAGAATAGTAGTTATAATTATCCTTTATTCAAGTCTCAACTTTGTTGCATAACATATATGTATCTAGATGCGATTGGGAGTCGTATTGTGTAAAGAAAAAAGTGATATTGCTTTTAAGTTGTACTCGACCGTAACTAACATTATGACAAAGCAATACCTAAAGAATAATAGGGATAGACAAATAAATTCGTTAAATTTAGAAGAACCAGCATGTGTAAAGGCACTTTACCCCCAAAACAAAGAATGCTGATTTATGGTAGCCAATATTAACTTTATGGGCAGGCCATATGAATAACTAAGGGTGATTGTTGTTAGAGAAATATTACCAGTTTGTTAACACTATTTCATTGAGATTATAATTTAAATAATCATACTATTTAAACCAATAAGGATGTGCTGTATTAATATATTTTTATTGTGAACATATAGATGTTTTTAGTTTAGCAGTTAGTTATCTGTATATAATGATTGCCTAATGTTTGGTATGATCATTTTATGATTCATTTTATCATTGATGTTGCTGGGGTTATTACCCATTGTTGGCCATATGGTGTATATATTAGAACCTTTAGCCTTGGAAGAAGCTAGAAGTCAAATTTTTGTGCCAAGGCACCTAAAAAAAATTATATAGCTTAATTTTTTGTTGATAAATTATTCCTAATATTTATAATGCAGCTGTAAAATAATTTTTACACAGCTTAAATAATAAGAGTTTTAACATAAATAAATATTTAAGATGCTTATGTTTTTAAATATTTAAATAGCTGGTAATGCCAATGATAAAAACTGCAACGTTAAGTTAATAATGGGAGTTTAGTTCCGATTTAATCGTTTAAAATATTCAAAAAGCTGGAATTAAATTTTAAAATTAAGAAACCAGGTTCAAATCCTATTTTTGTTTTGCTGGTACCTAAAACTAAAGTTATATTATTTTAATTCATTTTAATGTTAACATATAATATTCTAGTTTAATGTTTTAGATCAATTTAATTAGAAAAGAATTTAATAAAGCTACTAATTAAAGTTAGAATTTTAAAGTAGTAAATAAATGAATATTGTATGAATAAATAAATATTATAGTTATTTAATGTTATTTGTTTTTCAAATTTTCTAAAAAAAAACAGTTTTAAAGTCTATTCTGAGATATTTATTTAAAATTAAAACATTAATAGATCAAGATATTAAATTGTATTAATATTTGTTTTATTAATGATGTAACATAAATTTTGATTATGTAATATTTTTATTTTTATCCGAGTGTAATTTTTAATTGGTTATTTTTATTTGCAATCACAAAGTGTTTTCAATTAATTTCAAATGTTTAAAAATTGATTTATTATAAAATTGAATATTAATTTGATAAATTTGATAACAACCTTTCCTAGTGATAAATAGGACAAAGATTCAGACTAGTCAGGGAACAGGCTCTAGGTTAAAAGATGAATAAATGACCAATAGTATAAATAGTGAAACTGACACCTGACCATCACTCTTCTATTTTTTCATTCTCTTTTTATCACACATGTGTCTCACTTCAATTATTTAATTTGTAGCAGTCGTATTTTAAATTGTAAAAAGTATGATTTTCTTTAAATTTTTTTAAACCTCAATATGATAGGTTAATTTAAAACTATCTTGACACAATTACCTGGATGAAAACACTGGAGCAACTGAAATTTCTATACCTGCCAGCTTAATGGTAATATTTTGTTGTTACAATATTTAGAATATTATTTTTAAAGTTTACTGCATTGGAAAACTTAGAAAGTTATTGTTACCCTTATTATGACTTAAAAACAGCTGTCAATTTTAAAGTCCAATTGAATGTCTGTTATAAATAAAGTTGCCACAGAATATTTAATTATCTTATTGGTAAGAACATTACAAAAAATAATCATTTCTTGATATTTTCTGTAAAATATTCATTTATGACAAATTGTCTCTAATACATTTGCCTAAGTAAATAGACTTTAAAATTTAAGATAAGAACTGTATCTTTTCAGACATTTAACATTAATTTAAATCTACAAAAAAAATGTTAAACTAATAATAATTGTATGCATCGATTAAAATAATTTACCTGAGATGTATTTCAACAAAAGACATTATATTATTATTGGAAACAGCACACGAAAACTTTACTTATTATGGTTCTTTCCATTTTCTCCCCATGAAGCAGAAAAGTCATTTTCTCCAGGTGAGATAATAATGACCATCAATCTACAATGAAATGTCAATAAACAATATGTAAAATTTAAACATGTTTCGTAGGATAAAATTTTGGAAATGTAAATTTACCTGAAAAAACAACATTATATTCAATAAACTCTGTATTTTAAAGATTTATAAAAAGCCTTCAATAATGTTTAAAACTTCTATGTGATTTATTCTCTCCATGCATTGCTATGGAGACTGCTGAGGTTGCAGATATGATATTGGAATTAAATATTTTCTCTGTAAATATTTAACAATGTTAATGCTATTTATCAGAAATTCTCTATTATACAATATTCACATTGCTAATACAAATTTATAATAATTTGTATAATGGATTAATTTAAAAACTTGAATTCAAGTACTTGAGAAATATATTTGCTGTAATATCATAAACATTTTTTCTAATTTAAATTCATTAATGGATTCAATGAATGGCCATGAATTTATCATATACTTACTAGCACAATTATTTGTCACTTACTAAGGATATTTAAAAGAAACATATTCTATATGTCATAGTTATATTATAAATTTTAATATAGTTATATTGTATTATATAATGGATATGTTTAATGTCCACAAGATGTTATTGCCAACAGATTTTTTCATATGCAAGATTAATGGAGAATAATTCAGAAAAGAAACAGAACATTATTTAATTTATTTATCTAATGGTAAAAGAGTGAATTTATTTGTATTATGATTTTTCATATTGATGTGTATATTATTTTCATGTTATATGCTATATTTTGAAATAGTCCCAATTAAAGTTCTCAGAAGAGTACTTTAACATATTTATATACACTTGGGTCTTGGTTTATGTGGATTATTTTAATGCAATTTTAAGTTAGGTGATTCATATTTCTTCTTAATATCTTTTATATTTCACTATATTTATTAGATATCAAAAAATTTAAATTATTAATAATTTATTTTGATTGTAAATACATTTTTTCTCAAAAATATAACATTATATTAGCAGCTGATGTGAATATGGCCTGAAGCTGTATTTAGAATCTTAGCTTCTATGTAAATAAACTACATATACTAATGAGTAAATAATAATAATAGATTTATACCTACTTATAAAAGTATCGCAATAAATATTCAAAAATTTTAAATTTTTGAAATGTATTTTGTTAGATATAACAGAAATAAATAATTTTTTAGATTGGTAAAATAAATAATGAAGATTTTATTGATTTTGTAAACTGAAAATAATCTTTCTAATGATAATGTATAATCTTTTTGTCTTTATTGCGATCTCATTTTTTAAATATAAAAACAGAAAACCATTAACACAGCTCAAGACTGAAAGTCGTGCTAGTTGTACATCACGTCACGAATCTGATTTCTTACAAGTTCACAAACGAACACAAATTGTCAAATAGCGGTAATAATTAAAATATGTATGAAAAAATGTAAAATTAAATTCTGTAGTTAATAAAAAACATTTGTCTTGTATTAATTTTTTTCAAATATTTAAAATTTTTAATTAGTCATACTTTATTTTCTTATTTTTTTAATGTGAATTTTAAAGTAATTTTTCCTTGTTGCTTTGCTTTTATGCAATTTCTGAAAATTACAGAACCTATTTCCCATTTTTCAAGGTAAGTTAAGTCTATTTTTGTGCAATATCTTTTGTGGGCATTTTCTGAAGAACCTATCTACCACATAAAATGAGACCCAGGTGTATTTTAAAAATAGTACGTGTCTCATTTAAAATATGAATAATTTATTTATGAAGGTATATTGTTTTGCTGTAAGCTGAATGATTAGATGTATATTTTTATGATTTATTTTATAATTACTTATTGTCTAATGTTAATAGAGCCATATTTGGCATTGATTATTGTTATTTATCATATTTCACATTTGTTACCTGTTGTGTTTTTGTTAGACATTAGATTTATTCTCTCTATTTTAGGAGAGCTTTTATCTGCCAGTATATTTAAAGATGGCAGTGTTAATCTCCATCATTATTTTGCTAGCTTATTATCTTTCAAAACGGATAGTAGCATTGTCTTTTATTATTTGTTGCCTTGCTAGCATTTATATGCTCATAGTACATATTTTTAGGAATGTAGGTTAGCCTTTTTCTATTTTTAAGGCAATTCCTATTTTGTATTTTGTCCCTGATGCAGATTCTCATTATTGTTCTTACTAATGACAAAGTTCTACATCCTTTATTAGCCCTCAAAAGTAGGAGTGTCTTATGGGCTATGCCATCATACTTTCACTTTGTTTTACTTTATTGTTATTGAAGATGGATTTTGTTTATAGTTATAGTATGTTTAATAAAGCATGTGTAAGATTTCACCATGGCTTTATCTGGCATTTTTAGTGATTTTATCAAGATATTGAGAAATTCTACCATACTTCTATAACATTTTTGGTTGGCTTAAATTTGAATAATACATTATAAATGTGTAAGTCCTATGAATGAGCTTTGCTAATTATCAGGACTAAGTATGATAAATAATTAATTCAAAAATTTTTAAACTTTATTTTATGCATAAATAGATATTATACATCTGTTTTATAATTCCTTATTCTCTGGATTGGTAAGCTAATATTATTAATGAGTATGCTAAATATTCATATAAAGGGAAACTACTTATATGAAGGCTATTATCATTGTATAAAATATAGGGGATTTGAACTCAGACTTTCAAGCACCCACCAATTATCTACACTATCTCATACAACTGATACACATAACCACACACATGTAGAAAAGATAAATAATCACCAATATACATATTTCATGCTAAACCAGCATTCATCAGTTGGCCCAGATTATCATCACACACACACATATATAATCAGTGCTCAGTTTATATTAAGATAGAAAATTTTCACACTTTAATGGACAGGCTTTAAACTACTCCAACTTTTCAGACATCCATATCATTGAAAATCTGATGATGGAAAGCCAAATCCCATTGTGATGCCAACATTATTGCCAAGCCCATGTTGACCTGAATGAATGACTTGATAAATGAATGAATGAATTGTATGAATGAATTGATAAATGAGAACGTTGAGCTAAATAAATAATAGAAAATTACTTTAAGATGCTGTATTATTTTGCTTAATTCAATGGAATTTATTTTTAATTAAACATATAAATTTTATTTTTGTATTCCTCTGTTAAAATTTGAAGAAGTACCATTGTGAAAACTTTCGCTCTGTGGACTCAAATATAGATTATTTTGTAATTTTGTTTTGTCTTTCTGTAAATATTTGTTGTTATTATTTTAAAAAATTTTCATAATTGTTTCTTCACATCATTCTACTTATCAAGCAGAAATCATTCCACATACTGATTAAAATTTAAATGCTTACAAAATATTTTAAGTGTTTTTGCTAAAATAATACATTGCATATAAATAAGTCATTTTATTGAATTCTTTAAGCATTAGTATTACATCTAAGAAAGGTATATTTTAAGTCAATAAACATCACATGATCACCATTTCTTATGCTTGCTTATAACTATATGGGGATTTTATGCACAAGTCTTCTGGCATCCATTAATTACTCTAGCTTGCACTGAGGGGCACCACTCTATGGAGAGTTTTGCCTGTTTTAAGACATTAATTGCATGGTAGACAAAGATGAACCATTTTGTTTGAAGTAAACTAAAATTATATAACTGCATACACTCACCCATATAACTGAAAATTAATATATTTTATTATATCTTTGTAATTGGAAATTAAAATACATTTTTAAAAAATATTCTTTACAAACAGTAATTTTGGTCTTTTTTGGCAGAATTTTTTATAAAAGGGAGATAATAGCAATCACAAAATAGAATAGAACAAATCATGAAATATCTTTTATTTCACAAAAAATATTCACTAAAATTAGTATACTATTTGAAACCTCAATGTCTTCATATATATTACCTTCTCCATTGTGAGACTGATTCCAAGATGTCACAGTAAGAACTACTTAATATTTTAACATTTCATATTTTCAACTGCATTACATTGTTTTGCCTATTAAAAAACAGCATAAAAATGGCTTCAGATTTTATGTGATGTGATGTGATGCACTATGACTTCTCCTTAAATGGGGTCAGGAATCTCTGCACCTATGCCCAGAAAAATCTGTTAGCCACTTTATCTTCCCTTTCCATTCCTCACTCTAAGTTTTCCCATAATCTGCTCCATCCTATATCCAAAACATAATCTTTGTCAATTTTATGTCCTTTATATCTAAATCCTCCTTATAGTTTCTCAAACCCAGCATAAAAACCAATAACCCACTTTCTGTATAATCAATTTGTTCATATTTATTCTTCCATAACTTGATTATTTGTACTCTTTCTGCTTTCAAGGATTTACATTCAATTAACAAATGCCTAATATTTTTTATGCCTTCCTTACATACACTCAGATGTCAAGAAATGTCCTCTCTTTTTACTGAAAAACACTAAAATTACTTTAAAAACGCTTCTCTTTTTTGTTGAAAATATATCACATAAAATACTTAAAAACAGCCTTTTCCATATTAGAAAACTCAAACCTTAAATTTTCATAGAATGCAAAATAATCACCACAAAAATGTCTAATAGTCACAGTCCATTAGCAGTATCATTTTATAAAAAAAAAATTATAAATAAAAATGTATTTATATTTCTTAAAGCAAGAAAACAAAAAAATCTTGATAAATATATATGCAAATAACAGAAATTAAGGGATAATTTCCTTCTAAACAATCACAAATAACTTTATTTTTGATGTTGCTAAGAAACATTCAATTACTAATTGACAGTCCTAAAGCTAAATAAATTTTCTCATGTAAACTATTATAGCTCTTTTTTCCTGAGTCTAACATAGAAGAAAAAATATCTCTTTTATATTTACCCTAAGTTTCTTTAAGAATTTAAATCCAGATGGCTATTTTTTTTTAAGTATGAGAGTTCAGATGCATACAGTATTCTTTTGATATTCTGTAATTGATCATTCTTTTTTTAGAGAGTTGGTATATTTTAAGTTAAACAATTTTATGGATATATTATAATCAATGGAAATTAGGGGATTATATCCATGTAAACAATAAGAGATTAGTTTACCTTTGATGTTGCTAAGAAATTATTATTTACTCGTTAACAGACATAAGCTAAACAAGATTTCTCTAGTAACTATTATAGCCTATAGTCCTGAGTTTAAATGAGCTATAATAGGTTACTAAAAAAAAACTTGTTTATTCTTAGGACTGTCAATTATTAATTGAAAACAGCTCTTATTAATATCATATAATGTTCTTTAATTTCATGTATAAAATCTTAATAAAGCAGCACAGATAAAAAGTGATTTCTTACACATAAGCTGTAATGATCTTAAGTATATTGAAATTCAGACTAACGTAAACAAGAAGTGTTAAACTAATCAGCAAAGATCTTAATAGGCAATAAAAACATATATATAAATAATTAAAATATTCTGAAATATAGCTTATAAAAGTAAAAACAGCATATCACTATTTGATATTCAAATATGGAAAGCAAATCTTAATTGCAACACATAAAATTCTTTAATTTCAGAAGCACTGCTTATGAAACAAATATAAACTCTGAATAAAGTAGCATAGATATAAATGGCAATCCCATTTTTATAAGCCACAAACATATTAAGTATGGTGAAATTCAGGCTGATATAAGCAAGAATCATGAAATTAAATCAGAAAAGATCTTTATAGTTAATAAACTAACATTTTAAAGTTCTATATGTAAAATAAATAAAGTTATTATTTTTTTTTTTAGATATTATTTTTGTTATCTCTTCATGTGGAATGTTGATCTAAAACAATCTCTTTTTCTATTTAGTTCAATATTTTACCATTCATGTAATCTTGCTTTATATTTTCTGTATTCTTCATATTGAGTTTTTATGAAAGTTATTCTTGATCTACCTCCATGATTTTATTTCTATGATATCCATTTTAGGGTTTCTCTTACACTATTTTATATTCTTCATAGTAAGTTACCTATGCAAGTTCTTAGTATGTTTTTTTCTGCAATTATTGGTACAATTTACTCTCAGTTACTATGTACTCGAATATTTGGATGGTACTTGTTGATAAATATTTGTAGTTTCTGAATATTTAGAGTAATAGGAAGCATTGAAGTTTAAGGAATTGTTATCTTAATATAAGCTGAGCACTAATTGTATATATGTCAGAGATTATGATCTGGCCCAACTGATGAGTTCTGGTTCTGCACAATATATATATTTTGGGGGATCATTTATTTTTTGCATGTGTGTGGTCAGATGTATCAGTTGTTTGAGATGGAGAGAAGGATGAATATAGACTAAAAATCTTAAGTTCAAACCCCTCTATTTACTATACTAAACATTTAGTATACTGAATGAATAGGTTAATTATATATATATATTCTTAAATTTATATATATTAAATTGTTGAAAATTTTGAAATACTGCACAAAAAATCTATAACTAACACCAAACGTCAATTAATTAAATAAAGTAAAAATAAACAAATAATAAAAAATTGAATGCCTTATTACTTAGGAGTTAATAAAAATTCAAGTAGTGGAGATGTGAGAATTGAAGTCGATCATAAGAAGTGCGACCATCAGATGATCTAGAACCGGAATTGATCATAAGAAGGTTGAGCACAAGAAGAATCATACATAGGAGTGTCAGAAGTGAAGACAATCAACGATCTTAAGCTTTACAGTCTGCCACTCTATCACTGCAAGACAATAAAATAGAAGATTATAGCAATTAACAGGCTCATAATTAACAATCAGTTAAACCAACAATAAAATACAAGAGCTCTAAAATAGAGCAGAAAAGGAAAGTACTTTACATAAAAAATAATCAGGTGAAGATCAATCTCTTTAATAGCAATCATAAAGAAAGTTATTCAAACGGAAAAGAACATTAGCAGTATGTATGGAATGATAGGGAAGTATTACATAACAATGATGCCTTTTTGTAAAATCAACAGATAGTAGATACAACATATTAATTATTTGAATTGTTTGTTAAGAGGACACTTGTTAATTTTAAAAGATTTTAATTTCACATAAATATAATGAGAATAAATATTTCTTCAAGTGTAATTCTGTTTCTGTATTTAAAGCTTTTTATTATATCAATGGAGTAAACATTTATTTCACATGTGGTCTATATTTGTAAACTTTTGCGATTCAATTTAAGACATCAATACTTTACCTATTGTTATTGGATTCATTCTATATTTTCTTAAAGACTTTATCTTGGGTTTAAAAAAGTGGGAGTATTCATTTATATAGTGACATCTGCAAAGCGCATTTGTATATCAGCTTATTGGCTTATTAATATTATAGATTATAGAACAAAAACATTGCGCTATATAAGAAAATAAATGTCTTGTTTACTATTGTTATTTTTTGTTATAGATGGACAATTGAAATCTTAAACTAGATTCCAAGAGATTGCAAAAGACCCAGAAAGAGACCACATGTTAGATGGATGGATTAAATAAGAAAGTGTGCAGGGATGATGTGGAGAAAAGAAGCTAAAGATCAGAGAAGATGGCTTGAACTTGGAGAGACCTTCATCCTGCAGTGGATTGATAATAGTTGATGATGATGATGATATTTTAAAAATCATATTCAGTCTTTCAACTCAATTTCAGTTTTAAATTTTTTCAATAAGTTAATAATATATAGTGTTTGTCTAAAAAGCTGCAATCCGGGTTGCCGCATACAGGTGTGTAGGTTGTGCAAATCACAAATGCACTACATCATGGAGGTGCCAAAATACCAAAATGATGAATAAAATGTATATAAATAAAAATGTTTACATTTTGAATCACTTTATCATTAGAAATACGTTCTGAGTGTAAATATTTTTTTATTTAAATGTGATAGGAATATCTCTTTACTTAAACATATTTGGGACAATTACCTGAACCTTGAATTTCTGTCTCAAGCTCAAAGTATACTCCACTTATACTCTTATCATTGCACTAAACCAAACAGACCACCACTATGTTGCTGCAATAATTTATATGTAAATGTTTAGATTTCCAAATCACTTTATTCTTAGAAACACATCCCAATTGTAAGTATTTGTTATTTAAATATAAGAATATTTTTTTACTTAAACTTATTGTGACAATTGCTTGGACCTTGAAATATATTTCATCTATACTCTACTATTGTACAAAACTAAACAGGCTGATACCCTTTCATCACTGTGATTAATAAAATTTATATAAAAATAAAAATGTTTGGATTTTTCAATTATTTTTTATTTAAATATCCTAATTTATATAAAAAGTAACATTTTATTATTAATAATTTATTTAAAAATAAAACTAATTTTAAAAATATTGCCTCATAATTACAAAAATTTTGCTTGTGATGAAATTAAGTGTATCATTGATATTTTGCACGGTTTAAATGTCTTATTTATTGGCAGAGTGGTCAACTCTAGAATGTGAAGTCTTTAAATCAATTCTGATGCACACGCAAAATATTTTTAATAATGTAATCCCTCTTCCTTTTTTCCCCCATGTGTCATAGCATCAGATGGGAAGTGAACCCGCTAACTCAGAACAACTACTTGTAAAGCAGCCATCACTGACCTCTCAACCACCAATGCTTTTTTTTATTATGCTGTATTATCTTTTTACACATTTTACTAAATAGGTTTTTCAATTTTTAATAATGATATTATCTTTTTTATATTATGTATTGTCTTTTTACATGTTTCACTAAACAGTTTTTTCTTGGGTGTTTTCTTTAGCTAAAAGCTCATAATGGAGTCATAATGTAAACTACAGTTCAAATCTAAAAAAAGCAGAGTGAATAAAAAACATAATCTTTAAAAAGATATTATTGCATTGCTTATAATGACTTCTCTCATATATATATTTTTTTAAATAAAATTTATTTATTGTCCTGACAGTTTTGACTGTCAATCAGTCTTCATCAGAGCTTCTCAAGTTTTCTCTATCTTTTTTGAAAAGCTCTGATGAAGACTTCTCGACAGTCGAAACTGTCAGGAAAATAAAGAAGTTTTATTAAAAAAAAATTTTGCATTAAAGAGTATATGAGAAAAGATATTATAAGCAATATATATGAATATATGAAGAAATACAAAGAAAGTGAAGGAGAAGAATAAGAGTATATTACTGCATGCCAAAATATTTAATTCTTAACAAATTTCATGATAACAATATTATATTAAATTTATTAAGTGCAAATAGTTGGCAGTAATAACATGGAAGACTAAAAACCTTTGGCAGATGTGCTTTTTAAAATTGCTTATGTGACAGCCAATCATATGTAACAATGACCCATCTTTTTCTGATAGTTTTGGCTTGTGTTTTAGAATTAAGAGTTCCATGTGCAGTCATAGTTACATATGATTGGCTGTCACATAAGCATTTTTAAAAAGCACATTTGCTGAAGGTTTTTAGCCTTTCACATTGTTATTATAACAATATTATGTAATGCAAACCCCTACATGATTGCACTATTGACAAAGTCTAAAAAATGTATCTAGTAGAACAATCCAAGTGTTTATCCAACATAACCTATGAATAAACAAAATAAAGTGCAAACGCATTTAAATTGCTTCTAAAAATATATTGAATATGCAATCTAAGTATAAAAATTTAATTTTTTTTTAAACAAATACTGTCTAAATCTCTAATTGTCAAACTATATAATAAAATAAAATATTTAGTTATTAATAAGTATTAAAAAATAAAATAATATAATAATTGTGAATATTTTATTATTGAACAAAAACAAATAAAACTATTTTTGTTAATAGAAAATATAAACAAGTGGGAGAGATTCTGAATAAAAAGTAAATTGATTTTGAAAACAGAGAATTTTCTTACAAGAGGATGTTAATGGGATGTAAGAGTTCTATCAGCATGTTACTTTAAATTGCCCTAGTTTGATGGTCTTAATGAAATATAAAAGTTTATGAGGAATAACACGTCAAAAGCGCTTAGCCTACATTGATTTATTTTGATTGTTTGTCATTAACAGCTTAATCACCCAGCATTTTAAAGTGCTTGTATATACTATCAATAAACAATGTAAATATAAAAAATTTAAATATTGAATGATATATATATAATAAATTATAGTTATTAATATTGGAAGAACATGCACATAAAACATTAGATAATAGTGTAGATATTTTATTATTGAAGAAATATAACTTTGTTAATAGAAGATGTGAAAAAATTTATGCATGAGAGATCTTGAATCAAACAAGACTTGTTTTTAACTATTTTTAATAAATTGTTGACATTCCTGTTAAAGTTGTTTTAAATATTGATAAAGAAATTTGATAGTTATATCAGATTTTACAATTATTGTGTTTCAGAAAGATGGAAGTCAGAAGTGAAACATGCCTTTGACTGTAGATAATAGTTTTAAGGTAAGTAAACTAAATCTAGAATTATCTATATAATACCAGAATCAACCCAAGAAGAAAAGGGAAGTGTTGCAATGTCTTTTTGGCTGTGTGTGGTGGTGAAGTTCTTTTAAATATGATAAAAACATTTACATATTTTAAAAAATTATTTTATTTGCATATTACCTATCTCAGGATTATCCCAGAAGATTTTGAAAGAAAAAATTAAAAATTTCAAATTTACTAAATAAATAAACAATGAGGATTGCCAATTCCTCAACAAGCTTTGTGATAAATGCTTAGCTAAAAAAAGCATTTAAAATATCTCTGTCAGGACCCCCCCCCCAAACCTCGGACCATGGTTTCATGCTCTGGCACTCCTCAGAGAGGTACTAGGGTAGGTTCAGACACTAGATCTAAAAACACCAACCCAAAGCCAGCATTTAACTAAAAGTTAACTATTGAGTGGAAAATCTGAAATTTTCAGACACCTACATGTCTTTAAACCCAGCTATCCAACTCAAATAGCTATATGGGGCTGAGAGATCTTCAGCCATACCATATATTAGTAGTCTTAGCAATATAACATTGCATAAGACTTAAGGCAGAGACTATAAATAGTCAAAATAAGAGTCATCGATCACATGACCTTATTCTCTTAAGCTTGTAAGTTATAAACAATGGGGATTGCCAATTCCTCAACAAGCTTTGTGATAAATGCTTAGCTAGAGAAAGCATTTAAAATATCTCTGTCAGGACCCCCCAAACCTCTGACCATGGTTTCATGCTCTGGCACTTCTCAGAAAGGTGCTAGGTTAGGTTTAGACACTAGATCTAAAAACACCAACCCAATGCCAGCATTTTGGTTTCATGCTCTGGCACTCCTCAGAGAGGTGCTAGGGTAGGTTCAGACACTAGATATAGAACCACCAACCCAAAGCCAGCATTTATGGTTTTGTGCTCTGGCACTCCTCAGAGAGGTGCTAGGATAGGTTCAGACACTAGATCTAGAAGCACCAACCCAAAGCCAGCATTTATAGATTCGAGCTCTGGTACTTTTTAGAGAGGTGCTAAGATAGGTTCAGACACTAGATGTAAAAACACCAACCCAAAGCCAGAATTTCCTCAGAGAGGTGCTAGGGGGGGTTCAGACACTAGATCTAAAATCACCAACCCAAAGCCAGCATTTAACTAAATGCTGGCTTTGGGTTGGTGTTTTTAGAAATAGTGACTGAACGTACCCTAACACCTCTCTGAGGAATGCCAGAGCATGAAACTATGGTCAGAGGTTGGGGGGGGTCCTGACAGAGATATTTTAAATGCTTTCTCTAGCTAAGTATTTATCACAAAGCTTGTTGAGGAATTGGCAATCCTCATTGTTTATAACTTACAAGCTTAAGAGAATAGGGTCAAGTGATTGATGACTCTTATTTTTACTACTAAATAAATATTTTTGTTTTAAAGTATTATTTAATTATTGTTTCAAAAATTATTTTTTTAAACATTAGATTTATTTTAGCATGTTTTATTCTCTGGGTTTATTTTATAGAAATAAATAAATAAATAAAATATATAAGATATTTACCAAATACATTACATGACTAAAGCCATATTTTCAAGGGTTTTTTTTTTTCAAAAGTGCTGGGAATTTTTTTTACATTTTTATTTATCATTGTCAAACTTCCTCCACTCACAACTTTGACACCATCTACCTCTGATAAATACAATAATGATTATTACTAATCATTTTCTAAACTAGAGATTATCTGTAGCACAGATATAAACTTTAAACCTCAGTTAAAGATTAATATATCTGATTTTTTAATTTTAAACATACACACCCATGGAATTATTCACCTTTCTCTTTCCCATGTGTAATATCTCTATAGATTTATTAAATAACCTCCATACTTCCTTGTTCTTTTTAAATTCATATAAATAAGAATTCAATAAAAGACAAATGACCACCAAGATGCATTTCATGCTGAACCAGTACTCATCAGTTGGCCCAGATCATGAATAGTATTTATCTATAGTAAATTGTTACATTTTTATTTATCATTGTCAAACTCATTTCACTCACAACTTTGCCACCATCCACCTCAGATAAATACAGTAATGATTCTTACTAATCATTTTCTAAACTAGAGAATTGCCTTTTAATTTAAAAATTTCATTTTGTAGAATAGGGGTGCTAAAATTTACCTTGCACAAAAGTGCTTCTTACCCACATGGCCCCAACACTGCTCACAATGATGGCATTTTACTTGTAATTATATATTGGACTATTTTCATCAGTTAAAATTATAAATAACTTTAGAAAAATTTAAATTTCATTTAAACTTTTCAAACACATTGATTAATATGTAACGCAACTCTCTGAGTGGTATTACCCCCCCCCCTTTTCAAGTGTAGCTGATATGTGATCAGTGACAATAAATTTAAAGAAGCTGCTCACATGGTAATAACAAATAATCCCATAAGTCAACTTAATATATTAATTCAATTTTAGAAATATATTATAAATTTTTTATGAATATACTTCATTAAGATTACATGGTGTGTGTTGTATTATTAAAATAAAACATGACGTACAAATTGTTTCACAATTTTGATTGGTTTAAAATTTTGCACCTATGCTACTGAGTTCATATTTTATTTGCCTCAACTGTAATAGTATTTATATTATTTTTCATAAATACAAAGTATATATTTTTATATGTAAAAAAATCAAGATATAACTAACTTATTGAAAAATTACTACCATGTTTTGTGTATATTAAATAATCCAACAATTAATAAGATTCTTATCATTTCTTATAATATATATTTAATACAAGATCTATACATTAAAAGCAATAATTTATATTTTACTACAGAAAGATCCAACATCATTTGGAAAAATAAATAGATGCTAGGTAATAATTATATACCGAATATATATACTACTTTGTGGCATTTGGAAATCTTTTATAAAGAGCAGACTTATCACTCAGACATCAAACAGACAAATTCATTTCCTTTAAACTATGCTAACTAATAAATCATCATTAAAAATCTTGTAAATTTTTAAAACATAACAAAATTTCTGGGATAGTCTAAGATCAGATCAGTAAATATATATTTTATTGTCTTCAGATTTATGATGACAGTAGATGTATTTCTGTCTTTATCTAAAATATACAAAGCAATGTATTATATACTAATTTTCTTTGCTTACTTTCAATATCTGTTATTACATTGTAAGGCTTACATCTGCATTTATATATGTAATATATGCAGAATTCGAACTCAAACTTTCACACAACCGCCGACTCTCAGTGCCATCTTATATTGCTAATGCACTTGATCACACACATGTTGAAAAGGTAAATAATCACCAATATAAGTATTTCATGCTAAACCAGCACTCAGCATTTACTCCAGCTTACCATGAAGATTAGTTATCTTAATATAAAGGTAAGTACAGATTGTATATATGTGTGGAGATGGTAATATGGACCAACTGATGAGCGCTGGTTTAGCACAAAATACGTATATTGCTGATTATTTATTTTTTCAACATGTGTGTGATCAAGTGGGTTAGCAATATAAGATGGCACTGAGAGTTGTGGGTTGTGTGAAAGTCTGAGTCCGAATCCCGAATATCTGTTATTGAAATTTTTTTATTATATATACTCTACTCAAGAGTCATCTATAATAAGTTCAGTGGAAAACTAAATTGTATGGATTCAAGAGCTTAATTGTTTTTAAATATTAAATGATTACTTGATAAAATAAATATGACTTTTTAAATGTATAAGTTCAAAGTCTGCTTCTACCAAAAATGGCCAAAAGCCAATAACTACTCTGTGAATATGAATATCAATTGATCGGTGAAATTCATAAATAAAAGAATCACTAATGCAATAAATAGACTAAATTATTGCTTAAAATACTTAATGAAAGTAAGTTACTATTTTGTTGAAAAATAATACAATGTGTAATTTAATTTAATTTCATACTATTTATACAATATATATTTTAGTTATTCTAATATATATATATATATATTATGGGTGTAACTTATCATATGTGGGGAAATCTAGATGTAATATGGAGAAAAGAATTAAAAAACATAAATTGTTGTATAAAAGAGTTTTGAAAAATGTACAGATATGTAGTGATAGTAATAAAGAAGTGAAGTTATATACTGAATATGTTTTTTATGATCATGATAGAAATTGTAATTTTAAATTGATTTTGATATAAACAAAATAAAAAATTTAGGCCAAGAGAGAGATAATGAAAAAAGAAAAATTAAAGAGGCAGTTTTTATTAGTAGGTATAAAAATACGATAATAAACAGTCAGCAAATATTAGGATTAATGAATTGTGGGATATTTAAATCGTGTTTCCGGTTGGTAATAGATGATTCCATTTTGAAAGTTGAGTTGAAAATGATTATGAATATAATCGAAAATATTTCTTTATAAGTTTTTATTTATATTATATTATAAATTGTTTACTGTTGTTTGGAATATATTTAAGTTTTGTTATATATATATATATATATGTATAATGATATTCTTATTTAATGTCTGGATTTCTTTAAAGTTATATACATAATCTTGTAATTGAATATTAATAAATCCAGTAACCTAAATATATATAAAGTACAACTTTAAAAAACTTTCATTCATTTAGGAGTGCTTTTGACTATCTTCATAGTCTTTGTCAACTAACACTTTCAAATGCTAACCTCTCACAATTTCATGACTTTTACATTTGCTGCATGTCTGTTTATTAAAAAAGACATTTGCTGCCTGTCTGTTTATGATCAAGACTTAATAAACAGAAAGGCAATAAATGTAAAAATCATGGAACTGTGGGAAGGTCAATTTTTGAAAGAGTTAGTTGACAAAGACTATGAAGATAGTCGAAAGTGCTCCTAAGTGGATAAAAGTTTTTTTTAAGTTCTACTTTATATATATATATATATATATATATATATATATATATATATATATATATATATATATATATATATATATATATATATTTTATTTATTTATTAATATTCAATTACAAGATTATATATATATATATAATCAACCATAAATTGACAATAACTCACTGATTTCCAAATATAATTTATATGATGATGAACTTAATGAACCCAGTACAAAATTCACAATCTCAAGGCAACCATTTTAAATAAAAAATGGAATCATCTTTTATCCATATAGAAGGCCTTGACAAAAAATTGTAGGCGAATTATTGTTTTATTAAACTTGGATGTTATCATATATATATTGTGCCCTTTTCTATAGGCCAGTAATAGTTCATAACAGTCAATTACTAAAAATTTTAAATTTTAGAATATGTTCTTTTAATACATTAATTATAGTTTGTCAATTATATCTTTAAAATACAATTTGAAGCTAAAGAGAATACGTAGTATATAAAATCATTTAAAAATAGTTATATAAAGCTTTAAATATTGTTGCATATGGTTGTAAAAGCTGACCATATTAAATAACACAGCTATAAATAATTAAAAGTATATTTAATAAGCTCAATTTTAATAGTCTTAAATGTATAGATAAATAAATGTTATACAGTATTTAAATTTATAAACTATGTTTAATAATCAAAATTAATATAATATATTTTAAAAATAAACTTTATGATGGTGAAAATTATATCTAATTCTATATTTTCTAAATTGTTCTTCCAAATAAGTGTATCAATTTTATAAATCTAGGCAGAGAAATAGATTAAAAATCGTCTGTCAAAGTTATTAATCATGTGACTTGTATACTATATACTTTCACACACGCTTGTTTGAATTAATAATAAAGTTTAAAATATTTTAAAAGTTATATTATAGAATTGGATAGAATTATTGCCTATCATAAAAGTAAATAGTATTAAACATTAAGTTAACTATCGTATGTAATGTTTTAAATAGTATCATAAAGACGAATACAGTTATAATAAAAATTAAATATTTTATTTAAATAAAAAACAAGATAAATTGAATATTAAAAAAATGGAATAAGTTATTAAATGTTGTTTTAAAAGTTATTTTAAAAGATTAAAATAATTTAAATAAAGTTATAATTGAATTAAAAGTGGTATTTTAAATAATATTTTAAGTTCATTACATCACGATTTCTAATTTTGAAATTTAATTCTACTATAAACTAAAAATATGTAAATTTGTTCTCAATCTAAAGTAAGAATTAACCAATAGGAATAGGTATTCTTACAGACTATAAATATCATCGTAACTAAGTTATCAGGGGAGATTAATAATGTATTGAAACTAGAGAAAGGTAAATTATAACTATCAAAGAGATAGTATTTATTTTTAAAATTTTTATTTTAGTCAATTTTTTTTGGTGCTTTTTTATCGTTTATTTTGCAAAAACTAATTGATAATTTTAAAGAAGTATTTTGCAAAAGGAAAATTTAGAAAAAAATTATATATTTAGAAACTTTGTGGAAATGATTTTCTAATTTTTAAAGTACTTACCAGTCGTATTTTATCTAAAAATTTAACCTAAACTTCGCAATAAAGGATGGATATACTACGAAATAAAATGGATATACGTTGTAATGCTGAAAAAATATTTATTGATACAGCTTTATTAATGCATAACTGAAGAACTGTTCTGGTACATAAAAACGACAGCTCGGACATTATACGGAGTCTAAAAAATGTATTGAAACGTATTATTTATAAGTTTATCCAAGATTTATTTTTAAAATAGTAATAAGACAATTATATTTCATGAATTATTTTATATTATATGATATTCAAAGGAGTAAAATGTTATATACTTTCTGAAGATAACATTTTTAAAGATATTTTCAATAATTAAAGAAAGAACCCAGGAGAATATGTTATATAAGCGTTTTTGATATTAAAATATCCGGTCTTAGAATTATTTAAAAATGTATTTTAGAAAAGATTTGTTTAAAAGTATTTGAAGTTTTTTATTTTATTTTAAAAGAGATTTATAAAAAAAATACCAAACGAAAGTTTAAATGTATCAAGAAGGAAACTTATATAAAAAAAGTGAACACATAGTTGAATAAAAGATGGATCCATGGAAATACAAATAGTACTTAAAAGTTCATCGAATATTTTAAAATTAAATTAGATGGATTGATGCATCGGATACACAGAGAATATTGGTAGAGAAGATTAAGAAGCTTCATGGGATTAATTAATATTATGATTTAATAATTATCGTCCTAAATACTAAAACCAAGGATTATTTTCTATAAATTTTATTAAATGGATTAATAATTATTTTTATTTTAAACTTTAACACGCTTGGAGAACATTTTGAAAACTCTAGAGAAAATAATAAGCATTTTGGACTTATCAGGAACTATCGTCAAGAAAATATGTAATTATAGTTTTGATTCCTTTTATTTTGTTAACCTAGTTTAAATCTAAATTTTTATATAAGATTAGAAAAAACATAAAAACATTAATTTATTAATATTAAAATTTTATAATATAACAATCTAATAATTTAGCTAAAAATATTTTAATATAAAGTGTATGGGTGTGAATTTTTTTTTATATCTGAAATGCTCAAGTGGATAAAGGAAGCCTACTGAATACGATGACTAGATAAAGGTTATTGGTAATAATAATAACTATTGATAATTTATAGTGTATATTTTTTTTTGTTTTCTTTAGATCATCTCTGAATCTCAGAATGAAGTGTAAAAGTTTTTTACTTATATGTACCACATTTCATACAACATTTTAAAAAATATTATGAGATAGGATTGATTTGGAAATATGCATACGACAATTTTTTTTTATATTAACGATATAATCCAACATATAACAAATAGTTATGTGATTCTTTTAAAATTTTCAGGTTAGGATATTCAAATATTGTCTAAGTAGATTGTATATAATTAGACATATAGAATAATGAAGTAAGCAGACTTTTCTTGTGGAACAGCTAGATTGTTTAACTATTAATGAATTTTATTTATTGTTTTGTAAATGCAGATAGTTATTTATCGATGTAAGATGTGGAAAATCTTGAGAAATAATGTTGAGATAGTGGCTTGGAAGTACTTAGTGAACAGGAAACCAAGATGATGTTTTAAGAAATAGGATGTTATAAGGAATGGAAATAATATTTAGTCTTTATGTGAATATCAGCATAGTTAACAAAGCCCTATGATTTATACACATTTTATTTGGACAGTGTTTATATTTCTTTAAATATTTGATGTTCTAATAAAGCTGAAGAAATAGCTTTAACATCGTCCCTGTACTAGAGGATATTAGGCAGGTAAATGTCATACCTCTTCGCACTGTGCCATGATTTTGAGATATGTTAAGAGTAATACTCTAGCTTTCTTCCTTAATCCTATACATCTATTTCGCTATCTTTATTTCATGTAACTGCATCGTTCAATAAGATATGTTTAAGAGAAATGATAAATAATTTAGAACTTAGGTTATGCTATCATTTTGTATAAGATTGGTTTATTTGCTTAGAAGGAATAGGACGTTATAACTTAAAATTGAAGATCCAAAGTATCCTAAGGAAAGAAAATAATCATAGAATATATTTTGAATTTTATTTCGGAAATGAAATATAAACTTTTTTAAAATAAGGCATCTAAACAAAGATATTTTCTTTAAAGTGATAATAATTTTAAATGCTTTAGTATTATTTTTTTTAAGAGAAAAATAAGTATTGCATATTTTTAAAATACAATAGTACAAAGTAAATTATGTAAACAATATGCATAGTATATTTTTTGTTTATTGATTAACAGAAATATATTGATGATTACACTTATATCATACTAAAGTAAGGCTTAAAGAAGAATATATTATGATTAGTAAACATTGTGTGATAAATACTAAAATCTAGTATTGAATTTTGGATAATATTTTGTGTAACATCTTTGACTTTGCAAGATGAAATTTTTATATTTTGAAAAATCCATACTCATTATAAAATTTTATTTTCTATAGAATGTTTTCTAAGTATGAATTTTTAAAAATAAGATAGTTTAATAATATTAAGGATAAAATGCTGTTGCTAATAAAGTAGATAAATATATTTGTAATAATTTAACCATAATGAGAAACCAAATAGTAACATTTTTTTTTAAATTTTGTCCTAAATCTAAATAAAGATGTAATTGAAATATAATTTTTTTATATATATATAACCCGGTAGATCAAACTGTAAATAAAAAAGTTAAGGATATCCACTGTAAATAGTGTAAATAAATTGTTTATTTTTATTTGTTGTTAGTAATAAACTTTGTTAAATTTTGTTATTTCAAAAATTTTGTGTCCGAGTTATTTATTTCTCCACATCGCTGCATGAAATCATGATATATGCATAATAATTGAAACAAATATATAATTTTGCACAAAAGATAAATAGAGAATTATTTTAAGAATTTTAAATATTTTATTGGTATTCATTATAATTAAATAATCATAATCTTACACTATTTTATTGGACATAAATTAGTTATCACAATATTATATTAAATTATATGCTATCAGTTGCCACACATATTTTGTTTGTCAGATTATTAAAATGTTACCACGTATTTATTATATCATTACATGAAGATATAAGATCATATTATATTATTTCATTATTTTATTATGGTAATAAAATTATAGTAAAAAGAAAAGTTATACAGAATTAGTTAAACAATGAAGAATATTATTACTGTTATTTATTATTATTAGTTTCAGTGTAATAGATTATGACATAAAATCCCTTCTCATATTTTACTACCATATTTTAAAATTAACTTAGAATAAACTTTATGAACCTGAGATTATTTTATTGAGCTAGATTATTAAATAGAAGATTAAGATTTAATTATTAGTTTAATCTTAGTGAGTAGAAGTTATTAAAGTCATAAGAATACTATGAGTTTGTTATTTGAAATAGTAATAAGGGGGATAGTGTTCTTATGCCATTGAGGTAGTATCCTGTGGGATATTGACTCAATGTAATCTATCTTGTCACCTGTATTTTCACTTCAAGTCTCATGAAAATATTAAATATTTATTTAATTTATTTTTATAAACTGAACCTTATTCATATTTTAAATTTGAGCTAGTGAAACATTTTAATTTTAATGCTGAATATTTTATTTATTAATTATTAACTGAACTAGAACCCATTTTATTTTATACCATATATTACCTGGAAGTGAAGATGCACGAGTACAGGTCAGAATATATATATATATATATATATATATCTGATATATATAGAGAGAGAGAGAGGCATCTCTCTATATATATATATATATATATATATATAGAGAGAGAGAGAGAGAGGGAGGGAGAGGGAGAGAGAGAGAATGTACCAACAGCTCAAACAAACTCCTAATATGCAATGTCATGCTATATATGACTTGCTTTATTGATCAATATGTATACACACACACATTGGCAAAACAGTAGTTAAGATCCAACTTTAAACAGAAGCCTTTATAGCATTCCCTTACAAAAAACAATGATGGAGAGACCAATGCTCACAATATTAATCAAATATCAGATGGGACTTAATAATTTTTCCCCAAGTTTTATTTAATAAACTAAAAATATCCAAATTTTCATTTATCACTCATAATTATACGGTTATCTGGATTTTCTGCATCAGTTATTTAGAAAAGTTTTAAATTTACCTAGAAATATTTAAATACATATAAAACGTTCTTAAATTCAAATCTTAATTCATGGCATAGGTAAATGTGGTAACAATAATATGATAAAACACTTTCTACACATACACATACATATATAATTAAAGCTATAATCGTTATAAAGTCTTGCCAAGCTGTATAGTTACTACTACTAATTATTGTTTTGATAAGTGTACCTTACCTTTAATCTAAAATTATAAAAGTTATCTTGGTTTTTAACAAATTGAATATAAAGTTTAAGATTTGGTAAAAAAAATTATATATATAGGAATAATCATTAGCTTCTTGTCTGAGTGATTTTCTAAATCATTATCTAAGCAAATTAATATTAAAATCATTTAAATTATTGTCAATCACAAAAATATGAATAATATGGAAAAAAATAGTTAGATTTTTGATCTTACAAAAGTTGTGTTTTAAAAAACTGTAAAGATTTTTATTAAAATGTTACATTTTAATTTATAAGTATAAAAATTAATCCACCCACAACTTTGACACCATCCACCCCAGATAAATACAATAATTTATCATTAAACTAGAGATTGTCTCTCGACCAGATATAAATATTAAACCTCAGTTAAGACTTAATACTAGATTTTTTTTATTAAACACACAGACGCATAATTCACATTTCTCCTTCTCATGTGTAATATCTTTTATAAATATATTAAATAACCTCCACACCATCCGATATTCTTTTGAAGTCATATAAATAGCAATACAATAAAAAACAAATGATCTCAAAATGCATTCAAACTGGTGCTAAATCAATACCCATATCCTTATAATAAGTACAGTATTAACAATAGTAAAATATTATATTTTGATCTACAGGTGTCAAAGTTGTAGCTGGAGTACGTTTGACCCTTGTAAATCTAGATGTAACAATTTACTATTGATAGATACCTTCCATATGAAAAGTGGTGACCTGTGGCAACTGTTCAACATGAAATTCATCTTGGGGTCATTTGTTTTTTGTTATTTCTTTACTCATATGGTTTCAAAAGAATAATGTGACAGTATGGAATTTATTTAATATATTTATAAAATATTTTTATTAAACTGACTTGGAGCAAAAAGTTTCTGAATAGAAGCTCAACCTGTCATTTCTGCAACTTAACTGTTAAATAATTTCCTCAACAACAACATTGACCATTTTTATATACAGTATTTAATTAATGCAGTGATTCATTGATCAAGGTTTGATCTGTCACTTTGTATGTATTTATCGTTCATTTTTCATCTTTGTTTATTTTTATTCTTTACAATCTAATATAATTTTAATTCATGCTTATAGTATCACCTATTTTACAGAAAATAAATTGCATATTTTCCATGATGATGATTTTAAATTGTTCTGAAAAAAATATGAGGATAGGTATCAAACATTGTAGTAAATTAATAAATTAGTATTTTTTTCAATTAATAGCTACTCTCTCCACATAGTAGTGCCACCCAGTGCAAGCCATAATAATCAATGGAATGTTAAAAGGTTTATGAATCAAATCTTTTATCTAGTAACTACTGATCCAATATTCCCAAACTAGTTTCTAGCCTGTCATCTTCATCAGTGAGGAAATTTAAATTTGATAGCACTGCACTTAGATATCTGGATGAGTAGGCACTAGGTAAGGATTTTGATGCACAAAGCTTCTAGAATCCATTGATTATTATGGCATTCACTCGGTGTCACTGTATGAAGAGAAATGCTAGTGTTTTAACAAATTAAGTAAGCATAAGAAATGGTGATCATGAGATGTTTTAGTAGTTTATTTTTTAAAAAGCAAAAAAATTGTTTTCATTGTATACTAAAATATCCTTATTTTACCTTTCTGTGCAACAATATCATGGATGGTATTATTAACATTACAGTAACTAATACACAATGATGTATCTGCTTATGAAACACTTTATATCAACACACACTAAAGAAATCATTATTAATTTTTAATCACTGTTTTATTAAACAAGCAACTATTTGTTGGAGGGCTTTTTAAATAAAATCATAAAATACTACTGGTATTATAGATCTGCTGTCTTGAAAATAATGACATTTATATTAAAATATATTGTACAACTATTATTTAATCATTAAAACCAGTCTACATTTAGACAATCCCAATATCATTAACAATAAACAAATTCAAACTGTTGTCAAGGCAACCTCCTTTTAAAAATAATGGTGGAATCTCACCTTTATTAATGGACCAATATACTTATATAGACACTATTATTTATTATGAAACTTAAAAATAAATTTTGATAATATATGTTTATTAATAAAGTACATTAAAAATAAGCTTTTATTGCAAACATTAACAATATAAAAAAGCAAGTAAATAAATACAAGTTGTATTCAGTAAAATACAAAAAAAAAGGTTTACATAATAATAAAATTTATTAAAATAAGTTCAATATATGATTTATTTATATATTTTTATCTTCAATATCCATGTAATAATGTCTAGAGGAAATATATCAAGATATGAAAAGCAAACAAGAGTTGTATCAAAACTTTAAACAAATTCTGCAGAAGAACAAATACAAATTTTATCAAACATACAACTAAAAATAAATTGTCACCATTTTCAGTATTAATCTGTATTAAAAATAAAGGTAAAATTTGCTCATTTATCTAAAATATAGGTAGTTGTTTTGTTGATATCCACCCCATGGGATGGTGCGATTTATGTGCTAAAACACATAAAAATGCCATTTATGCGGCCAACATTTTGCAGCCGTGTTTACATGTAATTCAACAATTCTGCTGTACTACACATTACAGACCACTTCTGTCCCATCACAGTAAGTTACTCTGAATTGCACACTTCACACTTTTTTAGGGTGTAGTGTGAGGGTGTGTTAAATTCAAGTAATGAAATGTTCTTATTTTTACTTTAATTTTTATTTTATATTTTTTGAAATCACATGATTGAAGTATTTGTTAATTATTGGATTGTTTAGACATTTCAGTAGTAAAATTTTAATGTGCAAAACATTGTGCAAGGGTATGTTTGAACATAGTTATAAGTAGTTAATGCATCAAGTGGCATTTACTCGAGAACCTCCATGAGAAAATAATAATGGTGCAGGAAAATCCTGACTTCGTTCAATTGTGCGATTTACCAACAACAGAATATGATGCAGTGGCCTTTTTTCAAAGCAAAAATGTACTCCCAAATTTCAAAGAAATGTGAATGTGGAGTGTCAATGAAATTGAGGATCGTAAAAAGTACATGTCAGTTTAGAATTTTTTATTCCTCACAAGACAAATGTAAAAAAATATTTATTATAAAATTAATAATAAACTTTCATCCTACATATTGTAACAGTCATAGTTGTACATTCATGCAACAAAATCCAGAGTTCTGGCAAATTACACTAAAGCTGATCCGGATAAGTGGTTGAGACCTCAAATCTGACCACACTTCAACTCCTTTACCAGTGCTTTATGATTTAATATTCTATGGATGACATATATGAGGTTACCATCAGTCTCAATTTAATTCATGAACTGGCATAGGAAAGACGGGAACAGGAGACTTGGGGAATGATCGATAAATTACTAATGATATTAATAAATACACACACACACTTATGACTAGATAAATTAATGCACATATCTCAATACATCAATATTAATTTAGATGGATTTTGAATGATTTGAGGTGGATTGCAAGAGGTAACACTAAGCAGTATTATAATTTAAATATCTTTAATATATAAAATAAACAAGTTAATTAATATAACAACAAATATGTGTTGGTTAAGTTTTAGACGTGCAGGTGTTACTACAATGATAAGTTGATTTACGTTACAGGAGTCTCATCTTTAGAAATGCATTTTATATGTATTATTATTGTAGTTCATCATATGTGATTCATACTCATGCCTACATATATATAGTATGCCAACTATCCTTAGATTTGATGCAGAGAAGTCAAATATTACAGAGATGACAAGTAAAGCATTAATTAATTTATTCTAACATATTAATTATGAGCAACAATATCATCACCATCATCAACCATTATCAATCCACTGCAGGATGAAGGTCTCTCCAAGTTTAATCCATCTTCTCCGATCTTTAGCTTCTCTTTTCCACAACACCCCTGCACATTTTCTTATTTCATCCATCCATCTCACATGTGGTCTCTTTCTGGGTCTTTTACAATCTCTTGGAATCCAGTTTAAAATTTCAATTGTCCATCTATTATCATTTCTTCTAGCAATATGTCCAGCCCAACTTCATTTCAATCTTTTAATTTTTTCAATAAGGTCAGTAACACCTGTTTGTTGTCTTACCCATACATTGCGTTTTCGATCTCTTCTTGTTACTCCCAACATACATCTTCCATACTCCTTTGAGTGGTCTGAAGTCTCTGTATTGCTCTTCTATTAAGTGTCCAAGTCTCAGATCCATAAGTAAGAACTGGTAAAACACATTTGTTAAAAAACATTCTTTTCAAACACATAGGCATATTTCCTTTTAGCATCAAGTTATTTCTACCAAAAGCACTCCAACCAAGTTTAATTTTATGATTAATTTCCTCCATTATGTTTCCATCTGTATTAATAATCTGACCTAGGTATTTGTAACTGTTAACTTCTTCTAATTCTTCATAATCAATCTTTATTTTTATATTTTGAGCAAATCGATTAAACATTACTTTAGTCTTTTTAACATTTATCTTTAGTCCTACTTTTCTACTTTCATCTGCTAACTCCTGCAACATTTTCTGCAGTTCTGAAGCATTATTTGCAAAAACAACTATATCATCTGCAAAATCTAAATGACTTAAATACTCTCCATTTACTTTCATTCCTTTAGTTTCCCATTTTAATCCACAAAATACTTCTTGCAGCACTGCTGTAAAAAGTTTTGGAGATATGGAGTCACCTTGCCTTACACTTTCTCAATGTTGATTTTTCCGGTATCATGAGCAACAATATACTATTCCTTAAGTGAACTAGATTCCATGTTCAGACTAATGTTGAAGTTTAATAATAGGATGGAATGAACTGGTAATTGTAGCAGAACTTATAATACTATGGAGCTAAATATTAAAACTCATTTAAAAAAAGGAAGCATAGCAAGGCATAAATACACATATAGTGCTTAGTAAAAACACATTCGTAATGCTTACTAAATAAAACTGTCTGTAGTTTCATTCAGCGAAACTACCTTAACCCAGTTCTCAAATTAGCATACTTTAATAGCAATCTAGTTTAGAATATTGAATCCATATATTTCATATAATAAATTAGGGAGAAGAAAAGCATATTTTGGGGTTCAATTAATAAGTATTAATATGCCTTTAAGTATCATCCCTGCCATTATCTAACTAAGATATATAATAATAATTTGCAAACCTTACTGACAAGCTAATACATAACAGCTAAAATAAACATATATATAAAACAATGAGTGAAGCAGTCTGTTGTTATATGTAAGAACAGATTCCAAAACAGAGATTTATGTTTGCTAAAAACAATAAAGAAATATTCTACTGTAGAGCTTCTAATCGTTTCTCTCAAAAGTTTACTAAGTTATTTATCTCTGCCTTAAAATTATGGCATATCATAACATATAAATTAAGAATAAGAAATAGGCATGACCACAGATTATAAAAGTTAAATAATAACTGATTACAGTTATTACCTTAAAGATCCTTGAAGATAAGCTATTTAAAATTACATTTATATTTATTTTTACAGACAAAAATATTACAGTTATTAAGGTTATAAAGCCTACTTATTTTATCTTCTGATATTTCTTATTATATCTAAGTTCCTTCTGATATTTCCTTACTATATCTAAGTTCCTTTATATTTTCCTATTTCTTACAATAAAATGAGATTTATATATGGATCTCTCTTTTTATTTATGATGGTTAAATGGTTTAAACTCAATTGGTAATAAATCTCTAATGTAGATGGCACATAGTTAAACTCATTAGTCTTTATCCTGCTCCTTTTTGAGACATAATGGATTTTTTAAAGGACTAAACAAAATATTGGGAGTGTCCATCATTCTGTATGAATCAACTCCTACATTTCTGTTGGTTCTAAAAGTATCCAAGTAATTGTTTTTGTGCTTATCTGGGTATACTCTCATTACAAATTAATAACCCTATTTTTTTAAGGTCATCTCATTTTTTCCCTCTAAATTCTTATCTAAAGTGATTACCTATCTTTTCACTTGCATATAAGTTAAATAAGTTAGTTACATGGTCATTCTGACTGACCAAAATATGGCTTCAAAATACGGGCATTGCTTGTTCCTTTAATTTCCCCCTTCATGTCTATCCAAATGCATTTGGACCTGATTGCTTCACAATAATAAATGGTCCTACATATGTGTGATGAAATTTTTGGCATCTATTTTCCTGCTGTTTGCTGAGATGATGTGTTTTCACAAAAACTCTATCTCCTATCTTGAAAGGTTATGTACTTCTCTTCTTGTTTTTGTTCCTTTGTTCAGCCTTATCTATAAGTTACTTATACACTTTTCATATATTACTTTTCATGTTTCTTTGAGTATGTTTAACCGTGGGTTGATACTTAAATGAATAACATTGCTTTTATGTCATTCTTGGGTTACTTGGCTGGCCTATACTCTATGTTTGGTTGGATGGCCATAAGCTGTGTTTTACTGAAACATGTAAGTGCATCTATCCATGCCCTACTTGCTTATGGATATCTCTTCCTTGTGATTGTGATGTTGTCAGTTATTCTCTTTTTTTAAAAAAAACATCTGGGTTTTTGGGGTTGGTTCAGTTTATATGTTACAGTCACAATCCTTATGGTTCATTCTTAATATTTGTTCCTTAAGCATCAGTATTCATATGCTTAATGAATGTGAAGAGGTCTTCATAGGTAATGCATAACATGTGGAACTGTGGACCTTTTTGTTTCTTATTTTGTAGTGCACTATTCATTATCATGATCCAAAAGCTTCCCCTATTTGTCTTCTATAGGTACTATATCAGACATCTAAGATGGTCAGATATATTGTCTTCACCTGACATTCCCAAACTAATGTGGTGGTTGTGGTAGCTTTCTTTCATGGTGGTTTTTGAACTGATATTGATCTGCTCTGAAGGTTGTTATCATATTTGCAAACCTTGTGCTTGGAATATGTTTTGGGTTCCTGACACTGGTCAATCATTTATTTATGTCTTTGACGGATATCTCTAGTTGTTCACTGTGCCATCCCATTTCTCCTTATTATTCAGGGTTTTTTGGTTGTTCTCAGTTTGTCACACTCTAATGGCTGGTGTCCTTTGACACCACTGGGGACTCAAATACCACTAATCTTCAATTGAGAGTCTCATCCATCCTGTCAATTCTATCTCATGTATCAGTTGCATTTTCCATCAGTTTCTCTAGAGTTTTTTGTCCATGATCATGTCAGTTTCTACTGAGGCTACCTTGTCCTCAAGTTGTTTGAGATGATGATATATGGTCTTTAGAGTTTTGTCACATGACTCTGCCTTGATGCTCTGTTGTTGAGAGAGTTGGTCCATTCTTGAGTGTACATCCTGGATTTCCCTTTGGACTTCAGCTCACAACTTCTTCTGGTCAGTGTGCACCTTGTCTCTAAAGGTCTACTGACTCCTCTATATCTCATTCCATCTGATATTCAACTGGGCAATGATACTAAACCTGAAATACTCAAATGATTGTTGGAATTCCAAATCTTTCTCATCTATCTCGTTTTTCAGATTGCCAAGTGCTTGTTTCATTTCAGAGTCACACTTTTGAACACTGTTTAGATTTATTGACAACTGCTCTATATCACTGGATAGCCTAGTTGCTACATCCTTTATTCCTATTTTTATGTCTGCCTTGACATTATCTATGTTTGCTTTTAAGTTATTCATGCTGATCATTTTATTACTCACTTCTCCTTTCATTTCTTCATTCATGCTGATTACTTTATAGTCCAACTTTGCTTATATACTACTCATGTTATATTTTCCCTTCATACGGTTCATATATGTTTTTATGTCACCTCTTAGGTTGCTTATTTTATAATCCATTTTCACATCTATGATTTCCACAAACTTTTGGAGCATTTGTTCGATCATTGTCATCTTTCCATACCCTGTCTACTGTGGTTTTGGCTGCCTGAGATACTTCATTTTCAGATATTTGAGCTATCTCATTATTGAGTGCTTTGTGTTTGAGGCATTGCTTAGTTTGTGATGTATACTTTATCTGTGACATGTGACTATGGAAGGTGATCAACTTCAGACATAGATTTTCCAGGTATTTGGATCAGTGAATATCCTCCCCCACTGTTAATAGTGTCATTTTCTACTTTGCTATCACTAATACCTTGTGGGTCCTGATAACGTTTCATATTTATTCTTAATAAATGCCTTTTGTTTCTGGTTATCACCAAATTTTCCTTTAATAGTTAAGTATAAAGTTATTTATTTCTTTGTAACTACCAATAAATATATGTCATTGGACCTTTTGCTACTCTTTGCCAATTAGTGCTTATATTTAACTTCTCTATAGCACTTATATTTAATTTCTCTATATCTACTTCTTGTTTGTATACATGTTGTTTTTTATGCTTAATTTTTAGCTTGCCCTTTTATTCACCTAACTCACCTATTTTACATATAGTTTATTGGTTAATTATTTATTTATGGTCCTAGTTTATGGTTGATTAATTGGCTTCTACTCAGATAAATCCATCAGAGTGAATAAGTTCCCCCCAAATTTTTTTTTTTTTTTGATTTACCAATCGGATGGCTGGACATGCTTAGAAACTCCTGTTTTATTCCCCCGTTTTTTATTAAAAAAAATTGTAAGGGTAGCTTACAATCCTATCGAGACCAGCCTTTATTCAGCCACACCACCCAATCCAACCCATTTAAAACATAAATTTAGCTAACAGGTGGTTAAATAGGCAATATCATTTTTTTGTGTGTAAACATACACATAGATATATATGCGATAAACATTTACTTTATTAAGTACAAAATTCAACAAATGTCACAAGAAACTCTTATATCTTATTAAATGAGAAATAAGAAAACCAGTTCAATAAATCCTTTATATATATATATATATATTGAAGCAGTAAATCTTAGCTTAAGATTGTGGTTCATGTTTCTACTTACTAACCCGTGTTCAAACCCCTATATCCCATCCTGCTCCTTTTGTCAGTATATATATATTTCATGTATATATTTGAGATGCGCTCCTAAATTTATAGTTTAACTTTCAATATTTATTATTGATTCTTTTTATTAATTATTAGTTCTTTTTATTAAAGTATTATAGATGCGACTCAAACATATACATAGGAGCAAAACTTACTAACAAAATATTGATGTTTTTGTAAATATTTTATTATATGTCATTTTTGGCTTTTTCTTTTCAAATTGCTTGTTTTTCTATAAATTATACATTTTTTATATAAAATACAATATGGAGGATGCAGGTGTTGTTTAATTGTCTAAAAATAATTAGGGGTTGGTAGTCTAATCTGGGAAAGGTATTTTTTAATTAAAATTTTACTTAAGATAAATGGGATTAATTAGATTAAAGATTTACTTGTGTTAAAAACATGTTGTTAAATCTATTTCTAATCTAGAAATAGATTTGAATTTATTTTTGGCGTTATCTAACAATTGCATCTTCAAAAACAACTGATAAGAGAAAAAGTATAAAATGACTAAATTTTGAATCACATAGATTAGTTATTAATTAATTAGTTACTATTGATTGAGAGATTGTTAACATTGCTGTAAATCTAAGAAAAATATGTAGCAGTAAATCCACCAACTTGCTCGACCCCTTTTGGGTCATCATCTGCCGCTACCATAATATACTGCTGCCCTGAAAAGAAGAAACGTCAAAAAAAAAAAAAGAACTTTAGAATATAATAGAAGTTTTATGCCATCGGAGAACTTGCATTCCAATTGCCGTGCACGGACTGTATTAATATGGACTTTTAAAATTGAAAGGTAAATTTCAAGCTGCCACCTAATAGTCAATTTAGTCTAAATAATCTTTCAAGATCTCTTCTCATGTATTTTTAACTTTGCCTTTTCTTATATATATATCTGTAAGTGTAATTTGCTCTTAAATAATTTATATCTAATCCTATCTTATATGCTCTTTAGTTTGGTGCGGTTATTTATTTATATGTGTTTATTACTTGATTTTATATGTATGCCTTTTTATTGATTTGCCAATCTCAAACAAACCGGCGAGCTTAATTTATAAAAAAAAATATTTTCTGTCTTTAAGTAAACTTTCATGAATCAAGATTATTAATGTCCCTTTAAAATATAACGTATTGTTAATTGATATACTCGCCAGATTGTTTTATGTACCAACATTTTATTTATGTTCTAATATAAAAATATATATATTTGTTTAACTCTGAATTTTTTACCGGTGTAAATTCAGAGTTAAAACTAATTAACGCTTTGAAATCTTATAAAATATTATTTATTTAATTCTAAAATAAGGTGACTTGATTGTTTTCTATATAACTACTAATCTTATTTCATTTTCATACTCTTAACATTTCAAATCTTGTATTTATATATTTCAGTTATTATAAAAATCATGAGAGTGGGATTTATTTATTTTAAGTATCAGAAAAAGGATGGGGGTGAATCTTAATGTTTCTTAATCAAACCTTAACGAATATTTTATTAATTTGAAAGCTAAATCTTAATGTTTCCTTTCCTAAATAAAATCTTCAAGTATATTTTATTAAATGAAACATTCTCTCTATATATATTATAATTGCATTGCATATTGAAGTATTCAAACATAAGGTCATTTATTTTGAAGCTGTAAAATTCATTAAATGTTTTAGTGACATATATCATTCCTTGCGTTTCTGTCATTTAGCCTGTCTTTGTGTTTTTATATATATACGTGCTATTAATCTGGGGGTTACGACAAAGTTCGAACCCATAGATTTCTTCTCGTCTTCGTATAAAAATGCCTCTAGCGGTGACCCCTAAGTCTGGCACACGCTATGCATATTATTTCTTCGTATAAAAAGGCCACTAGCGGTGACCCATAAGTCTGGCACACGCTATGCCCATCCATTTCTTCGTATAAAAAGGCCACTGGCGGTGATCCCCTAAGTTTGGCACACGCTATGCCCATCCATTTCGTTTTTCATCCAGAAGCACGACCTTTTCCTCTTAGTTATTTTTAGGCTATTATGTCAGCACCGCAAACTTCTTCGTATTATTATTATTATTTCTTTTGCTTCATGACCCAGTTTTAATGCTCTAATATTAAAATTAAGCTTTGCTTAAAAGATATATATAAATGCCAATTACTTTTATTTGATTAATTAAGTTTATTTCAATCATATACAATCCTACCTTCGTGATTTATATATCTATATTTAAGAGTATCTATATGCCTTGGGGAAAATAAAGCGTTCGTCTTACTATTGTTAAAATAATTTGTCATTAAATATTTTGTCATAGGTTTAAATATAATCAAATGTATTTTATGTATTTTCACGACCATAATGGCAGGAAAATAGTTTGTATGTATATCTGAAATGAATCCCAGAACGCTCCCCTAATATATGTTAGTCACCACATTTCTGAACTGTAACCCAAAGCGTTAATAGCAATATTATGTAATTCCTTTTATTAACTGATTGGCATCTTAATATTGGACCCACCAAAGATGTGTGTTTATTTGTAATATATTATTTAGCTAATAAAGAGCATATGAGAACTAATAGCGTGAATGACACTATGTAATCACTTGCTCATTCACGCACACACTAATGTACTTAATTTATAAATGTATATAACTAAATTTTCATTATATTAAACTATCTTTTATTGTTTAACTTATTTGAGTAGTTCGAATTCCTTTTCCTCCACTTCTTCCACATATATTACAGCCATGCTTATGTATATTTTAATATAATCATAATTAATAGATGTCTCATTGTCTTCTCAGCTTTGCTAGTCGGCCGAATTAAGATTAATTCTCATGAGCCATAACTATTATGTTATTCATTAGGTGTTCGATTTGGGACTTAGAGAGTGGGTTCGAATCCAGGCTGGTTCCTGACCTAAATCTTGGGCTTGACTGGGTTTGAAGTACATTTTGTGAGTTCCAGCTCATGTTAGATGGATAAACATATTTTTACCGGCTCATAGATTTTTTTTTTCTCGGGTTTTGGACGCCCTCCGTGGTGCTCGATGGAAGAAATCTCCCACACCCTGCAGAGTGAACGGAAGTAAACAGTTAAATGATAAAAATATTCAATTTTTTTTTGTCGTTTGTCATAATATTGATACGTATTTGGCGTATTAAAATGCGCAAGTGAAACTATAGTAAGAAAACAAATGTATAAAATTTTTTTTTCCCTCACACAAAGGTTCAGTAAAGTACTCCCAAATATTGTTAAGTCAGAGTGAAGATTTTTTTTGAAAAGAGAGCGGAAGCAATTCGTGCGTGTAATTAATTAAAATAAATGAATATTCCATAATGTTTTTGCGAGTTCATTCTTGTCGTTTAAATCATATGGAAAAATAAAGAAGTAGAATTAAGTCCAGTTCTAAAAAAATAAAAACGTGTACGCGTATATATATTGGCGTACGAATATATATATAATAGTTTCAAAGTGTTATCTTAATGTCATGTTTGATCTGAGAAATAACTCCCGGTATAATTTGATACTATCGTTACCGCCTGTCAACCAAGGGTTAAGAGTCCCAGAGTAAAATTAACTAATTATTGTTTTTCACCTTCAGTTTAATTTCGCTATGTTTTTATTGGGATAAGGATCTCAGCCTGTGGCGTAGAAACAGACAAATAGTTTCCAGGTTTTATATAATTTCTCTTAAAAAATCCGCTTAAGTATTCGTCTTCCGTCTGTCAATCCTTCCCTTCGCTGAAGTTAGCTCTGCCATTCTACCATTGGGGAATGAAAGAGTTTTCTTTCGGTAATCTCTTGGATCACCGGGGTTGAAATGATCCCAGCTGGTTGTCGTGTCCCGGAGCTACTTGGGGGCATTAAGCTTGTCAAAGTACAAGCCGCCGTATTCCGTTAATGCACCAATTGATTACTGTAGGGCTCTTGAATATAACAACCACCAGTTCATATATTTTCCACGTCTATTTATATAAAACCTCCAGTTCCCTATCTCTTATGTCGTATTTATATAAAACCATCTCCACTGTTAGTCTACGTTCAGCTCGGCCTATTCAAATAAAATAAGTAAAAAAATCTTTAGATAAATATTTTTCCAATGCTCAATACTCTGATTCTCTTAACACCTGTCAATTATTTAACTACCAGCTATTGGCATGAGTTTGTTCATTAAATAAAACGTTCACTAAAGACTAGTAGCCAAATACAAGAGGATTTATGAAGTCTTACGTACTGTATAACACTATATTTATATGCTGTATATTTCTATTATATAACACTATATTCATGTGCTTTCTATTTGTCTTATTTAACACTATATTATATGCTTTATATTTTGCTTATTAAACACTTTATTTAATCTTAATCTTTGTGTCCTCCACCTTATTACTCTCTAAGTTTATTTAGCATTTTCTGTTTATGGGAACTTAATTATATACGTTACATAAATGACCGTTAGTATCTAGAGTTTAATAAAATATATATCATTAACTGTAAGAATTAGTCTATGTTCTGAGCTGAGCTAGAAAAGGGATAACCCTGTGCTGGTGTAAAGTCATCATCGGTTGGTCATGCCGGGGTTTGGGTTTGAATTCAGTTGGCGTTTTGGGAATTTATTCTTAAACGTGGACTGGGTTTGAACTCGGGTACTGTGTATGAGTAAGCGTGGTGTATTTATAGCGGTACAATATATATATATATATATATATATATATATATATATATATAACAATAATGAGTTATTAACCAATATGTTTTATATTACTAATAGAGACTTAAACTTGGTAAACATAGTGATGATGTAATGTCAAGCCAATCTCTAGATAACCAAGTATGGAGGATTAAAGTATAATTAGGTAATTTTATTTTTACTTACAATCAATATAATACGTGCAACAATAGCTACATACAGCAATGGAAAAGGAAATGCAAGTATACTAAACACTGAATATTAAGCCCAGTATAAAAGCAAACCCAGTTTATTTTTGTCATCTTTTGTTATTGATCAAATGCTATAAGAACTGTACAAAGCCAACTTTTGAAGATCGAATGTTCGAATCCAAGAGAAAATGAAGGATTCATTTGAACATTCCAAATTATTTATATAATCTCCATTGCGCCAAATTATAAGAAACTGTAGTCAACATTTAAACAAAGAAAAGTTTAATCAATTTATACAATTTGACAAAAGAACTGAGTTAATTTTAAATTGATATTTAAAAATTAAAAAACTGCATTGTTATTCAAACACAGAGAAAAAAAGAATTAAAACATCGCTAGCATATATATAAATAATGAAGTAACTTTTTTTATATATAAGCCATTAAATGCCTAATGGTAAATTAAGAAAAAGTAAATTTATTATGATTACACAATATACTCTGGCTAAATTAATATTCCCATTGGGCTTGATTGGTACAGACCTACTGTAGAAGCACAATGATTTAATCTATTTGCCTATACAATGTCTGAAGTAACATTCAAAAGTCCTACAATAAGCATCTAAATGGATCCAGAAGGATAACAACTGCAGAAAATGGAAACACTATTTCAAGCAAGTTGCTGAAGAATTCTCATGGGTGATGAATGACTTGATGCAGGAGGATGATCTGAAGGGAAATATATTGTATCCATAAAAGACATTATTGCTAAACTCATGGACAATAATCAAGATGAATTAATGAACATTTTGATTTTTTTTTTACTTGTTTGTAAAAATTCTAGTTTTATTTATGTTGATACTTGATAGCTTAAGTATGCTTAGAACATGGAAAATTCTATTATGATTGAAAGCAAGAAAGTAAAGGAGGAAAGATTTATTTAGACAAAATATTTTTTTATGTTAAATAAAATTTAGGTCAGTTTTCTCCATAGTGACTTGACCTTTGGCCATCATCACTATTATATGAAATGAGTTAAAAAAAATTTGATTCCATATTAAGGACATTCACGACTACAGGACAGAGTTTGTTTTTATTTGTTAATTGTTAAAACAATTATTTGTGTTTATTTTTTTGATATGAGTGATTAATCTTCCTATGTGGAATGCTTTTTCCTATCAACTTTAGGGTACATAGGGCCAGGTCCCCAAAGGAGATGGAACATCAATAACTGTAATTGAATGATGAGGCTATCATGGATATATTTATATATCATAAATTAATTAGTCAGCTTTGTGGTCAATTTGATAAAATATTTTTTTTATCTTACATTGTCAATAATTAGTATTTTGTTATGTACTTCTAACATGGGTTAAGGGTTGGAATAGTAAATGTATTAATCATTACTATTGTAGAAATGCATTCTTGACACATATATTTATATTTTTTTTATTATCATGTTAAAGAATTTTGAATTTTTATTTTGTTATCAATAAACTGTCAACTTGTTTTTTATTAAATTGGTCTCTAGTTTATCAAAATATTTTACACTTTCGTTCATCAATTTATAATGATATATATATATATATACTCACATACATATATAATAATATAAGAATATGACTGGATGGGTCTTTAATTGGAACCTATATAAAGGTATGGTAGTTACTATCTAGAGTAAATTCACCCCTGAAGAGAGATGAGGGCAATTTGTCCCTGAGTTTAAATACAGGCATAATGGAATCCAAAAAAAGGGTGCGGTATGGATGAACTACAAATTGTATTTAAATTTAATGTGTAAGCTTATAGCTAGCCCATTGGAGGTATATACAATCATAGTTTAGGTACTTCATCATCTCACTCACAGCATCCTACCTGAAGACCCTAGGTCCAACCATAGTGTGATGTATTCCCCCTTTTCTTGTGGAAAACCTGGACTGTTACATCATATATATATATAAGGCAGTTTTATTTTTCAAACTTTGTACACACATGAGAAACTAAACTCATATTTTAAATGAATCGACAATTAGGATAATGGAATAATTATGATAATTATCTATAATTAAGCAATAAATTCTATTTGCATAAAAATAATGAAGACAGTGTTGGAAAAATTGAATGCTTATTTATTTTCTTGCACAAAAAAATTTAATTAAAATGAATGACTTGGAAATAGATTTAAAACCAAAGTTTCAATTGCGAAATGATAACCACATTACTTCTATTGTCAGACAAGTGTAAAGCCTATAAAAGTTGAGTTTAAATTGCACTGACTCATAAAATCTGCTATTAAGAAGTAAAAAATATTTGAAACCTCAATAATAAAAATAAAGGCAATCTCCACAAATAAATCTTTATTTTTTTTTATTAGTTTATATATAGATTCATAAACTGTACACACCTAACTTGATGCTGAATTTTCAAAATAACATCATTATCATTTCTAACCATTGTTAATTCATTCCATGATAATGGTCTCATGTTTAACATTGTTTCTTCAATACTTAGCTTCTATTTTACACATCACATCAACAAATCTTTTTATTTCAACCATCCTTCTCACACATGGTTGCTTCTAGGTTTCTAATCATCTTTAAGATCTAGTTTAAAATTCAACTATTCATCCTTAATCTTCTTTTCATGCAGTATGTTTGAGTTCCATTTAATCTTTTAATTCTTTCAATGAAGTCAGAGAGAATTGTTTGTTCTCTCATTCACATATTTCATCTTGTTCTTTTTTTTCTATCACATATCTTTCCATACTTTATGGAGTGATTTGAAGTCTCTGTTCTTCAATTACTATCCAAATATCAAATCCATGAGTAAGAACTGGCAAAACGTAGATTAAAATACTTTCTTTTCAAACACATAGGCATATTACCTTTTTTAAATATGTATAATTAAATTACAAATAAGAGTAAATAATGTTTAAAATAAATAAAACTCCTCTTAGTGCAAATCTTCTTACAGAAGAAGGGGTAATGGCTGTACAGTGAATGACTATAAGTTTTTCTAAAAAGTTTAGTTTATCAAATTAAGTAATAATTTACTAAGGCTGTAACCTTAGAAATAAGCGTCTGAAAAATACGAAGGTAGGGACCTCTACAGAGAGTGGGTATACTATGAAATCTTAAGAGTCACCAAAAAATGCAACATCAAAGTATTTTTATATCTTATAAAATTTTTATATAAATAGTAAAAATAAGAACGAATAACAATGTAGTACTAAAAAAAAATGGTTTCTTTTTATAAAAAGACAATATCTGTGCTATATAAAAAATTAAATAAAATTTTGTGATTTAATTAATGTCGCCTTAAGGTTTAAACATGTAATTTTTTTTTTTTTTAAAAAAAAGAATATAATGGATGCTGTTACATTAACATTCAAGTTAAATATGAATCTGATTAGAAGACTTTGAATAATCTATAACTTTTAAGTTTTAAAGCATAGAATAAAGCATCTGATTTTGGCAAACGCAAAGATTATCAAAAGTGCTAATAATTAAACTACTGCCTCGATAATTTTAGAAAGCAACTAATTCATTTATGTACATTAGCAATAAACGCACTGACATTATTAGAAACAAAAAACAAATCCTTATTGTGTCTCAGTTTTCTCCTTTTGGAAAATAGTCTTCGCTTGCCACTTCTATTAATTTAATCTCTGTTTCCTTTTCAGCTACCTATTAGAACAATTTAATATTAAAAGCTAAAGAAAAATTAAACAACAAGAAAAAAGTAATCAAAATCATTAATAAAAGTTAACTAGGAAGATAATTTATTTCTGTCAAGATTCCAGTTGAGAAGTTATTACAAGATGAAAAAAAGTAAATTATAAAAAATCCTCAAAGCTTGAACTGACTATGAATTGAATATTTATCGACCAATAACTAAGAAATAATAGAAGAGCAATACAGAGACTTCAGACCACTTAAAGAAATATGGAGAGATGTATGTTGGGAGTAACAAGAAGAGATCGAAAACGCAATGTATGGGTAAGAGAACAAACAGGTGTTACTGACCTCACTGAAAAAATTAAAAGATTAAAGTGGTGGTGGGCTGGACATATTGCTAGAAGAGATGATAATAGATGGACAATTGAAATTTTAAACTGGATTCCAAGAGATTGTAAAAGACCCAGAAAGAGACCACATGTGAGATGAATGGATGAAATAAAAAAGTGTGCAGGGGTGATGTGGAGAAGAGAATCTAAAGATCGGAGAAGATGGATTGAACTTGGAGACCTTCATCCTGCAGTGGATTGATAATGGTTGATGATGATTATGAATCAAGAAAAAATTTTAACAACAATCACCAGAAATCGTTTACAACAATACAACTTACCCTTGTTTACTACAATGAAGCAAAAATCGCTGATAGAATTTAAACATAAAAAAAAAAATGCAGAAGATATGAGCACGTGATCTACATACAATATTAAGAATTGGTGAATTATATTCTATTTTGAATAAAACATTTTAATAAAATACTTTTATAGAATAAAATACATATTTATTTGATGTCATTCCAGGGTTATTTTTCAAAGATATCACTATTGCTGTCATGAATCTATAGGATGCAGAAAGATAGGTTTACAATAAACTTTCAAATAAAAAATGTACACAGTACTTATAAAATAAGAATAATAAAATGTTCAGTGTTTGGGTGGAAATTTGGAAGGCTGATATTTTACTTGTAAATATAAGTTAAATTATTTCTATTATCTAGAATTAATTGTTAAATATCTTTAGAAAAATTCAAATTTTAACCTTTTCAATATATTCAACTATTAGTAACAACATCAGGTTAGTATGTAACCGGACATTTTGAGTGGTATAATTGTTGCAGACCTGTCTAATGATAGTACTGATATGGGAATCGAAGCTGGGACCTTTAGATTTATAAATATTTAATTTAAGACGACTCTCTAACCAGGTTAGAGTATCACCTTAAATCCAGTATTCATAAATCTTACGGTCCCAGGTTCGATTTCCATATTAGTACTGTTTACTAGCAGGCAAGCGACATCTGAAGAAGATTGGAGAATATATCATTTAAAACATTGTGTTATTAACAGTTGAATGTATTTGAAAAATGTAATTTTTTCTAAAGACATTTAATTCTAGATGATGGACATAGCCGAATATTTAATTACAAATGCGATCTAGTCAACCTAAATATATATATATACGTTTTACTTTATTTTTAGATGTATTCGCTATATTTGGATACATTGTATATTATTATTAAAAAATCTGTGAAATAAAATTAATAATAAAATAGCATAAATTGTTTTATTTTTAACAAACGATGTATTTTTCTCTAATCTTCGGTAGTTTAATCAATATGTCACTATTCTTGCTGACATGCGCACATAAATTCACTTTTGTCCTAACTTAAGCTATCACATCGTAAACAGAATTTGATCGCGGCAGTATGCTTCACTCTTGAGGGCCATACAAGCTGTATTCCATTTAAAACTATTTTTTCTCTAGAGATTTGACAGTTTAATCGAAGAAGTTGAAGTTCGCAGCGTAAAAGTCTGAAATGCCATTTGCATAATTGCTTGGCTCACCAGCGAGCCCCAGTCATCGCGGCTGCTACCACAGATACAGTTTAAATTCCACTGGAAAATGAAAAAAATATTTCTTAATTGATAATAATTTTTTTTTTAACTTGTCAAGTAAATAATCTTAAAAATTAATTTTGACTGCTAACAAAAAGTAACCATCTAAGTTGTTTATTTTATTATCAGGCTTTTTTTTTTTCCTCATGTGGCATAGTATCAGCCGGGAAGCGAACCCGCCAACCCGGTACAATTGCTTGTAAAGCAGCTGTCGTTGACCTCTCGATTTTATTTTAAAAAATAACAATTACATTGCATTCTGCCTACTTTTAAAATTTATAATTTTATATGAGAGTATTTGCTGGCATTAGTTAAAATGATGCCATGCAGTTGACTCGATTATCGTCAATGCAATTTTATAACACCACTGCCCAATAAGATATTAATAATAAGACAATAATATTATTGTAAAACTGAAATAAAATAATAAGAATAAAAAAGGAAAGATACCAATCATTCTTATAACATTATTAAATAAAAATTGAAATACCATACTAATTTTCATTTATGTAAGATATAATCAATAAATCGAAAAGATAATTCGTAACTGTTGCACTTTTTTGATGCATGTGTCAAAGCATCGGCCGGGAAGCGAAGCCGCGAACCCAGGACAACTGCTTGTAAGGCGGCTGTGACAAAATGATAATTTATGTGCAATTATTATTAAAGCAATCTATTACTGAAAATTTTAAAAAAAATGGCTAAATGTATTTACATTTTTGTTTGTTGCGCATATATATATATTATCATCATTTTTTGGTTATCGGAAAATTTGTTATGATTATTTATTATTACATTATTAAAACTGATTTTTCATTTAATGTTCAGAATTTTCTAAATATTAGACTCGTTCTGATCCTATGAATATATTAATGATGATTTTAGATTATTTACTCTGCGCGCGTAAAGTAAAATGATACACCAAATTCAGTCTATAGCTTAAAACTAAGTCATAAAACCAAGCGTTTATAAAAACAAAACTAAAAGATGGATTGTATTATTTTGTCTTTCCAGTGGGAAATAAGGAGTTCCGTTTCAATTACATATATTTAACGTTTTGTTTATTTATTATTACTAATTATATGTAAATAAATTAAAACTCTATTACCATTAATTAAAATCTATTTATTTATTTTTTATACTAGATAAAATAGAATTTTACCTAAAAATGCCTTAGTCTGAATCACATATATAACTTGTCAGCAAATAACTATTAATAGAAATTTTAAAAAAAATCCTGAAAGAACTAGCAGGTGTAAAAAAATAATTCAAATAAAGTTTTAAATCAATCTTTAGATTAAAAATAATAAACTAAAATAAAACATAATCAGATGAAATAATTAACACTTTCATATTTGCATTATATAACAGTATTTTTTTATTAGTCAAACTATATATATATAAATCAAGTATTTGCGTTTTTTTTTTCATATGTCATAGCATCTGCCGGGACGCGAACCCACACCCGTCTGCAACCAACTACTTGCTTGCATGGCGGCTGCGATACCTCTCGGCTAACAACGCACATATATAATGCAAAATGCACATTGATAATAAATAGTATTGTTAAAAGTATATGCACTATAACAAATAAAGTGAATATATTAAATTTAAAATAAATATTCTGATGTAATATGCATTTTTTTTAATAAAACATGTTCCTTTGTGATTATTTTGCTAGCAGCCCTTCTGCAAACCAGAATATGGGTGCTCCACTTGTTCAACTCAAACTCAACATCTGCAGTTGTCTATAATGTTTGTTTGCTAGTTTTGCATTCATTTGTTGATAAAAACTTGAATTAGAATATATTGGATTTGTTAATCAAAAAAAAGTCTGAAGATGTTAGCATCATAGAGAAAAGTTAATACAAATGAGCCAACAATAACAGTGATTAGTAGCTGCTGCATTCTCATATTCCAAGATTATTTGCAAGTTGTTATAAGCATTTGCTAAAAGTTTTTGAAGATAATATTTTAAAAGATTATGATCTTTTATTTGACATTTTAAAAAAATAGATTTTTTATAGATTATTTATGCAATATATTTATTAAAAAAATTTTTTTTGATAAAATTATAATGTTTAGACTAATATTTTATTCAAAAATATTTGCTTTTGACAAAATACAAGCCAAAGAAAATATAATATAAACTGGAAATTATGATAATCTTTGAACTATTTTTTCTTTTTTAATTATAAATGGAATTTAAAATTTTGAAATATAATTTCATTACTCTTTTGTGTTCTAAAAAAAATTATTTGGATTTTAAAAATGACATTCAAGTAAAAATTTGTTCAATAAAAATATTTTTTAATGATAATAATGAAATAATGAAACATTCATTCTCATTATATATTTCAGTTTATTACTTATTTTCTATATTTGTAAAATTGAAATATTTTTGCAAATGATTTTGATTATAAAGTTAGATTCCTAAGTTTAAAATTGCAGGAATATAATGTAGAATAAAAATTTAGTCATTAAAATAAAAAGTTAAAAATTTAATTCAAATAAGTACTACAGGGTGATAAAAAAAGTTTATAGTAAAAAAAATATATATTTATAGTATCTGGAAAGTGAACTAATTTCCTCCACAAAGCACCAACAATGTAAGAGGTTTTTTTTAAGTTAAAGAGATATGGGTTTGAAAACGACTTAGAGAAATATGAGCTGAATGTTATAATGAAAATGTTTGTATTCTTTAAAATTATAATTCTATTAACTGAAAAAAGGAACTTCACATTTTAAAAAAATTATAGTATAATGATTTAATTTCCTAAAATAATATTTACTCTATGATTCTGGTTTTATTCAAAATTGAATGAATCAAAAGTTGAAATTTTCCAGTTTTCCAACTTTTTTTTTATTGATTACATAAGGTGGTTATAATGCATCATCTTTTATATTTATTTTCTTAAATTTTTTTCTGGATGATACAAAGTATTGTTCTTTAACTTAACACATCCAAGAAGTCATTGATATCTGTAGACATCATTTAACCATACATAAGTTCAGCAAAAAAAATTTTTTTTTAATTTTGTTCATTAATTAATTCAAATAGAAGAAATTCTAAATTACAATTTTTCTGATTGTCATGAAGTACAATTAACATAGATAAAAGCAATGTTAATATTGTCTTTCATTTTAAAAAGATATAGCTATTGGAACAATAACATGAGAAATGAGATGTATTATAATGAATCTTAGGCATAGATAAATGTCTATAAAAATAATATGTAATGCTTACTGAGAAAATTACATTTTCTGAAGCCTATCTATATTAGCCCATGAATGAGAAGTGTTATTACCAGAACATAAGTGATATAATCAATTAAACCACAATATGTATTTTGCAATTCACAACTATTTGATTCTCTGGTATAAAAAGCCATGATAATTGATATTTGTCAAGTCTTGTAAAAAAATTAATCACAATTTGCAAACATATAAAAATCTTGTAAAGTCTAAAAGCTTTCTTTATGTCAATTATTGAATGTAAAGAAAATCAGTGTATTATTAGATAGTTTTATGTCATCTTCAGTAATAGTCTTTGATTTTTAATTTATATTGAATCTTAATAACTAATTTTGAAATAAATTTACCTGTGTTTGTGGCAGTAATCAATTTCAATTATGAAATGTGAAATAATATTACTAGTCTATCCATGAAAGAATGGTTTATCCATCTTATTTGTCAATATATTCAATAAAACTTAACATCTAGGAGCTATGTCTTATATTGTTTTTTGATCTTTCTTCAAAAGTGAATTAATTTAAGGAATATCTTTGAAAGAAGCTTTTTGTTAATCTGAATTTTGCAATACTCTACTAAGTTTATTACATCATCTTTTTGTTGTTATTATCATTATTAGGAATTTTTTATTAACATCTTATTTTTATTTGATAGTTCGCTAGTCTTCAAATTCTTTCAAATTTTTAGTAGTGTTTCCACTTGATATTAATGGCTTACCTATACTCATTAACAATTTATCATTATCTGAATAATATAAATTGATTTTCTTAGGTAGGTTATTATGAATAAACTTTTAGCATTTAATTCTTGTTTATTTTATGTTTGAATTTTTAGAATTGTGAAGTTAATATACATTTTGTTTTAGAAAATTATTTTTGTTGAAAATTTATAGCATTGTTATCAAAACATAAGATTACATTGTAACTCTGAGAAAATACTTTTATCATAATAAAGTTTGACATTATATATATATATATATATTGTAATGTCCACTTTTATCATAATAAAGTTTGACATTATATATATATATATATATTGTAATGTCCACTGCTCTATTAGGGTTTTTTATGAGTTAACTACCTGTACTCAGTGACCAAATTACATCCTATCTATTAAATTTTTTTGTCAGAAAATTCAGTAATATTTAATGGGCATAATTATCTTTCCTGGTCACATAACACCCTTTCAACTAATGTAACTATTAAAATAATGGGATCAAGTAAGCCAGTGTTTAATTTATTTGAAAGGTGCCAGGATTCTGTATCAGAATTCACTGGCCAAACCCCTTTATTTATTTAGTTATGATAAAATTATCTGGAATCTCCAGAGGATTGTGTTTCTGTACAGTGTTGGCAAAGGTAAATTATATTTTCAAATCTTAATAATTAACATTAATAAATTTATTAATAATCACTAATAATGCACAATGAATAGTTGGTATTAGAAATAAATATTTTTATTCTAACAAATTAAAATATTAAAAAAACACATTATTAATTAATTAATTGGAAAGATTACATGCACGCCAATCCAGACATGAATCAATTAATTAAAAAAAAAGTTCAACAATTATAGTTCTTAGGTAAACAAGAGTCTCTTGAAGAATAAAATTGAAAGACTTTATCAGGATTATTTTAAGCTTATTTTGAAGAATTGTTTGCAAACTTTATGTCACAATTGGGAAAAGTTACTCATAACTTACCGGTAAGTTGGTGTAGATTTATGGGATCTTGAGCTCATAGGAATTTCCATTGGTCTCTCCTGCAGAGTCTTCAATTATTGTTCCATTCTATATCTGGAGAAAAAAGCACAGTGGTGGTGACCCTTTCACTGCAAAAAAAAAAACGGTATTCACACAGCTCCATTTCCATGCTTGCATGACAGCTTGGTACATCAAGTGGCATACCTGTGCAAAAGTATATTATTGCCACAGGTTATGCTCGTGGAAACCCCCAACTTTAATACATGGAACCAGAAGGTAAAGAAAAGACCTAGATTGAAGTTGTCCTCTTCTTTTTATACCTCAATCCAGTTTTTGAAATTTCTGCACAACCTTTTGTCCTTTTATCAGCATATAAGATAATAATCTTGTACACTCTCTCTTAAATTTAAGTTACAAAGTCCTCCTTTTTATAAAGCCTTTCTGCCATCTTTAATTAGCTAAAATATTTTTCTTTTAGCTTATCTGGATTAATAATTTGTGTCTTTTGTTCTTTTTAATATTTATCTTTATTTTTAATTAGATACAAAAAAAAAATATGGACAAAAATTTTACTTTCATTGTACATTAAAAAAAAAAATAGATTATACAAACTAAAAAAATTTAATTGTGTCTTTTTAATAAAATCGCTAAATTTACTTTTTTTTTCTTAGCTTTTAAATATCTTACCGAATGCCAATATATTTGTACCAATATAAATAAATGGTACTATACTACCGGCACCAGAAGATGAGAATAAAATAGGTGTATAAACTAATTTTATTCTTAAGTTTTAAGTCTCTATTCATTTTTTTTAGACATATTTAAAAATATATATTTTTAATTGTATAATCTGATTTAATTAGTTTGTTTTTATTTATTTTTTTAAAAAACTACTTTTAAAATTTTATTATTTTACTCCTATTTCAGGACGTGGGTATTGTCAAAGCCTCAAGTTGGGCTGCCATTATGGTTTTTTCTGAGTTAATTACCTGTACTCGGTGACCAAATTATGTCCTATTTATTAAATTTTTTCATCAGAAAATTCAGTAAGATTTAATGGATGTAATTATTTTTCCTAGTCACACAACAGCCTTTCAACTAATGTAACTACTAAAATAATGAGATCAAGTAAGATAGTTTTTAATTTATTTGATAAACACCAGGATTCTGTATTGGAATTTATTGGCCAAACCTCTTTATTTATTTTGTTACAACAAAATTATCTGGAATCTCCAGAGGATTGTGTTTCAGTACAGTGTTGGCAAATGTAAATTATATTTTCAAATCTTAATAATTAACATTAATAAATTTATTAATAATCATTAATAATGCACAATGAATAGTTGGTATTAGAAATAAATATTTTTATTCTAACAAATTAAAATATTAAAAAAAAGACATTATTAATTAACTAATTGGAAAGATTACACACACACCAATCCAGATATGAATCGATTAATTAAAAAAAAAGTTCAACAATTATAGTTCTTGGGTAAACAATAGTCTCTTGAAGAATAAAATTTAAAGTCTTTATCGGGATTATTTTAAGCTTATTTTGAAGAATTGTTTGCAAACTTTATGTCACAATTGGGAAAAGTTACTCTTTAACTTACTGGTAAGTTGGTGTAGATTTATGAGATCCCAAGCTCATAGGAATTTCCATTGGTCTTTCCTGCTAGTGTCTTCAATTATTGTTCTGCTTTATAGCTGGAGAAAAAAGCATGGTGGTGTTGACCCTTTCACTTCAAAAAAAACAGTATTCACGTGGCTTTGTTTCCATGCTTGTATGACAGCTTGGTATAGCAAGTGGCATACCTGGGCAAAAGTATATTATTGCCACATGTTATGCTCATGGAAACTCCCAACTTTAATCCATGAAACCAGAAGGTAAAGAAAAGACCTAGATTGAAGTTGTCCTCTTCTTTTTATACCTCGATCCACTTTTTGAAACTTCTGTGCATCCTTTTGTTCTTTTATCAGCATATAAGATAATCATCTTGTATACTCTCTCTTAAATTTAAGTTACAAAGTCCTCCTTTACATAAAGTCTTTCTGTTTTCTTTAATTAGCTAAAATATTTTTCTTTTAGCTTATCTGGATTAGTAATTTGTGTGTTTTGTTTTTTCCAATTTTTACCTTTATTTTTAATTAGATACAAATAAAAATATGGATGAAAATTTTACTTTCATTGTACATTTAAAAAAAATAGATTATACAAACTAAAAAAAATTATTTGCATCATTTTAATAAAATCGCTAAATTTACTTTTTTTTTTCTTAGCTTTTAAATATCTTACCGAATGCCAATATATTTGTACCATATAAATAAATGGTACAATATATATATATATATATATATATATATTAATTCTAATATTCTCACTGAGAAAAGATGAAATCATAGTATTATTTCCTGGAGCTTCCAAGTGATAAAAATATAATAGCTATATAGCTGATGTTTTAGTACAATATTAAGTACTTTCCATAGAGCTTCTTCTTTCTCAAATAATAAGAATGTGTGTGTGGTGAGATTTAAAAATTTTTTTTTTCTTTGTTATTTTCTCCTCATTTTTAAATTCTATTTGTTGAGAAGTTTTAAAAAATATTTTATTCTCCAATAGCTTTTTCTAAATAATGTTAATTTTCTTTAATTCCCACTTTTCATTTATGCTTTTAGATATTTTAAAAATTTCTATAGTTTCCCTTAGCAGTCTCTGGTCATATTGTTCAATTTTTGCCTGAATATGTGTTTTATTAAAATTGATGTTATGGTTAGTTAATTTAATGTGTGAATAATGGCTGATGAAATAGATGTTTCTTTAACTGCTAAAATGTGTTCTTTCTTTTTTATATTTATTCTAGGATTAGTCTGTCCAATATATGAATGTAAACAAACTCCACATAGCTCCCAAAAATATTATATATATATATATATATATATAATATTTTTATATCTTTATATATATATATATATATATATATATATATATATATATATATATATGCTAAAAATTATCAAATACTATCAACAGTCAAAGGCTAAACAACTTGATTCTAGTATCTTAAGATACAATTTTGTCTTGACTTTAATTAGAAGCAAATGGAGTTTTTTTTTCTTCTAACACAAGTTATTATGAAGACTTAAATTCAACAGCTGATTTACTGCTATGAAGATTTAGGAGATTCTTATCTTATTTTGACATTGATAAATAATAATTCATCTCTCCCAAAGAGCTGTATATGTCACTGTGACATGGTTGAAGATGACAGTCCTAAGATTAAATAACTTTAATCTAGTAACTTATAATAGCTAAATTCTCACCACTTATGAAAATAGAAGTATTGGGTTTAAACCCTTAAAATAGCTTAAGTTAGAATTAAAAGAGGATATCTTTTCTTTTTAATTAATATCAAGACAATATATTTATATTGTAGGATACAGGAGAAAAGTAGTATTCATAGCATTTGATGGTTTTCCAGAAACATTAAAGTTAAAGGTATCTACATGAAAATAATCCTACCCTTTTTTGTGTTATATCATAATAATATCATGACAATATTTAATTAAACATATACAACTCTGTAAATAATATTTACTAAGGCTGTAACCTCAAGAATATGCATGTAAAATGCGATATGAGGGACCTCTACAGGTCTTAACCACAAGCTTACACTTTGGAAGAAAAGAGGGAAATCTTCTTTACTTCGACCTACTTTCTATTTAAATAGGTGAAGCTGAAGCGGTTAAATCTGAGAGCATGAAGCTATTCAATACTTCACTGATTAAGTCCACATTTCTTATTACACATTAATACTCACAAAATCTTTCAATTTACAATGAGTCAATGGAAAGATCTTCTAGTTAGGAATCTATTACAGATAATTTAAAGTTGTAATTATAAATTTTATTTAAACGCACATTGATTATGTAAGTAATATTTACTAAGGTTGTAACATCAAGAATATGTGTGTAAAATGCAAGATCTTTCCATTGACTCATTGTAAATTGAAAGATTTTGCGAGTATTAATGTGTAATAAGAAATGTGGACTTAATCAATGAAGTATTGAATAGCTTCACGCTCTCAGATCTAACCGCTTCAGCTTCACCTATTTAAATAGAAAGTAGGTTGAAGTAAAGAAGGTTCTCCTCTTTTCTTCCAAAGTGTAAGCTTGTGGTTAAGACCTGTAGAGGTCCCTAATATCACATTTTACTTTCATATTCTTGAGGTTACAGCCTTAGTAAATATTACTTATGTAATCAATGTGCATTTAAATAAAATTTATAATTACAACTCTGTAAAGTAAATAAATTATGATTTACAGAATGTCAAAGAAGATATATATCCTTTAAATCCTCATTTGTATAAAAATGGCTGTTGGAATTTAAATCATTCTAACTATATGAATTAAAAATAAATGGGAACCTTCTCTTACTTCAAGTTGAACTCAAGACAAAAAATCTATTTTTCAATACTAGAGAAAAGTTTTTTAGTCTTAGAATTATGAATAATAATTAATGGTTTTTAGAAGCATCAGTGGTAAAAATATCTCTAGTTATTTTCATGAAAGTGCCCCACATATTGGTCTGTTTATATAGTAATAAATCCATAAAAATATTTAATTTAATATACATATATGCAGACAAGAGAGAAAGAAATAGATTATCTTATGCTCACAACACAGTGGATGAATAATTTTGATAGTCCATGGATGATTAACTTACAAAAAGGAAAAGATGTGAACTTATAAAAAAGTTATGTATATAAATATTAATCATTTTTCTCTTTACAACATTTCTACCAGATAATATAGTGGTTTTGATTGTTTGGCTTAAATTCATTCTTTTGAAGCTGTTTATAGTGTTTGGTTATTAGTTTTGCATTAATTTGATGATTAAAAATACATATTGATTTATTAGCTTGTAGAATCTATCCAATATATCAGTATAGTACAAAAATATAATACAATAAAGCACAAGCCAGAAACTAGTCTAGGGGATATTGAATGAGTAAGTGCTAGATGGGGATTTTATGTGCAAGCCTTCTGGAATCCATTGATTACTCTGGCTTGCACTGAGTGGCAATATCTATAGCGAGTTTTGCCTGTTTTAATTAAAAGTAGAAAATACTGGTGATTGGTAATTTTTTTGTTTTCGAAGTAGTCATTGCTTTTACTTAAGAGTTTGGATTGTATTTAAACTTGTAATAAAGTTTAATAATTTCCACAGTTTATTTATATACTTTTATGATTATTTTTGCAAAATATTTGTGAAATATTTATGTTTTGATGAGAATTAGTTGAAAATATTTGTTTTTGATGAATACAAAATAAGAGAAATATGGAAAGTAAAATGCCATTATTGATGAAAAAACATCCTCTATAACCATCATTGCTGCTATTTTTGGTCATTTAAAATAATAATGGTAAGTGCAGTTTTATATTTTAAAACATAATTTCATTGTTTTATGAATGTCTGTTTGAAAATTAGAAATGGAGTTCAAAGGCATTTTTATTTATTATTCAAAATATACTATTATTAGCAATCACTAAATAAAAATAATATTGATCTGAGTATATACTTCAGTTTATTACATTTTTATATATATTTTCAAAGTTAAAATATCATTTTTAAGAATGGTTTATATATTTTTTCATGTGTCAAAGCATCTGCCAGGAAGCAAACCTGTGAACCAGGGACAACTGCTTATAAAGCAGTTGTGCTGACCACTTGGTCACCAACACTTGCACTTATATTTTTAAAAAATAATTTTAAAATCAAGAAATTATAATAAAAAAGGGAGCCTAAAAGTCTGTGTTCAAATCCCCTATAATTACATCTAAACTCCAAGTATATATATAAAATATACTTGTATTCAAATATTATAAAATAAAAATTGGGAATACAACACAAATGGTTGTCAAAATATGTTAGTGAAAGTTAATAAATGAGTTAATATAAAGTCTAGAATGATTTAAATATTGTTTGATTAATAAGTCTTGATATTTTGAAATAAATTATTTTGACTTAAATATAAAAGTCATTTTAATGAATGGACTATTTGATTTATTTCTGATTCTGCCAAAATATTGTAAACCAAATTTATTAATACATCAAAAAGAGGAAAAAGAGCATTTTGTTTTAATTTGCATAAAAGTTAATTTGAATATTTTACATTTAAAAAACTAAAAATTTTCAATCATGAGATTATTTCTGTCCCTTAATCAAAACAATGAAAACTTACATTATTTGATGAATATAAAATTAAAAACAATTGTATAAGAATTACAATTTATTTAATTATTTAAATTAATACACTGTACAGGCATACACACACCTGCACATATACAATGTAATATGTAAGAAATTCAAACTCAGACTTTCACATGACCCTCAACTCTCCATGCCATCTCATATTGCTGACCCACTTGATGTTATTGATCTTTTCAACATGTGTATGATTAGGTGGATCAGTAATATGAGATGGCATGGAGAGTTGAGGGTCATGTGAAAGTCTGAGTTTGAATCTCTTTTAATTATTTAAAAAAAAAATTCTTTTAATCTTTTTTCAATTAATAGTAAGCTCCTGAATGCACACATTTAAATGCAATATCTACTAATGACTAGAATTCATTTTCAATTTTTAGTAATAAAATTTTTAACTATAATCTCAGTTTTTGTGATATATTTGTTGAAACTATAATAATTAGATATCAGATGAATGGAAACATAATGAATAAAATTAATAATAGAATTAAACTTGCTTGAAGTGTTTTTTGTAGAAATAACTTAATATTAAAAAGAAATACATCTATGTGTTTGAAAAAGGTTAACTACTTTACTGCTAGTTAATTGTACAATTTCCTATTGGTCTAGTGAATTAAAGTTCTAAACTTTTGATTGGTCTATTACAAAATCAGCAATAAAAATATATTCATCTTTCAATATTATATTCATTTAGTTTCATTTGTAAAAAGTAAATTAATAATTTGTCAGAATATGAAAGTGAATAAAAGTTTTTTCAAAAATAAATTTCTATTTATAATTATAAAAATATTTTATAGCAGAGAACCTCAAAAGAATGGTTGTAACCTATTAGAAAATGTTGAGTATGCCAGTGATTTTCTTTTTCAATTTACGTTCCTGTAAAAGTAAAGACTTTTTTACTAAAATCTTACTATTTTTTTAAAATAATTATATTTCCAGCATATTTTATCAAATAATTTATAATATGTAAAAAAAACACTCTAAAACATTCATTTTGTTTTTAAAATCAAAACAGAGAAGTTGGATTAGTGAAAATTATTGACAGGCACTTTTCTTTTGTTGAAATGAGAACCAACCAATGCCTGCCTTCTCCCATTGTTGCAGTTTCAGTTTACAATATAATTGATTTTTTACTTGTAAAATAATTCAAGAGAGTGCAGCATTTTACAGTACTTTTTAAGCTTTAAAATATGCGTAAAAACACTTTCGTAATGTAATAACTGACCATTTTAGAGCGGGTTAAATCCATCAATGAGTTTACTCAAAGAAGTCAGTAAATTCCAGTATTGAGAAAATTTAAAAATTGTCATTTTGTATATTTTAAATATATTCAAAGCTTTTATTATGGCACACATACTTTAAACCAATAAAAAACGATATCTGAAAATGTAAATGACAACTTCTTCTCCCAATATATATTTCTGGCTAAATCAGTTCTTTTTAATAGACCCAGATAACAACTTCTAATTTGCCTTTATAATCTTTGTTCAGTATTAATATCTAATTAGTCCAGTTTTATTTACAAATGCCATATTTCTGGCACTCAAACATTTGATAATATCCTGCATCAGTCATCATTGTATATTGGAATGGTTTATTTGTTTCAGATGTTCAAAATGTCACATGACCACCACTTCCTATGCTTGTGTATATCTGTTGTTAAAACAGGCAAAACTCACTATATGTATTGCCACACACAGCAAGCTAGAGTAATCAATGAATGCTAGAAGGCTTGTGCATAAAATTTCCATCTAGTGCCTACTCATCCAATATCCCCAGACTAGTTTCTGGCTTATGGCCTTCGTCAATGAGGAGCCTTGGATCTGAGAGCACTGCATCTAGATCTTAAGATCTAATGCAACCCTCCAGCAGCCACCTTTTATCTCCACTTAACTACAAAACTATAAGTCTTAAACTGAAAACATCCATTAGCTTATATAGTCATATGGGTCTGAACTTAGTTCAGTACCCATACATTTTGATGTCTTTGGTTCTTTAATAACCATAGCCACCTCTATCCTATTAGGCGGGATTGTTTTTTGCTGTGTGTGGCAATACGTATAGTGAGTTTTGCCTGTTTAATGTTTAAAATGTGTGATAAAATAAGTTTTGATTATATGTAAGACATTACATGTGACAGAAAAAAATGGACTCTGTGCTTGAAATAAATTTTGTTTATTAGGATTAAACTTTTTTGTTTAATGACGTTAAAATAGACGAAGAAGAAAGTAATGTTAAAACTGTGATTAAACTAGAAAGAACAATTTATTATTATAAATGAAAAGTAAACAGATTTTTTTTTGAGAAGATGTAAGTGGGTTGTGAAATGAGATGTGAAAAAATGCAAACTTTTTGCTACAATGCCAAAACAGATATAACGGAGTAATAGTTCGTTAGACAAATATCAAAAATTTTATTGATAGAAATTTTAAAAATAATAGTCTGGTATTGTCAAACGTTGGTAGCCTAGCGGTTAGCATAGCTGCCTTCCAAGCAGCTGGCCGGGGTTCGCATCCCGGTCAACGCATTTGACATATATAAAACAAAATAGTCTGTTATTCACAACACAGAAAACTGTTGAGAAAAACATAATGGTTATATAATTCAACATGCAATCAAAAATGATAATAAAAAAATAAAGTTTATATTAAAAATAAATAATTTTCTACTGCTTAATATAAAAATATGTGTACACATTAATAAAATATAATATTAGAACATTGGTTAAGTCATGAGACACTCTATGGCATTTCAAATTGTAACTCAAGATCCAGACATGCTAATACCTTTAAATTTTTGTGATTAGTAGTTAAATTACATCCGTAACATAAGACAAGTATATTCAGATAGCATTGCAGGAAGTTTAGATAGAGAACGAGATACCTTTTTATAGGCTATGCTGTGAACAATAGCAATGAAGAAGTAATATTTATAGCTTACAAGCTTAAGAGAATAAGGTCATGTGATCTATGACTCTTATTTGGACTATTTATAGTCTCTGCCTTAAGTCTTATGCGATGTTATATTGCTAAGACTACTAATATATGGAATGGCTGAAGATCTCTCAGCTCCATATAGCTATTTGAGTTGGATAGCTGGGTTTGAAGACATGTAGGTGTCTGAAAATTTCAGATTTTCCACTCAATAGAGAACTTTTAGTTAAATGCTGGCTTTGGGTTGGTATTTTTAGATTTAGTGTCTGAACCTATCCTAGCACCTCTCTGAGGAGTGCCAAAGAATGAAACCATAGTCAGAGGTTTGGGGTAGGGGGGTCCTGACAGAGATATTTTAAATGCTTTCTCTAGCTAAAAATTTATCACAAAGCTTGTTGAGGAATTGTCAATCCTCATTGTTTATAACCCACGAGCTTAAGAGAATAGGGTCATGTGATCTGTGACTCTTATTTTGACTAAGAAGTAATATTCTTTTGTAAATAAAAAATGAAATCTTGTAAAAGATTAACATTAAAACAAATTAATAAAAATGAAAAGACAAACAGCTGATACATTTTTGGAAAAAATATCATGATCATCATAGTCAATCATTATCAATCCACTAAAGCATAAAGTCTCTTCAAGTTCAAGCCAGCTTCTCTCATCTTTAATCTTTTTTTTTTCACATCATCTCTACACTTTCTTATTTCATCCATCCATCTCACATGTTGTTTCTAATTGCTTCTCTTACAATCTCTTGGAATTCAGTTTAAGATTTCAACTGTTCATCTATTATCATCTCTTCTAGCAATATGTTCATCCCAGTTCCATTTCTGACATTTAATTCTTTCAATAATGTCAGTAACATCTGTTTGTTCTCTTATCATATATTTTATTTTTTGATCTCTTCTCATTACTCCTAACATGCAATTCTCCATACTTCTTAGAATGGTCTAAAGTCTCTATATTGCTCTTTTGTTTGTTAAGTGTTAAAGTCTCAGATCCATAAGAAAGAACTGGTAAAATGTATTTATTAAAAATCTTTTTTTTAAACACATAGACTATTTCCTTTTAATATTAAAATAAATGAGAGAGTGCAAATCTCTCAAGCGCTTATGACTACAACCAGCCAATCAAATCTTAAGCACCGGGACAGAGAATTTTAATAAGAAAAGAGCGGTTCCACTCTCTTCTTTACTTGTCTTAATATATATCCAAGCCAGTCCAAAGTACTTATATTTGAAAGCATGGATCTTAAATATCATCACACTTAATTATCTGAAATCAAATTATAAACATACAGCGTGAAATCTTTCAATTTACTAAGCCGTAGTTTTTCGATGTTATAAATTTGCAGCAATATATGTAAATAATATTAAGTTATGTCTATCAAAAGCACTCCAATCAAATTTAATTCTATGATTAATTTTATTCTTTACGCTTCCATCTATAGTAATATTACCAAGATATTTGCAGTTGTTAATTTCTTCTAACTCATCATTATCTTTAGTCTTTTTAACATTTACCTTCAGTCCTAAGACGTGATATGTTGGACTGTGGCCATCATCTATGAGTGAATGTTGAATGTATAGAAAATTTTAAACTTTATTTAAACTTTCCAAATACAAACAACTTGTTAGTAATAACACACAAATAGACAATACATGTTAGTAATATCACAATGTTTCGAGTAGTATTATTCTCCACTCTTTTTCAGGTGTTGCTGGCTTATATGCAAAGTGGCAATATTCACTTAAAAGTTGAATTCACACCTTCATCGAGTTCAACTTCTAAGTGAATATTGTCACTATGCATATAGGCCAGCAACATCTGAAAAAGAGTGGAGAATACTACTACTCGAAATGTGTAATTACTAACTGTGTTGTCTATTTGTGTGTTATTACTAACAAGTTGTTTGTATTTGGAAAGTTTAAATAAAGTTTAAAATTTTCAATACATTCAACATTAAGTTATAGATGATGGAAATAGTCCAACAAATCACATCTTATAATATACCATCATTACAAACCTTCAGACAAATACCTTTAGTCCTAGTTTCTTACTTTTATCTGATAACAGTGGTAACATTTCCTGAAGCCCTAAAGCATTATTTTCAAAAACGATTATATCGTGCAAAATCTAGATGACAAATAATCTTTATTTACTTTTATTCCCTTAGCTTCCTATTTTAATACACAAAATACTTCTTGCAAAACTGCTGTAAAAAATTTTGAAGATATAGTTACTTTATCTTAAACCCTTTTCAATGTTAACATTTCTAGTATAATTATATAAACTAATTGTTGCTGTTGCATTTTTATAAATATTCTTTAGAATATAACAATATCCTGGATCTATACCTTGATGATTTTACCATTCTAAAAATAAATATAACATTTAAGAATCCCAAAAAATATTTACAATAATATGTACCAGATGATAAATACAAATTATTGCTAGGTTGCATGTTAATTCACATTTAATTTAGGATTAGCATTAAGAATATGTGTGCACAACTGATACAAATTAAAATCATACAAATATCTATGCCAAAAAATAAATTGTCTTTTAATAAATGTTTTTTTTTAATTTAAAAAATTATATCAACTACAATGTATAACAATACTGAAAAAATTATGGATCCAACCTGATGTTGTCGGTGCATTCCATATTTTAAAATCTATTATATCAGAAACTATATCCCAAAGTAACAGTTTTCAGGACTCTCTTTTTCATTACCCATGTTAATACAAAAAATAGTTCTTGTTTCAGGTGAGCTAGAGATTTGAAATATCTGAAACTCCACAATAAAAATGATGTACCAATTTTACATATAAATGTGATTATGAGTACTTGATTTTAAAACTTGAATATATTCCCCAATCAGTTGTAAAATGTTTATATATCATGTAGCATTAATAGGTTTATATATAATAACTTCAGTCATATTTTTAACCTTACATATAATTTCAGATCAACAATTGAACAAACTGTTGTACATAAATATTTCAGTACCTTTAACTTTATAGATTTCTTATCCAATGCCAGAGATCATAAACTAAAAGGTCTTGAAATGTTTATGGACAATGTCTGGTTCAGTTGTCAAGTCCTAAAATTATATATGTGTGTATACTTCTTCCTCTTCTTCTTCAGTAATTTTGCTTATTCATATACAATAAAATAAAATAAATGATGGAAAGGGAAAAGTAAAGAAATAGATTGAGATCTGAAGAAGTCTGGGGAACAGTCAAAACTGTTATTATAATAAACATAATTTGCTTGAAGATGTAAGAAGATGGTGATTATTTAATAAGATATTTAGTTGTATATATATATGTGTGTGTGTGTTATTAGATATTTTTGTGAATTTTTAATTTAATAAACAATAGAAATAAAAAAATTATATCCATGTAAACAGAGATAACTTTTACCTTTTGATGTTGCTAAGAATCCAAAATTGTCTATCATGAAACTAAACAAGTTTTTTCTATTAATCTATATAGTAGTTAATAAACACCACATGACCACCACTTCTTATGCTTGTGTTTAACTGTTGTTAAAGCAGGAAAAACACTATACATATTGCCACACACAGCAAACTAGAGTAATCAATGGATGCCATAAAGCTTGTGCATAAAATCCCCATCTAGTGCCTGGTGTCTATGGTTATTAAGAACCAAAGTCACCAAAATGTATGGGTACAGAACTGAGTTCAGACCCATATGACTATATAAGCTAATGGGCTTGGATTGATAATATTAATGTGTTTTCAGTTTAAGACATAGTTTTTCAGTGGAGATAAAAAGTGGCTGCTGAGGGTTGCATTAGATCCTAAGATCTATCTCAGATCCAATGCTCCTCACTGACGAAGGCCACATGCCAGAAACTAGTCTGGGGATATTGGATGAGTAGGCTTTAGATGGGAATTTTATGCACAAGCCTTCTGGCATCCAGTGATTACTCTAGCTTGCTGTGTGTAGCAATATGTACAGTGAGTTTTGCCTGTTTTAACAAGTTATACACAAGCATAAGAAGTGGTGGTCATGTGATGTTTATTGGCTTAAAACCAATCCTGCCTAATAGGATAGTGGTGGCTATGGTTATTAAGAACCAAAGACTCCAAAATGTATGGGTACTGAACTGAGTTCAGACCCATATGACTGTATAAGCTAGTGGGCTTGGATTGAAAACATTAAGGTGTTTTCAGTTTAAGACTCATAATTTTGTAGTTCCATGGAGATAAAAGGTGGCTGTGTAGGGTTGCATTAGATGCTAATGTCTAGGTGCAGTGCTTTCAGATCCAAGGATCCTCAATGACAAAGGCCACAAGCCAGAAACTAGTCTGGGGATATTGGATGAGTAGGCACTAGATGGGGATTTTATGCACAAGCCTTCTGGCATCCATTGATTACTCTAGCTTGCTGTGTGTGGCAACTTGTATAGTGAATTTTGCCTGTTTTAACTATATAGTAGTTCTTTTGTTTTGGTTTTTAGTGGAAATAAAAGTTCTTTTTTACTTCAAATCTAAGTTGTTATGTGGTTTTAAACCTAAAAAGTTATTTATTATAGATGTAAAAATATATGTATGTATTTATATACTATAACGATCAGGAGAAGATCGAAGCTAAGCAGTCTTACCATATCTGCCAACAGAGCGCCACTAGGCCATTTGAACCTAGAAAATTCATAGAGTAGGCAGATATGCACTGTTAAGATTTTATTTTACATATATTTTTATTCCGACCATTAGCCCAAAGTCACTAGCTCAGTGAGATGCAGAGATTTATAAATATAGATTCTTATCAGAAAATATTTTAAATATAAAAAAATATATAAAATAAGCCACTGCCAGTAATTAACACACAAACATTTATTTATGCACAGATAGATAAAATTAAGCATTATTATTTTAGTCTAACTTTTATTTTGTTTTTACAAAACTTTATAACTTATTTTACTTTATAATTTAACTTGATTTTAGAATTTAATTTTTGTTTTAACCTTTATAAGTTCGCACAGATGAGTTGAATATTTTATTAAAGTGTCGAGTATGAATAGACTACATAATTTGCATTTGAAAAGAAAATATTCTATCCTTTATTTAACCTTAGGCCAAAAGTCTGCAGTTAAACCAACATCAATCCATCCAATACATCGATGTATTCAATGTAGCATGAATACGACAGCACAAATATCATACTGTCAGGAATGTACATATGAACAGCATGGTTTGGTTATAGAAGACATTGACTCTTGTTCAGACAGGAATATTACATCTGTCTGATGAGAAGAACAATAAAAAAAACTCCATAGGAAGGGACTGTGTTTTTTGTCTTACCATCCCATTCTGAAGGCAAAAAGGGGTTGTGCGTCGTAATATGTGATCCTGCACATAGCGAACCTCATACTACATCTACTAATTACACCAATATATCCAATCCATTGACTCAATTTAACTACAAAATGAATAACCTAAGATTACCCTCCCTTAAACTAACATAACTTTATAAATCTATGCAGCCATTCACGCCCGACTTAAGTTTAGTTTAACGAAAAACAAAAATCATAAAACTTAAAAGAACAAAAAAATAAATAAATGGAAATGATTTTAAATAATAAAAAAATACATCAAATAACATTATTAATATTAATTTATGTTGGTCAGATAGGATTCTATTTCTAGTAAATACTGAAAGGTTTAGAATTTAGAGTTATTGTTCGTAAAGTTCCTACAATTTTGGAAATGTTCATTGGTTATATAGTTCTATTTTAGAAAAGTTCATCCTTTACAGTTGCTTGCCATTTGGAATCCAGTGTTAAATCCCTCGATGATCCTGTGGTCCTCAATATAGGAAAAATGATGTTTCATTTTTTTTATAACAACTGAAGGAATTGAAAGTGCGTCTTTCAATTATTTCACCTCCAACTCTCCGACTTAACACATCTCTGTCTTTTCTTAATTTTTCTTCACTCACTAAAAATTTATTTCCAAACTTTTTCTTTTATATGTAAACTTTCAGATCCAATGGACATTACATCATCAACTTCCATTGAGGTCCGTTTCCTGAGGGATTTCTTTCATTGTCTATTATGCTCCTATTGTTTTTCTCCTAGCTGACCTTTACTTAAAAATGTTGGAATGCCCAAGGACTAGTTTACTTTTATTAATTAAAATAATCATTTCCATTTTATACAATAGAATTAATTAAACTGTGCATTCTTTTTAACGATATATATTTATCTTTAAATCTTTTAGGTTTCTTAAAATTTGGTTTTAGAATACTAATTTTTAATAGTTTTCTTTTAATAATTTTTCATCTGTGCGATTTTATATATATAAAGTTTAAATGACTTTTAACTTTCAATTTTTATGTCTTAAAAAAAGAAGTTTTTTATATGCGAACTTTTCTTTTTAATTTCTACTTTTTAAAATAAATAATATAATGGTGTGTGTGTCCCGTTACAATACGAAGGGTTATAAATACATTTAAGCTAAAATAAAACACATTGCAATCACAGAATACAATGGTAAAATAGTTTTATTATTTCTGGTGTGAAAATTCAGATATTTTAAACCTTACAGCCCATAGTAGTTTCAATTTTTTATTACACTGAGTGATAATTGCAATATCAAAAACTTGAAGTGTGCTAATAAAATGATTGGTTATAAATGACATTATAAATTCAAATAAAGAACAATAAAATAAATAAAATGTGTCATAAACAGTAGATTGTGTAAAAAATAAAGAAACAAAAAAATATTTGATTAACAATAAAATGTCAACATAATAAATTAATTTAAATGTTTGTAAAGAGAGATTAACATGAAATCAAGTAAAAATATAGTCAGGAAAGGAATATAATAAGATTAAAAATATATTATAATAAAAATATCTGTGATTTAATTTAATGTATTTAATAATGAAATCAGAGTCACTGTAATAAAACAACAATCGTATCGAATAAATGTAAGTTGTTATCATAAAGGATATAGGTATTGAAAAAGAGGAAATGAATATAAGTCAGTTTATTAAATAGAAATAAAAAGTATTTAAATACATTGATAATTCTGTAAAACAGAAAGAGAATCAGATTGTAAAAGCTTTGGCTAAATACAGACTTCAGAAAATTCCAATTAAATTTATAAGAATTAATTAGTATTTTATTTTAGGAATAAAAAAAGGTGGGGCATGTAGTTTTTTAACATTTATAATTTCTTTTAGGAAAGTTAATCTCATCTGCAACTAATATGTTACTAAATGAAGTTAGATATGTGGATTTCTGAAATTAGTTATACATTTTTAAAAAAAGACAATTATAATGATAAAAAACATTGTTAAGAAATATATAAATAAAGATAGTTACCTCATTGATCTGAATAAAGCATATGATAAAGTAAATAGTTTATTTTGTTATACATTTTGCGAGAGAAAAGTATAAATTTGTATTTATTTATGGCTCTAAAAATAACTATAAGATAAATATAAAAGATTAAGATAAGTGATGATATTTTCTATTCACTGTTTTGACTATTTATTAAATTATATTTAAACCAGATACACCTGGCCTATAATATAAAAGGCATGTGATTTTTAGTTGGTTGCTTTGACATTTTTTTAAAGATTTAATGTAAATTAAACAAAAAATTTAAATATGATATAAATAAATGTGATAAATGTACATGTTTATTTCATGTTTAAAGAGGTTTATTTAAACTTCATTGTATCAATATTTCATACTCTGTAGTCAAGTTGCAAACTTTAAGTGTTTATATATATTCAATGGACCATTGTAAAGAATGGATTTCCATTCTTGCTATTAAAAGGTGAGATTGCCTTGACAGCAGTGTGAAATATTGATTACTATCTTTACTGTGAATGTTTAGGTGGTTACTGTTTTGGTATCTAATTATATATATATATTTGTAAAATTCTAGTTTTATTTGTACACTTGGAAATGTGCCTATAACTGGGAGAGTCCATTATGATTAAAAGCAACAAAGTGAAGAGGGTGGGGGAATTATTAAGTTAAACCAATTTTTTTTATGTTAAATAGTTTATATCAGCTTTCCCTCTGTAGTGACTTGACATTGATCATCATGTACAAATATTCTTTTCTATCATTTGTAAGGAACCATACATAGGTAGGGGATCCCCAAAGAAGATGGAACAACAACAACTGGAATTGGATAATAAAGCTATTACACATACACTTGTATAATATTATAAATAAGCTAGTTTTCTTTCATGGTCGATGTAATAATGACATTTTTATTATTTTTATTTGATTTGTAAATAATTAGTGTCATATTATGTATCTCTACCATGGGTAAGGGTTTGACATAGTGAACACATTGAATTGTTGATATGGTAGAAATACATTCTTGACACACACAATTATATTGTTTTATCATGTTAAAAACTTTTGAATTTTTGTTTTGTTATTTAATAAATGTTGTCATTTTGATTTAAATTAAACTGATCTCTAGTTTATCAAAATCATTTATACATTCATTCATCAACTTATAATCAGATATATATTTATATAGACACACATTTTATTTCTATATAATAATACAGTAATATGTTTGGATGAATCTTTAAATGAATTGGAACCTGTATAGAGGTGCAGTAGTTTCTATCTAGTGTAAATTCATCCCTAAAGAGAGCCAAAGGCATATTTCTCCCTGAGTTTGAATACTGAGGCATAAGGGAACCCAAAAGGGAGGTGAGATGTGAATGAACTAGCCCAAATTGTATCTAAATTTAATGTGTAAACTGGATATGATCATAGGTTAGATACTTCATTGCATTATTTTCAGCATCCTACCAGAAGACTTTACATCTAACCATAGTGAGATGAGTTCTCCCCTCTTCTGGTGGAAAACCTGTGTAATAAAAAAAAACATGTTCTATAAAAAAAAGTTATGGCGGCCTGGTAATGTTATATTTGATTACTTTTTGTATAGCATCAACGCCCCAAGTGGCCTTGCCTGGATTTCAGATGATTACCGTAATTATTCTTTCAATAACATAAAATTCAAATATCTTATATTTTAATCTACTGACTTTTTAAATAGTTAAATTATATCCAGTGAAGTCAAGTATCTTTGTTATAGATAATAACTCCATTTAGAAATTTATTTTTATATTTTGTAAACATCAATTATTAACTTTTAGAATGTCTTTTACTTCAAAGCTTACATTTGTAATAAATAATGTTAAGATTATCAATATATGATATAGAAAAAGTATTTAAAATTTGGAGGAATATTAATAAATGATTGACTAGACCTACATCCCAAGCAAAGTAGAAAGTTGAAGTTCATTGCTGAACAGACTAAATAAAAATGAAATTGAATTTGACTTACATTTTAAATAAATATTTCTTTAGCAAATTCCCAAATCATTACAAAATTAATTATTTTGAGGTATTTGGAGGCATTACAATTGTGCTGTATTAACTTCAATATTTCTTTACTATTGTGCAATTATCAATAACATTAGTTACTCATTCACATTTTTGTGTGCATAGAAATTATTAAACAAGACAAAACTCTCCATACAGTAGTGCCACCCTGTGCAATTATGCACTAGTATAAAAGATGGTGATCATGTGATGTATAGAAATTATTAATCAAAATTACTAGTTTTTTAAAAAATCTGAAGATGTCAGTATTGCATAGACAATATGTAAATATCACCATAAATTTAAATATGAAAGTAAGCTGACAATTGACAGGATCATTGATTGGTAGATTATTTGGCCTCAAAGCAATTCCACATGTGATTAATACATCAAAAAATTGTACTTTTCAGTAATTTATTTGCATATTTGAGCTTATTTATGCAACATATTGATAAAATATTTATTTTAAACAAAAACAATACTTGATTCCAGGTATATTTATTTGAAAGGCTTTGTTTTTAAGAAGGCAAGTCATAAAGTAAGTTGAAGTTGTTTTTACTGACTGACAAGAATTGCTTCTATAAAGACTGATGAATTTTTTTTTTTTGTGAAATTTTAATAAAAGTAAATATAATTTTTACTTTTAAAACATATTTTTATTTTTTTAAAATTGCTCAATTAAAATTTATTTCTGTTTTTAAAATGGAATTCAGGTAAAAAATATTCTGTCCAATATTTTTTTATAAATAGGCAAACCAGTAAGAAAAGAGCCACTGTTAAGATTACATATTTACTTTAGTAGTCCTTTTGTTTTTATTTTGCAAAGTTCAAATATTAATTTTTAGAATAACTTTCACTTTTAAGCCTATATTTATAATAACTAATGTAAAGTTTATCATTATATTGTATAGAATAAAGGTTTTATTGTAAAAATAAAATATCATAAATATGATCAAAATTTTTACTAGGGCCTTTCAAAAAAGAAAGAGAGGAATTGATCAGAAGCAAGGTAACACATATGACTCTGAGCAATAGTTCTTTACTAAGTATTAATAACAATGCATATGGGTTTTTCCCCATTGTTTTGAGGCTACATATAGCGTTATATATTTTTCTAGTTTTGTGATAGTTTGAGAGTAAAAATTGGATCTAAAATATATATTGATTTCTTAGTCTAAAAGAAATCGGAAGAAATCAGTATTGTACAGAGAAACTAATACAAATGAGTTAACAATACTTTTCAGTGATAGAATTTTGTTTTCAGGCTTCCAGAATAATTGTAAAAGTACGTGCAAACTTGTACATAATAGATTATTTTATGTTACGAAAACATTCCTATCTTTTTAGTATTTTATTTGAATATTTATGATAATCTTTATAAAATATTTATATAGTGTTTATTTAAAACAAACATATATATATATATATGATTTCATTTAGATTATGAATAAATAGATAGTTGATGATGGAAGGCTAGATGTATGGATGAATATATGATTAGATAAATAGATAGATATAAGAATAGATAGACGGGAGGGAAGGACGGAAGGAAGGATGGAGGGAGGGATGGAAGGAAGGAAGGAAGGAGGAGGAGAAGAAGAGATAGATAGATATATAAATAGATAGATAGACGGACAGTGGGGGGGGGGACAGACAGACAGACAGATAGATAGATAGATAGATAGATAGATAGATAGATAGATAGATAGATAGATAGATAGATAGATAGATAGATAGATAGATAGATAGATAGATAGATAGATAGATAGATAGATAGATAGATGAACTTATGGGTAGTTACACTATTTTCTGAACTATGATTCGCTGAATTAAATATACAGATGGCTATAAAGGACAAATTCTAAACTGTTAATTCAAATAATTTCTTCAATAGAATAAAATTAGATAATATATCTATATATTTCATCTAATTGTTTAGATTTCTTCAAAATTGCAGATTTTTTTTCCCCTTGATAAATCTGAAGAATGCTAATTTATCAGTTGAAATAAGATTTTTGTTTGCTTCAATTTATTTTCGTTTTGATATAACCATCCATTTTGTTGTTATTCTGAAAATTATATATAAGGGAGGTAAACATTGTTCGATAAATATATATTCAGGAATCAACACTGTTTCTTTTTAATATAAATAAAATATATCTAAGTTATGGTGTCATGCAAATAATTAACTGCTATTTAGTTTTTATATATATATGCAATACGTTTTAAACGTTTTTAACAATGTAAAATTTGTTGTTTGCTATATAAAAAGTAAATTAATATTTTATATAGAAGTTGAACATTATAATCACAGAAATCACGGCTCAATATTGTTTTAATATACTAGTTTAAATTATTTATCCATTAATATAAACGTCATATTAAGTGTATTAAGATTATATTGTGTTTTTCGCTTGGTGTAAATCATAATCTGGCAAGGGACCACGGACGTTACCAAGAACCAAAAAAGAAGAGCGTGCGAAGTGTAAATATATGCAAATAGTGTGCAAGTGTGAACAGAGGCCTAAGCACTTAAATTCTATTTTGCATTGTAAACTGCTGTGTTAACCATAAAGGTAAATTGCTAGTTATTATAAAAGTTCATGGTGACAGATGGTGGAATAAAATACTCCAAAGAGTTCTCGTTACTTTGCCCTACGACAACATCGGCAGACAAGTACTTTAATTAAAACGCTCATGTATAAAAATTTCAAAAGAAGATATGGTGAGATAATAAAAGTTAATTACATATTTTATTTCAACATTTTAAATAAATTTGTAATATTGTGTATCGTTGGAACTTTTTTTAATTAAAGACATATTTACGTTAATATAAGATTTGCAAATTGTTTTGTTATTGTTATTCTTCTCTCTTGATTTGTGAATCTAATAAAAGTAACAACTGTCTTAACAATGGATATATTAATTTCACGTCACTTCGACATCGATTTGTTTTGGCTTTCTTTTATTTGTTGAAACATTCTGCAATTGATTAAAAACTTTTGTGAATGTAGCCTCGTTTTGAAAATCGATGAAGCTTTGAACAGTTTGAGCTGAAAGGATTTGGTAATTGTCAGGGGCATATGTTCCAGAAACCCCCTGCGCCGTCATCACTTCACTATATATTTGCACACTTAAGGAGCGAAGCTGAGTATTATTTCGGTGAACATGCAATCTCTGTCAAACCTTATGTACAATCAGATTTTTAAGCAAATATTAAATAGAAAAGCGTGTTGGGTAAAACTATTATTTCATAACTTGCGCATCATTTATTTTTGCTACTTTCTCCGAGTATTAATTTAATGTGAATATCCTCTCTCAGCATCTGCGCAACCCGCACCCCGTCAAATCTTATAAAGGCTTTTCTATCAAAATACATTAACCAATTAGGATGATTATTTTCTAGCCAATAGCACGATGAATTTTATAATAAGTTCCACGAGGTGTGATTAAGGAAAAAGCTTAAGAGGCAAATTATGCATGCGCGCCTGAGCCGGAGGCTTAAAAGCACAGACGTTTGTCCAATCTGAGTCAAAACTGAACAGATTGCGGCAGCGCAGAGGACACGCGCCGGTCACGCTGCACCCGATCGAACAGTGGATGTTTCACCGCCCGCCCGCACAGCTTGACCATCCTAGATCTGAACAGGTAAGACATGCCTAACCTTACGCTCTTTAAAAATATCCATTCATACCGCTCATAATACACTTACCAAAACATTGATTTAATTTCTTTGTTATTTAACATTTGTGATATAGTCAACTTAGATAAACTTCGTTTCATTCGTAAAATTGTCTGCTTGCATGTTTGTTTATGCCGCTATGATTAAATCCAATATATACGCTTAACGATAAGAACAAATTGCTCATTATTTCACACCGGCAGGTGTACATGGTAGATAAGTGTTAAACCCTCGGTATGCATTCCTCGTTTACATACGAAGCACATCTTATTATCAAGCTTTTACTTGTCGTTCATGCACTCAAAAACATTTCACTACGTTTTCTGCACGATTTAGTAAGCAAAAACAATTTATCATCTTATTTTGTCGTTTGATTATTTAGCCATGAAATAATATTATTTGGAAGCGAAAATACCTGGAAGCTAACTAAATGATCATAGTTAAAACATAAACATTACATTTCACAAATCTTAAAATTAATTCTAAATTTGAAATAAAACAACATAAAATTTAAATTAAAGTCTATAATTAAATATTTAATTAAATGTGTCTATATATAAATAAGTATGTATACTGAAAAAGAACTACATTATAAAATTATGATTGCTTATATTTATAATGTAAGCAAATTAATAATAATTTAGTAAATATTTATAATATATTTATGCTGTTATAAACAGCATTGTTTAAAATGATAATTAATTATTTTTATTTGTATATAGAATCACATAGTAAATTTGTAAATAAGTAAACAAAAAGTCAAATAATATATTAGTAGATTGTAATTTACTGATAGATAAAAAATTAAGCGGAGGAGATAGTCGGCTGCCTGTAAGGCAATTCTATTTAAAAGCTCAAAATATCAACTGTTTTTTTTTTGTTTAATTTGAGTAACCTATTTATTTAGTATTAAGTTAAAATCTATATATATATATTAAGATAATTATCATCGCAAACATTAAAATCTCTTAACCTCTCCTCAGACATCTTTAATGCCTTCTGACCACTTCTCGAGTTTTAATACTTTTATTAACCTCAGATGACGTTCTAACTTTCTAATAAAGCTTTTTTTTATACTTTGTTTATATATTCACATAAATAAAATAAAACAAATTCATATTAAACTTACATTTCGAATGTTTATTTTTTAGAAAGAACAAACAACTATCGAAATGTAGTTCCAAACTATAAATCTTTAATTAAATCTTATGTTTTGAGTTTTTTTTTTTAATCTTTCATCACTATTTTTGACATTTTTATAATATTTTTGCAAAATTACAAAAATTAATTTTCTATTTCATACAAATATACTTGTGTATGCAGCTTGGATAGATGTGTTTATCTAAAAGAGAGAAGATAAACATATAGGTAATTAAACAAAACAAAAAAAGATTGAGAGAAAAAGTTAATTATAAGGACGTAATAATAGCAAACTATTCCAACACGATAAAATACTATATTTTATTTAATTCATAGCATTTTTGCGTAAGTAATTTTAAGTCAATAAACAAATTATGTAAAAAATTAATTTTTTTTTTTTTTAAAAATTATTATATACCATATTTATTTTACATTAATTATGTAAACAAATAGTTTTTTTTTTAAATTTTAAACATACATCAATTCTTTTTTTTAATAAAGTCGAATATCTATATATATTTTTAAAATATCTAATAAGAATATTATTCATACCCCATCTCCCCCCCCCCTTTTTTTTTTTTTTTTACAAACTCATTTAAAACTCATCATATCTATAACATTAAAACTTTGTAATTTAATATTAATCTTGAAATGCAACGGCATAATACACGCTTATAATCACCATTTAATGACTTATTAATGGCATTTATTTAAAGCAGACATTAAATTTAGTTTTGAAAGACTTCTATACAAGTGTAATATAAAATTAAATGTAATTTTAATTTATTTTCAAATTTTAATTGTTTTTATAAAAAGTAATTTTATAAAATATAAATTGTATTTAAATTACAAGCAAAATATGAGGAAATTGAAAAACAGATGGAATGAGACAGGTGAATGGGATATGCATGGATTTAACTTTATGCGTGTATTATTGACAATATGTAATCACGGGGAGCTATTCAAGTGCAAAATGTTATTCAAAAGTATCTTTTCCAGTCACGAAATATTAACATAATATGAAGAATTTTAGAAAATTAATATACAAATCTCACATTACACTTGAGAAAAGTTAAAATAGATGATCATTAATAAATTTAACGATTCACTTTTAAGTTATAATTAATATCTAAAGAAAAAGTTTAGAAACTTTTTCAACAATGTATGTACCTAATTATTTATATATAGGTACATACACACATATAAATATACTATATGATCAGTAATTTGTGTTTCAGCTGTGTGTTTTTTTAGCCTTTTTTTTGTTTGTTCATCTGTATATATATTTTTTTAAATGGTTTACTTTTTTTTAACCTTCTTATATATATAAATCTTCTTTAATAATTAAATCATCTTAACATTTCAGTACATTTAAAATAGATATCTAAGATATTTTTTTGTTATTTTAAATTGTAATTTTAATAAATAGTTTTTCATTATAATTTTTATTTTTTGGTATATATTCTTTTGCGAATGTCTGTAAATATATATTAATAAATGCTTATTTCCCTTTATATATATATACAGATATCAGATATAAATATCATGCTTATAAAGAGAGAAAACAATGTATCTTTCTATAATTAGATATATCTATTGTATTTTCTTTGTTTATAAATATATTTTATTATTAGAAGTCACTCATTAACGAGTATGGCCATCCTAATTAAGGAAGCGGAAAAAATATGACACAGATATAAAACAGTGCATGTGTAGCCGTATATATTTATTCGTGTGTAGTACTGTATATATATATGTTTGTGCAGTCATGTTAATAATAATATGAACGAGGAAATAGCCTTTTTACTGATTATTATTAACAATTAATTATATTAATAATTGTAATAATTATAGCTATTATTTGGAATACAAAAATAAAAAAATAAATAAATAAATAAGAAAACATTTAAAAAGATAATTGAAAATAAAATAAAATATACTTATATCTAACAAAGTTAAACCCAAAACTGAAAGTCAATATATCAACAATCTCCGTATTATTAGTTGAAGTTTATTTTTCGACTAAACTGAGCGCTAAATAAAAAATTCATTTTTTTTTTTTTGGTAAATCTAAATTTGTTTTCTCCTAATCATTTTTAAAAAGTCATATAATTTCTAAATTGACATTAATTGCAGAGTATAATATATTACAATAACTTTTCGATCATAATTTATTTAAGCTTTATTTGTTTAAGTTTTAGTAAGATTTTTTTTTCTTTCTAAGATTAGTAACAATTTTTAGCAATAATATTTAAATAATAAAATATAATTGTACATTAATATAATATAAAGCCATAAAACTATATGCATTTTTATAGACCGTAGATATATACTTTTTTCTGTCTCTTTCAATTTATTTCCACTATAAAGAAAAACAAATTAGATATAAATATTAAGGTATTTATTAGGGTGAGTGCATAAGTATATGTCACCTAGAAGAATATGTAGGAAAAAGATTAGGCTTTCCATTTTTTTTCCTAGTAAAAGAATATTAAGTAGCATTAAATGGCGAATGCTTTTACATCTAACAAAGTAAAGAAAAATTGTTTGAACTTGTATCATATACTGCAACATGCTTATTACCAAAACATCTACATCATAATGCAAATAAATTGTATTAATCTATACATGTGTTTGTGGAAGATTAAGAATTATATTGCAATTTATGAGTATATGTAATTGCTTTAAATATAGCAAAATAAAATAAAAATTCAAAATTTAAATTTTATTCATGTTAAAAAAAGTTTTCAAATGTTCATTATATATATATATCAAAAAAATATTTAGTTAAGTTTACAAATTTCAAAATTAAGCTACATGCTCGCAGACTATAATATTTTATATATTAAATTTAGTATATCCACAATACCGCTATTTATCATGTTTTTTTATTGTGTTTTTTTAAAAATATATGTATAGACTAAAAATTTTGTGAAGGCTGTAATCATAACATTAGAAATTTTCAATCTACTTAATAAATAAAACATATAATTCATTTTACTGAATATAATTTAATTTAACTTAGCCAAACTGTAGAATACATTAGTAATACACAAACTTTAGGAAAATCTGATAGTTATAGTTATAAGCCAATAAACATCACATGATCAATACGTATAGGCAATACCTATAGTGAGTCTTGCCTGTTTTAATGGTTATAGTTATAGTGATATTTTTTTTATTATATATATACATTTATTTTAAGCATTTATTTTTTTAGACAACATTTATTTACAATAATAATCCTTTAAATAAATAAATTATTATTAAACATTTCTTATTAAATTAAAGTTTATTAAATTTCATTTAGCTTTAGATACACACTTTAAATTTAATAATGTTAAAATATATCTTTAATTTTCTTTATATAAAGGCATGATAATCTCCGCCATTTTTTATTAGAACATTATTACTTTTAAAAAGTTAATGATATCTTAGAACTTATAGTCTAATAGAAAATTATTAATAATCATTTATCTATTTATTGATAACTGATTATTGTTTTGTATCAGTTAATTTTTAAAAATATGGCACCTTACAATTAGCACTGTGGTGTTTGCTGTAGTATTTGAAATGCTATTTGAGATATTATTTAACTCAAGAGATTTGATTGGTTGAAATATATTTAAAGTACTTTTATAATGTTTATTTATTTTCCATTAAATATAATCATAATGGAATAACCAACATTCTAAATAATGTTAATATTAATATCCTATAATCTTAATTAAACTGTCCATCATATATAAAATAACCATTTATATATGCCATCTTGGATCTTATAGAGATAACTTTGACCAATGATATTCTTGCTGACTGTCCAATCAAATACAGTTGTAGACATGTGGTCTTTCAATGTAGTCAAATATTAAACTTCCCATTTAAAAACTACTAGTATTGTGAATTAATAATTTGTAATCAAATACTGAAATAATTGATGAAAACAGCATTTCAAGATATAAATAAACATTAAAACAACTATTTTTCAAACTCTGTTAATTTCGCTACAACAATCTCTATATCATCTGCACTGTATATATAAATGGCTAATGATGTATGTTATATTGAATCTTATTGAGATGACAAATCTTTCAAATGATAATATTTAGCTGAAATTTAAAATAAACACAGATGTAAACATAGCTTTTTTCAATATTATTAAACATTATACTTTATAAAGTAGAGATAATTTCTACTCATTTTGAATGCCATTACAGATTGACATTTTCTATTTTTAGCCTGATGGGAGCTTTTATCAATGTTCAACTTTTGATTTCAGTATAAAATTTTTATTCTACATCATCATTATCATCATCCTCTACCATTATCAATCCACTGCAGGATGAAGGTCTTTCCATGTTCAATCCATCTTTTCTGATCTTTACCTTCTTTCTCCACATTTTCCCTGCACACTTTTTTATTTCACCTATACATCTCATATGTGGCCTCTTTTCAGGTATTTTACAATCTCTTGGAATCCAGTTTCAGATTTCAATTCCATCTATTATCATCGTTTCTAGCAATATGTCCAGCCCAACTCCACTCAGTCTTTTAATTTTTTTATTAAGGTCAGTAACACCTGTTTGTTCTCCTGCCCATATATTGCGTTTTCGATCTCTTCTTGTTACTCCCAACATTTATCTCTCCATACATTTTTGAGTGGTCTGAAGTCTTTGTATTGCTCTTTTATTAACTGTCCAAGTCTCAGATCCATAAGTAAGAATTGGTAAAACACATTTATTAAAATCCTTCCTTTTCAGACATGTAGGCATATTTTTTTTTAGTATCAAGTCCTGTCTACCAAAAGCACTTCAATCAAGTTTAATTCTATGATTAATTTCATTCATTATGTTTCCATCTGTATTAATAAACTGACCAAGGTATTTGTAGTTAGAAGAAGTCAACAGCTACAAATACCTTGGTATTCTATATTACAACTCAATGAAATGGATTTAATTTTTTAGAAGTTAATGTTTACAAATGAAAAAAAAATTTTAAAAAATCATATTTGAACTTTGCAAATATTTAAAGAAAGAATTTGTAATGAGAGCAAAAGACATTTTCATTATTCAGTAGTAGATAGGAAAACAGTATAAGTGAGCATCTCCAGAAAATCAGTGAAATTTTCTTTATTGAAATTTATTTTTAAAATGTGAATAAATAATATTAATCACTGAATAAATCTATATAATTCTACATTGAAATATTAAAATTGCTCTGTAATTTTTAGAATATCATAAAAGATCCTAACACAGTGTTGGTAATAACAGATAATGGCATTACACAGTCAGTTTCCCCAGCATAGACATCTTACGAGCTATAGTTTTCTTTGGTAACATTACAGACATATTTATTAACTTCTATTCTTAAAAGTTAATCACATGCTAATAAATATATGTTTTTGGTTTTAAATAATTATTGTGTGTAAAAGTAATCAGAAATATTTAATAAACCACATAAAATTTGTATTTTTATTATTTCAAAAATTTTCTCGAAGTAATCTTGCAAACACTATGGAAACTAGATATCGCATGAACAAAACTGTCAAACAGTGGAGGTGGAGGCAGAACCAAGCATTCAGGGTTAGACTTTAAATTTTATCAAACTTCCTGGAAAATGCTGACCTCTTTAGATTTTTTTGAATTAATAAATCAATAGTCACAGATTTAGCATTTTTTTTAAAAAATGTATAGAAATATTACTATAGATAGCCATAGAATAGTGAACTAAAGTGACAGAATTACCACATCTGACATTAACAACAATGTTAACTGTTTGAATTTATATAAAATGAATTAAATCACTGTAAATTAATAATCTATAATATAATATGGAATAACTAATCAATACAACAATTCAAATTATGTGTAAATAGTGGAATATAATCTGGGCAGTTTATTAAAAAGGCATGGATAATAATAATATTTGGAAATATGGTTATTCGGGTATTTACATTAATCTGAAATGCTTTCTTGATTATATATCATTGAAAACCAGTCAACACTTAGACAATCTCAATATCAATAATAATCAACAATTTCAAACTGTTGTCAAGGCAATTTCCTTTTTAACAATAACAACAGGTAGAAATTATTGATTGTTATTGACGTTGGGATTGTCTAAGTGTTGACTGGTTTTTAACGAAGACTTATAAACCCATTTAACTTTGAGCATTATTATGCTAATATATATATATATATATATATAAACCTTATTATGCTAATATATATATATATATATATAAACCTTAAAAGCATAAATCTAAACTATTCAATAAATAATCAAAATTACCTCAAATTCACAACTCAACCAGACTAGCCAAGAAAATAAACTCTAAAACATTACCAATGGTTTCACTGCTACAAGCAGACTTTTCAAGTGTAAAGAACTACAAAATAACAACATATATAAACTAAACATTACCCACAATTTTTCTTACTTCCCATACACCCTTAATATTAAAAGAACTTTTAAATAAATTAATTTCTTCAGGATTATAATTTTTTAATAATAAAGATAACTTCCCATACACTCTTAATATTAAAAGAACTTTCTTTTAATATTAAGAGTGTATGGGAAGTAAGTGGAATTGTGGGTAATTTTTAGTTTAAATATGTTGTTATTTTATAGTTCTTTACACTTAAGAAGAATGCTTGTAGCTATGAAACCATTGTTAGTGTTTTAGAGTTTATTGTCTTGGCTAGTCTGGTTGAGTTGTGAATTTGCAATAATTTTGATTATATATATATTAGTAGTAGTAGTAGTAGTAGTAGTATAAAATATAAATAATTAAAATGTTGAAATTGAAGGTAACTCATATTTTGAATAAAAAAAATTTTAGATTTTTTTAAAAAACTTTTAATTTTTACATTACTTCATTTGTTCATCACACAGTGACAAACTTTCCATACAGTAGTATGGCTTGCACTGAATCATCACTACTGTATGGAAAGTTTATCACTATATTACCTTTGTTTTGTTAAGATTATATGTATTTAGTAATAAATACTTATCACTTTCTTAAAAATGGGTATTGAGTAAATGGTATGCAACCATTAAACAGCAAAAAATGATCCAAATCTTTTCAAAATATATTTTTTCAATTACTTTATATATATATATATGTCAAAGCATTGACTGGGAAGTGAATCCGGGCCAGCTGTTTGGAAGGCAGCTTTGCTAATCACTAGGCCACCAACACTTGACAGATTTTTTTCAATTACTTTACTGATTCATCATATACTTATTCAACAAAGTATTACAGCTGATACAATGCTATACAAATATGCAATTTTTAATATGTGACAAATACTAGATTATATTGCATTTAAACAAATAATATATTAAATATAAAATTGAAATATTTTAAATCTTAATTAAATAATCTTATGTTAATCAATTTTAATAAATAATAACCTAATTTTATGAATACTCATTTAACCTCCCAGATGATATTCACAGCCACCCATCAATACTTCAATCAACAATATATGCATTTAACAGTGGGAATCCATTTTGAAATGTTAATAATAAAAATTTTATTTAAAAAAAACTTTCTGTAATGTGTTAGTTCTAGCTAAAATACTTAGTCAAGCGTTGGTGGCCTAGCAGTTAACATAGCTGCCTCCCAAGCAGTTGGCCCAAGTTCACTTCCCAGTCAACGCATTGTCAACAGCTATTGGGGATTATAAAAATAAAAATAAAGTTTGGAATCGATAAAAAATATTAATTAAGAGAAAATCAAATCATATTATGCAGAGGCAAAATTCTACTACTGTTCTTTAATTGCATTTACTTTTGTTTACATCATGAAAACAAAATATATTTATATATAATCTATTTATATTTTTATTACTTTTTTTTTAAATTATCATTTTCTTAAATAATATAAATAATATGTAACATCTATATTTTATTTGAATCAGTAAAATTATAATTGAAAATACTTCATTTGAAAATTTATTGATAGGAGGCAGAAAACAAACTGTAGACATCTATCAACATCAATTTTAATTTTTTTTTCTGTAATTAGTCAATTTGAATATCGTAAAGAAATTTTTGTTATTTGAAGTTATTCTTTAGTAATATATTTATAAAAAATACTAATTTTTTGAGTAATATTTTTTTTTTGTTAAAATACATTTTTTTTAGCTGAAGGCTAAAATAAAGTCCTTTGTTTTTATTATGTACTTCTGTTTATTTTTATTTATGAGTCATTATTTTATATTTACAAACTTGATATTTTATTTTTTAGAGTAATTTCATTCATTAAATTTGTCTTTTTAAAAAAATCTATTAAAAATAACAATAAATGAAATATAAAATAAGTTTTTATTCATTAAAATAATTACACCAAAATACTAAAAAGAATGTAATATGTTGATCAAAGATTTTGTTAAAGACTTAGTCTCTGAATTGAGTTCTACAAAAGCCTTTTGTTGACACTGCAAATGAATGCAGTTGATGTTAACAATAAAAATTTGTTGTAATCATTTGGTGATAAAACTTTAATTAAACTAAAACTTTAAGTGATCCTAATAGTTACTACTAGATTAATATTTTAATTCTAACCGAAATACATAAATATCAGCAGCTGTTAGTGATCCAACAGAAATAATATCCTTAATTTGTTTACATATTTAATATTTACTTTTTTAATATTTGAATACAAGTATAATTTATATAATTTGATTTTACATATAATTAGAGATATTTGACACACACTTTCAAGCTCCATTTGGCTATCTACTCTATCTCATACAACTGATACACATGACCACACACATATGAAAAAGATAAATGATCTCCAATATATATATATATATATATATATAGTGCTAAACCAGCAGTCATCAGTTAATCCAGATCATCATCTCGCTGACACATATATAATCAGTGCTTGGTTTATATTAAGATAGAAAATCTTCAAACTTTTATGGACAGGCTTCAATCTACTCCACATTCCAACTCTTCAGCCATCCATCCCATTAACAATTTGATGACAGCATGCATAAATCCCCTATTGATGCCAATGTTATTGACATGCCCATGTTGATTTTAAATCAATATAACATATCTTGTATAGAACAAACTCATGAGTGCTGGTTAAGCAAAAAAGATGTATATTGGAGATTATCTATCTTTTTTTTACATGTGTGTGGTCTTGTGTATCAGATATATGATATAGAGTGAATAGCTGAAGGGATTTTGAAAGTATGTGTTTAAATCCCTTTAACTATATTTACTTTTTGTAAATTTATTAAATATTTGTTTAAAATGTTTAACTTAACAACATATATTTGATATTTACTTAAGTTTTTATTTAAATGTATTTGCTTTTAAACAGAAAATTAATAAAATGAAAATTTCCTGATATCAAGCAGAAATTTCTACTTTCAAAAGCTTTTTATTATTTTTTTTTTGTAATTATATGTTGCTTTAATATTTTAAAATATATGTTTAATAGTAGAAATTTTGCTTAAAGCTAATTTTATTTAACTCTGCCCCTTTTTTTCTACTCATATCTAGTGAGATTTAGTTAATAATTCAATATTTTAATTTTAGGGATTAAATCTCTAATATTGTGAATCAATAAATTGGTCTTGATTTCTTAGAAATTTAAGTTTACAAATGAAAAAAAAATCTAAAAAATTATATTTGAAATTTCCAAATGTAGAAATGTGTATGCACTGGAAACAATGACTTTACGTTTACTGGTTTTTTTTTGTCATAATGTTATTGTAAAAATAAAAATTAAAAAAATATTTGTCAAACCAATTCCTGTTTTTAAATCTGAAGAACACATGATCACCATTTCTTATGTTTGCTTTTAATTGTTATTAAAACAGGCAAAACTCTCTATACATATTGCCACTCAGTGGAAGCCAGAGTAATTAATGGATGTCAAAAGGCTTGTGCATAAAATTCCCATCTAGTGCCTACTCATCCAATATCCCCAGACTAGTTTCTGGATTGTGGCCTTCATCAGTGAGGCTTCCATTAATTACTCTGGCTTGCAGCACTGGGTGGCAATATGTATAGAGAGTTTTGCCTGTTTAAATCTGAACAAATTATTTTAATCATAACAAAATCTAGGAAATACTTGTCTGAAATAGAAAACTGCATTTATATATTTTAAATTAGCACTAAAATTCAGAATCACAGCTGTTTGACAAGGTATTACGGCCATTATTGTTGCTGCTTCTGGCAGAATCTTATTTCAAATTTTTTAACTTGTATTTTTAAAAGTGTAATATATTATTAAAAAAACTAAATGAAAATATAAAAGTATTTTATTTTTAATAATTATAATAAAAACATTTTGTAAAAATATTACCAATAATTAAGTACACTACAAAATTATGCTCCGTTTTGTGTTATTGTTTAATAGAATAGAATGGGAGGTTCTTACTATTTGTATTCAAAAATTCAACCAATCAGCAACATCTAGATTTGTCAGGATCTTATTCATCTTATACTATGCAACAGATTGCTCTTATTGGTTTGTTAGCTACCAAAAAAATTTGAAGATGTCAATACTTCACAGAGCACTTTAATTCTAATTTTTAACACAAAATGACCATAAATACTAGTAAAAGTGGCGGGAGAAAGTGATTTTAAGTCACTGGTATAACAATGCTTTATAAGAAACTTTACCAAAAGTCCTTAGAATTAAATATACACCTGGGTCTCATTTTATGAAGTAGATAGGTTCCACAGAAAACCCACATTAAAAAAATAGCACCACAATAGACTTAACTTACTTTGAAAAATGGGGGATAGGTTCTGTATTTTTCAGAATTTGCATAAAAGCAAAGCAACGAGGAAAAATTACTTTAAAATTCACATTAAAAAAATAAGCAAATAAAGTATGACCAATAAAAAATTTCAAATATTTGAAAATAATTAATACAAGAGAAACTTTTTTTTACTTTTTTTATTAACTACAGTATTTAATTTTACATTTTTCATACATATTTTAATCATTACCGCTAGCGTTCATTTGTAAACTGGTAAGAAATCAGACTTGATATAATGTGATGTGATGTATTGTGGCTTCTCCTTAAATGAAGTCAAGAATCTCTCAGCAATTATGCCCAGAAAAACCTGTTAGCCACTTTATTTTTATTCATGATGTAATGTACAATTAGTGCCACTTTTAGTCTTGTGCTGTGTTAATGGTTTTCTGTTTTTATATTAAAAAAATGAGATCAAAATCAAAACAAAAAGATTAAACATTATCATTAAAAAGGTTATTTTCAGTTTATAAAATCTTCGTTTTTTATTTTAAAAATCTAAAAGATTATTTATTTCTGTTATATATAACAAAATACAGTTTAAAAGTTTAAATTTTTTGAATATTTATTGGAATATTTTTATATGTAAGTATAAATCTATTATTATTATTTACTTATTAGTATAAATAGGTTATTTACATAGAAGCTAAGTTTTAAATACAGCTTCAGACCATATTCACGTTAGCTGATATTTTTTAAAAAAAAAAAGTATTTAAAGTTAAAATAAGTTATTAATAATTTAAATTTTTTGATATCTAATAAATATAGTGAAATATGAAAGATATTAAGAAGAAACATGAGTCGCATTACTTCAAAATCGCATTAAAATAATCCGCATAAAACGAGACCCAAGTGTATATGATTTAATAGAGATTTTTTTAATTAAATATATATTTTTAGCATGAAAGTCAAAATAAAAACTTTTATTTTGATTATTTTTTTTTGTTTATTAATTTTTCATTATTTGCAAAATTGATATTTTTCATTTTTTGAATTTATGCTTTGAACAAAATTTACCAATATAAGCTGAGCTATGATTATATATATATATATGTGGGGAGATGATAATCTGGACCAACTGATGAGGTTAAGCATGAAATATGTATATTGGTGATTATTTATCTTTTCGACATGTGTGTGGTCCAAGTGTACCAGTGGTATGAAATAGCATGCATGGTTGAGGGTCATGGGAAAGTCTGAGTTCAAACCCCCTATATATTACATATATAAGTGCTGGTATGTAAAAGCCTGTTCTGTAGAGAGAAAAAATCATATTTCAAAAAATGTAAAGATAAAATAGAGAATAAGTTTAAATTTAGCAAATGCAATTGAAAAATAATAAATTAATCAAAGATAGGAATGTATTCACAAAAACAATCATGTAAGTAATTGAAAATAATTATAGTAAGTAAAAAAAACTTAACAGTCATTGTATTTTTTAACTCCAGAAAAGTATAAAAGTTAAAAGATATAAAAGATTCTAATCAGAATTGATGTGCATGTAGTTAAAAAATAAAAATTTAGTTTTTCATACAGATCATTTTACTGTCATAGTTAATGCAGAGAAATGATGGCTAGGATGAAGTGCTCAAGATAATGGCCCCTATACTAACCCAAATAAATAAAGATAATAAAGTAAAAGAAAGCAAAATACTGATAGTTTAATTGTGATTAATTTAATTAAAATTGTTAGTTATAAGTATTAGTGCAGTTTTAAATAAAGCAGTATTTTAAAAAATAGGAAAATGAATTATAGCAGAGGCTTTAGAGAAATAAAAAAGAAAACAAAAGATAAATTAAAAAAATAGGCTTAGTAATTTGAAATATTGAAGAGAATAAATTAAAAAAATTATTTAAGATAAAAAGAAATTGGATTGGAAAAATACTTAAAGATGAAAGAATTACGTATTGAAAAATGCATAATGAGCAAAAAAAAAGAAAGAAAGCTGATTGCTCTAAAAAGAAATGATTACACCCAAATGTTTGAAAAATATTACTGTTTATTAAACAAATATTAGATAAATGCTAAAAAAAAAAAATCCTACTAAAATTAATACTATAAAATGTTAAAAATTATAAACTTCTATTTATTATATTCTTTCTCAATAAATAATATTAAAATTTATTGTTAATTATTTAAACTGGTTCCAATAAAAATGTCAAAATAAAATTTTAAAATATTTCTCTTTTAAATTAATGAGATGAATTTTACATATTCCTTTAAAAATGATATAACTCACAATCATGTGTTAATGCAAAATTTTTCACATCTAAATACGTGAAAAATAAATGTTTATTTTAATTACATTTTTATATATCAAATTAATGCTACTATAATAACATTTTGAAATTGATATTTTAGATAGAAGTGCAATTGATAAATTGTGTTTTCTCTGAGAAACGCATTATTCTAACTTTATCTGGATCATCTTTTCCTCCGTGCAGTTTAGAACAAAGGTAGAATGATTGGATTAAATGGATTAAGATTTTAGGATTAAAACTCAATTGTCACTTACGAGTGCTTGAACACCAAAAAATCTCTCAAGGGACTAACAATTCAATTACTTATTTTATTTTATTTTTGTGGCAGTGTAGCTGTGATAGCGTTAAAAGCATTTATTTAATATTTTCACTATTAAAAATATACTTCTCTCAGTCTTTTTTGTTATTTATGACACAGACTTATGTGTGTGTATGCACATGCACGGATAGAAACTAAGCAGTAGATAAAAATTGATTCATATACAAATAAAAGGATAAATTTATTTATTAGATAAGTGAATGTATAGAATATTAAATTATCAAAATTTTAATGTTAAAATAAAGATTTATGAAATAAAAAGAAGTCTAAATGAAATTTAAAAAATCAAATTATAATAACAATATTGTCATAACTTTTATAATAATTGACATACAATTTTTAAAAGTGGCATTTTGATGATTTTAAATAAGTTAAAAATAGAAGAGTGTATATCCTATAGTTGATATACAATTAAGAAACATAATTTAGTTGTGTCAGAGTTGATATTAACTTTTAAACAGAGATTGACAGTTGATATTTTTAAAAAGATATTTAAAAAAAAAACTTTTTGGGGTTTTTTTTAATCTCAATTAAGAGTAAAATTTAAAAAGTGAGATCATTATTTATTGAACTCTCTTTTTAAAATGGTTAAACAAAGCTTCTAACTTAAATGTGAATGTTCTAATTTGAGATAATACTGTAATTTAAACATTTTATACATTAAGAAATCAAAAATGATTATAAAATAATACAGTTATAAAATTAAAAAAAAGTATAATAATAATAATTTTTTTAAAAAAAAGATAGACAGAGTAACCATTTGATTAAATGACATCATGTTATCAGGAAATGAGTGATTGAGAAATGATCCCATTGCAAATTATAAAGATATTGCATGTAAAATTTATGAATTTAAATTTGTGAATTTCTATTTTTTGATTTAATATTTCTGTTCACCTGCAGATTCTGAGAATTATGATATAGCAGAAGCCTATACTATTTTTTTTAAATAAAGAATATTAAAAAATTCAAACAGCTTCATTTGAAAAAAAACTAGATTTCCATATTTTATAGGAAAGATAATCATCATTGTCAAACATTGGTAGTCGAGTGGTCAGCACAGTGGCCTTGCAAGCGGTTGTCCCAGGTTTGTGGGTTTGCTTCCCCGCATGCTTTGACACATGGGAAAAAAAGGATAATCATCATAAAACTTTTATTAATCCATGTTCAAAATCAAATTACTGGAAGCTTTATTTTTTATACACCTGATTAAGTTTGCTTTGAATATAATAATGTACCTAATACATAAATTTAATTATACAGTATAACTTAAGTAATATTTATTAAGGCTGTAACCTCAAGAATATGTGCTTGAAAATGTGAAGGTAGGGACCTCTACAGGTCTTAACCACAAGCTTACGCTTTGGAAGAAAAATGATAATCTTTAAAATAAAATGAAAAAACTGAGATGAAAAATGAAAAAACTTTTAATGGAGAGGAAAGTCAGAGAATTGTATTCTTTCTATTAAAATATGTTAATTTTATTATTTATATGAATGTCTGTAACAGGAATGATTTAAATTAACTACTTTTTAATGATTTAAAATAAATTTATTGTGCCTTTAAAATGAAAATTAAACGGAGGATAGTTTTTTCAGGTTCAACAATAAGGCCAGATGGAATTGATTTTCCTAGATCCCATTAGAGCCTTATCAACAGATTCAGGACCACCTATAGTCCATTATACTCATCTGCTTTATATATAAAATATAACACTCACTGATCTATGTAATTCTGGACAATCACAAGCTATAGACCATACAGACAATCACTGTTAAATCTATGGCTACGGTGTGTTGAATTGAAGAATTTGAAAAAGCCATTAGTGAATCTATCTCCTAGTTGGAATCACTATGGGTAATTTTATATTTTGTTAATAGCTAAATAAATAAATAATATGTATAAAAAACAGACTTTTCTTTAAATAATGTTTTTATATAAACAGCTGACTAAAAAGTAAAAAAATAACAAGTAATCTGAGGGTGTCATTTTATAAAACTGCTTGAAACCTTTTTGATTTTTATGGCCTCAAATGCTTTTATGGAACAACACATGTTTTTTAGTTGGTTTACTGTGTTGTTTTTCTAATTTTTAATGGGCTGTTATTTAAAAAAAAATTTTTTTTTTACTTATTTTTTTTTTTTTGACTTTTTAATTACATTTTTACATTTACGTATTGTTTTTAAAAATGGTTGTTTAAACTACAAAAAAAATCTAATAAAAATTATAATTTAATAAGACATGAAAATAAAAAATACACCTTCTAACAAATGAATTCTAAATTTAAATACGTGATTGTCTATCATATAAAAATATTTATGTATTGGCCTTTTAATTAAGTACAAGTTAAAGAATATTAACAAATTTTATTCTACAAATGTTAATGTTTTCATCAGGTATATTTTATTTTAATTAATTTAATTATCTAATTAAGTAAGTGTTAAATTAGTATGAAAACATTTTATTCTACAAATACAATATTTTTGTTGGCTCATTTATTAAGGAGTTTTCCTGGAAAGCATATAAGAATGGATTTTTTTCATTGTTAAAAATTCAAAAATGTAGACATACAGACAGAAACATAGACAGGGCAAGTTAATATAAAAGCATTTAATCCTACAGCTTTTTTGTTAAATAGTAATACATATCTAAATAAGTTTCATTTGATAACTTTCAAAAAGAAACTAAACTTTTGCAAAAAGATTAAATTATTCAGCTAATATTGACTTTAAAAAAAATCGAAAAGGTTATATTCAAACAAGATAAAAATGTTTTTTTAGAAAGTTTTGCTTTAAATTGTTTAAATAATTGTTCTGTCATTCTTTTTAAGATTGTTAGTAGATAAGGAGGAAGTAGCTTTTAAGCAGCCATTCGTAGAGTAAAAACTTCTGCAGGTTTCCCCATAAAGTAATAGTAAAAAAAAAAAGTTAAATTTATGGCTTTCCCTCCTACTAAGACCATTAGATACTTATTTTCCAGGTAATAGCAGAATGGATAGTCGATATTATTATGGCTTAATTATCTGGAGAAAAAGACTGCGTTTCTTGGAATCTGAAAAAGTTTTTTTCAACTGTGCATTGGACAGATTTAAATCTCATAGAATAAACATAGCTGGTAAATGCATTAATTGCTATATATAAGAGCTTTACGAATATAAGCAAATCTGTTAATTTATCAAACAATTTAAAGGACATTAAAAGTAAACATCGGCAAGTAATAATTTTTCAATTTAAAACAAGAGTTTTACCCCCTTAAGATTGCCGTGTTTTAAGAACATTGATTTTTTTTTCTTGAGTTGATTTGAAAAGAAACAGTAGTAAATCCGTCCAAAAACAACATTGGAATTAAACAAATTTTCCTTAAGTTTGTTTTAAGTTACGTATATAAACCTAATCTTTGACGTAGTTCATTATAAGTCTGTATACCAGTGGCCATCTTTCTCCACTAATTTATAGGTTTATTCAACTACATTTTCATTTATAACTATAAGTACAACAGTTGTGACTCCAATCTTTTTACCCCTTCCCCCTTGATCTTTATTTTTTTTTAATTAATGAACTTAGAACTCTGAAATCCTTTATGGGTGATTAATGATAATCTTAATGATGAAAACTATTTAGAATACCGATATTTTTAATAATTAAATAATTAAAAACAAATAAATGAATATATAACAAAATGGTATATAATATCAAAACACAATTATTTCATATACATATGCAAAAGTGCGTGTGCTCATATATATTTGTATTTTATTACATATAAACACTAATGATAAAGTAGATATATTTGCATATACATTCTAATCAATATTTTTAATTTACTTTTGTATTAATGGATACAGATAATATTAACAAAACTGGAAATTTTTAAAATGTAACTTATAAAAACCATAATTTAAAGATAAAAATAAAAGAGCGTTGTTATCTTTTTATAAACTTTATTATATGTTTAATCGTTTAAATTTATTATTAAGTTGGAAAGAAAATGATTGAAATAACTGAATATTAAGTATTTGTTTTTAATTCTTTTTTTTTAATGAGATTTATTTATTTATTAGTTTTTAATTCTTGTTAAGTATTTTTCATAAACTTTACGTATTTATTTAATTATAACAGAAGTAATATTTGTTTACTTTTAAACTTTTTTTGGAAGTTTGAAATAAACCCGTAAAAAAATAACCTATCTCTATATATCTCTTATCTATCTTTGTGTCTCTTGCCCAGCTCTTTCTCTTTCTACTTCTCTCTTTAAAACATGTCGCTTTTCTTTCTGAAGTACTTCGTCATTATGTCTAAATGTATTTTATCCTCTACCATATTTTCTTAATGGAAACAATCAACATTGCATTTCTTTAGAATGCCTTTGAAATAATGTTTATAACATAAACGCAAAAATCAAGTTCAAATTCATCATAAAACACTCTTATAAGAATTTTTTTTATTATTCTTCAATTTTATATGTCGAACCCAACAAAATTGTGATTTTACAGATGTGAACTCTATAAATACCATATCTATCAAGTTGGAGAATATATTGATTGGTTTTATTATCTTATCATTGTAATTTTAAAATTTGTGCTGTATCCTTAAATGAAACGTTTACAATATTGTTATAATGCTCGTCGATATGGTCTCATTCTTAATTCTATACAATAAAAAATAGATCAAATAACAGCTCTATATACAGATAACATAGGTGCATTTCTCTTTGAATGAAATACCCTATTTATTTATTTTTTTATGTGTCAAAGCGTTGTCTGGGAAGCGAACCCCGGGACAACCGCTTATAAGGCAACCGTGCTAACCACTCGGCCACTTGTTAAAAGCAGAAGTAACATAATGGAGTCTATCTTGCACCATGACACCTAAGTTCATCATATATTTAATTTGGTTTACAATCTCAAGTTATTAATCAATCATCCAAGTTAAAAGTAAAAAAAAAAAAAGTGTTTTTTTTTTAATATTAGTTATTAAACAAAAGTATTTATATATTGCATTTGTCTGAAGGCTTGTGATGATGGGACATTATTAGATGTGATATGTTGAACTATTTCCATCATCTGTGTGAATGTTGAATGTTTCACAAATTTTAAACTTTATTTAAACTTTCTACATACAAACAACTTGTTAGTAATAGCGCACAAATAGACAACAGAGTGTTTGTTTGTCTATTTGCGCTCTATTACTAACAAGTTGTTTTAATTATAAATTTATTAAACGCACAGCACTTTGATTACGTAGTAATATTTACTGAGGCTATAACCTCGATAATATGCGTATAAAATGTGATAGTAGGGACCTCTACAGGTGTTCCCTACTATCACATTTTATACGCATATTATCGAGGTTATAGCCTCAGTAAATATTAACAAGTTGTTTGTATGTGGAAAGTTTAAATAAAGTTTAACATTTTCTATACATTCAATATTCACTCATAGTTGATGGAAACAGTCCAACATATGACATCTATTTATATATTGCATTCAAAATATTAACTACATCTTTTGAATTGGCTAAAATATCTCAATCATCAACATATTGTAAATTCAGAATCCACTAAAATGAAGTTCTCATTTTTATACTTTTAATTGATTCAAATTTAAAATTCCATCATCAAATAAATGTGTATCATCTATGTATCTTGATCTGTTTCAAGAATCTGGCCTATAAACAATTCCAAAGACTTTTAACATCACATGATCCATTGATTACTCTGTCTTGCTTTGAGTGGCACTACTGAATGGAGAGTTTTGCCAGTTTTAATAAAGTCGTAGAACTGTTAGATTATTTGAGATGTCTTGATCAAATCAATAAAAGCAATATATATATATATTGTCAAGCATTGTTAGCTGAGAGGTCAGTGCAGTCACCTTGCAAGCAAGCAGTTGGTTACAGATGGTTGTTGCGGGTTCGCCTCCTGGCTGATGCTATGACATATGGAGAAAAAACAAATTATGTTTTTGTTTCCCAACCTTTTTGATGTAGTCTTGGAAACAAAAACAATGCATATAGTGATTCTTGATTTTCTAAAACCATAATGAGTCTTTGGTACTATTCATCTCTAATTTAAAGGAACCTACTCAACAAAAGTTTTGAAAATATCTTTGTTATAATGGATAATAATGATATTCCAGATAGTTATTGCAATACTACAGATTTTCTTGTTTTTAAAAAATTAGAATAATAGAAACATTCTTAAGATCAGGTGACTCCACCACTACTAGAAATTCCACTATTTTTGAAGCTAAGATATGATCGCAATATTTTAAAACTTGTTCAAATATTTTATCAGAATCTCCAGCCTTTTTAATTTTAAGATTACAAAGAGCTGTTTTGACTCCACTGGGCTGGATATCTTTGTCAGAATCTAAATGAATAGATAAAGTGGATATATCATTAAAAGTTTTCATCTCAATTCTTATATCACTATTTAAAATATGATCTAAGTATTCATTCCACATGTTTAATTATCATTTATAAGAACCCCATTACTGTATTTAATAGGATTGTAATAGTTTCTTATGTCCCTATGTTGAATACAGTGCATTAAAAATAGTTTTGCAAGTCTGTTTTCCATTTGACAGTTTTAAACTACACCACTAATCATTTTTAAGCTATCTTGATAGTCATTGAACTTTTGTCCTCAAATCTCTATTTATTATGAAGTTCTACATTTAATTTATTATTTTGCCAAGTAGAAATATGTTTTTTTTTTCTAGAATTAAATTATTAATCATTATTATTTTGGGGGAGGTCCAAGAATATTTTATATCTAATAGTTACAAAATAGTGCATGATCAAGATTAATTTTCTTCTGCATAATTATACACACACACACACACACATATATATATATATATCCATAATATACTTCTTAAGAGAATTTCATACCTTAATAATATGAAAGTCCTGAAAGTCCAAATTAAGCCATTTTAATGTTTAATAACATATATATTTAGTAAAATTAAGAACAGATTGGAAGCCTTTGAAATGTGGACATAGAGAAGAATGGAAAAAAATCAGCTTAATGAAATAATAAATGAAGAACTTCTTAAAAGAGTAAATAAAAAAAAAGATTGATTGAGAAAGTCATAAAGAGAAACTGGATTGGACATATATTAAGAAGAAATTATAATTTAATGGAAGATGTTTTGAAAAGAATGATGAGTGGAAGCAAGAAGTAAAGATAGAAAAGATTGGAATTGTTGGTTGATATAAGAGATGGGAAGAATTAAGTGGAAATGAATAGCTGAGCAAAAAATAGAATGGAATAAAATAATGGATGAATTGATAATGTGATTACTTTCTGGACCTGTCCATGGGATAGACTATTGTTAATCGTTTGATATAGTAGATATTTCTAAAGAACAAACATCAATTTTCTTGTGAATATGATTGTCATAAGATCTATTTTTTAGTGCAACTATCTTTTTAATATTGAAGGTAAATCTATGATATTCAACAATTTGCATTAGTAAATGCTCACTTAATATAAACTTTTCTTATACTCTGAAATTTTAGCTCTAATCTATTAAATGCCATTGTTTTGAATATACTTGCATCCATGTTCATTTATAGCGATTTTTTTCCTTAAACAAAGTGTTTATATTACTCAATCTATATATTGTGCAAAATGCATTGTATTAACTTATAGCACGGATACAATTATTTTCAAAACATATGACTGAAGTCTATTATTTGTATTACTGTATTAAAGTCTCCAAGAAGAAAAATGAGGCTTTTTAATGATATTGCTATATTAATAATATCTCAAAGGAATAAAAGCTTTCTTTCTTTGAATACTCTAAATGAACACTGATATCATTATACAAAGCAAATTCCAACACCATTAGCCTTTCATTGATATAATGAAGAATTCCAGAATAGAAAATAGTAAATTAGATTATATAGAAAATCCAATACTATGCATTTTCTTTTTACTGATTGATCTATTCTTTGGGGGGAAAACCTATAGCCATTTACTTGTTCTATTAAACTTTTTTTCTCTGGAAGACAAAGAGAAGATATATAGATTTTAAATCGTGATACCTCTTTAGTTATTTGTGATGCCTTCCAGTCTAATCTTGAACAAGTATCAAGTATAAAGTTCACACATTCCATATATCTATATTTATAAATATATATATACTTCCACTGAGTTATTATTTACCACTATTACATATAATAATAATAATAATAATAATAATAATAATAATAATAATAATAATAATAATAATAATAATAATATATGTATATTTTGATATGTATGTGTGTATTTTATATATATGTATGTAAAATGATGGAGATATATATATATATATATATATTTGATTTATATATGATTTATACATATATATATTTGAAATGATAATTATGTATTTGTATTATTCAAATCTTGTAGCTCTGACGAAGACTGCTGGACAGTTGAAACTGTAAGAAAATAAAGAAGGTTAAGAAAATTACTTGCATTAAAGTGTATATGAATGACGTATTATAAGTAATATATAATAATAATAATAATAATAATAATAATAATAATAATAATAATAATAATAATAATAATAATAATAATAATAATAATATATTATTATTATTATTATTATTATTATTATTATTATTATTATTTCTATCACTTTAATGATTAATCTGCCAGGTATGACAATTTGGTCAGACTGTATGAGTCTTGACACTTTTAGATCACATTTTCTAGGCTCCTTCCATTTTACTAATAGTCAGGAAATCTCTAAATAGAGTTGCCTAAACATATAATTTTTGTTAGCTGAAAATTCTGTTTCAAAACAGTTCCAAATCAACTCATTACTGATTGTATCTTGATCAAAGATTACAATTTTTAAGTTGATCTCACCAATGCTTAGTCAATTTTTGAGAGCTTGAAATAAAAAAAAGAGAGAACTGGGGTCATAAATACTGGGTGTGTAGCTAAAGGATAGAAATATGAATGTGCAAATGCATAATTGCATTATTACACTTTATGCTTAGTGTAAAAAGATAACAAAATGACATGAGATGCTCAAGTCGATTGGGCCTACACTAACTTAAGAGACTGAAGAAAAAAAAAGTAAGACAAAAAATACTGTTATGAAAACAGCATATAACCTTTGACTAAACAACAAGACAGAAAAAGATACTGTTGGTCAGGCATTATTTATTTTTTATTTACAATTAACCTTCATATCTAAAGGTTATTCTACTATCTTGATCATCTGTGAGAAACCACATCCAACATTTATATACTGTAATGGTCAGAAAACGTGTGACTCATAAACATAGTGCAGAATTCGACCACCATACAGAACAGCAGCACCATCGAGTAGCGAAGTCACCCATGGTACTGAGTTTGAACATAGTTTATCGGTTCCACAATATAATCCACGAAACAATGCATCTGATGCGACATTAGTAAATATTTCCTTAGGCACGGTGGTCAGGGATATGCAAGAGACTCATGATTTTCTCGAGTTAGCCAATAACCAAACTAATATTAATTAAACATTCATATTTACATAATCGAGGAAATATTATATAGAATGGGTATCGAATAAATGAAACATAACTGCAGACATATAGTTTAAAATTATTTATTAACACATTTTAATAAGATCATTTACTAACAATATTTATGGATTAAAAGCTTCAGTAGCGGGATTTGCGACATGATTATATTTTAAAGAATACATTTATTTATTTAGACATTATTTTATATTGAGGATTTCAGTAGCGGTATTTCCGATACTGAAATGTTTACAAAAGGAATTCACTTATTTGAAGGCGTAATCTAGCTACCTAAAATTCTCGAGTAAGTATTTCTAATGCATGCCTTGGGAAATTTACACCTTTGCAAGGCAAGAGTCTAAAGTATGGGTTATAAGAGTAATGGCAGACATATATTTATTTAATTAAAATATTTATTTATAACTAAGGGCAAACATTTATTTGAGAGTGAATTACGAAGATAATGCAGAGGCGAAGTGATATATAGAATAATAGAATTGAGTAAAGGAACACGTGGTACGCTTTAGAAAGGCGATATGGAATGGCAGTATATTGAAACTGCAACGCCGCGAATGGGTTTATAAGAATGTCGGGCTGGTCTCTGCCTCGACCTGACGAAGTAAGGTGTCACATAAGCATAACCAGGGACAAGCGGTACGTGTCGCAATTTGCCGGCTGGCTGCATGACATTGTCAAATCCCACGGGAGCACCCATTATGCCCGCTTGTGTAGGACAACTGGGGTTAATTTCAACCCTGAAGAATCCGGAAATTTCATGGCGGAATGGGTCATGGCATCTCTAAAACATAACACATGTATAATGTACAAACAATTAGGATGAGATTTAAATAGATTTCTAATTCGGCCCTACATTATCAACATTTACTAAAGAACGTTGGTGACTCTCAAAGAAATGTAATTTTCTGGAATTATTCATGATGATTTAATAAATACAAAACAGATATAAATTGGGAATTATTGTAACTAATACATCAGCCATTTGCGAAGTAGTAGACCCCTGCATTACAATAAATGATGCCATTGAATGCATGTCGATTTATATGGAAGTTAAGTTATTTAGGAAAATACATATTAATGAAAATGTGACACGCATTCACTGTTTCAAACGATCATAGATTTAAACTTTGAAAATAGAGACGATTGTGAGCATGCAATAATTAGATAATAAATATAGATAAAATGTAGATTTTAAAAATACGCACCCAAGATAGAATGAGGTAAGCTAGATTAGTAAAGAAATTTACACATTACGTTAATTATTCAGTTGTAGTTATACATATGGTAGTTTTTACATTTTATAATTTAGATAAGTAGGATGAAGAAGAGCTATAGCATATTATTAGAGTACTCTAGAGTTTGAACACAGACAGGTACCTGTTTTATAAGAAGTTTTCTGATTCCATTAGTTTAGCAGCAAAAAGTTCACGAGTGGCAATTCTTTCTTGTATTTAGATATTTCATTTTCTTTCACAGCAGCAGCAGCTTTCTCATTCATTTCAGGCAGCAGATCTTCATGGTGAATTTATGCCGGGCAATGGAAAGTTCGGCATCTGACAGGCCATCTCCCGATGGAGAATAATCTAGGTGCTTTACTCGGTCATACCTTGGCAGGAACAAATTATTTTTATTATTTTTGGAGACTCTCAGTGATCGAGAGCAAAGCTAAAGTTTAAGGGAATGTCTCCAGCAAGTCTAAGATGGCCTCTTTTTTTATCTTGATCTTTCACATTTTTGTTAAGATATTTTAGGTTCTACTTAATCTGCCCTGAGGATAATCAATGCATTTAGTTGGTTTTTTTTAATTAAAGAAAGCTGCCGTTCTATTGTTTACATTTTACATTTACTAATTATATTTTGGGGAATTTTTCTTTAATTAATCTATTATCTATCACTGACCGATGCTTTTCAATTTCAAAGACAAAAAGGGAACATAAGATTATTTTAACTTTTAATTAAATATTACATCAGATTTTTTTAGAATTATTATTAAACGAAATTTAAACAAAGCAATAAATACGAACTTTATAATGCAAAATAAATGATTAAAATTATACAAAATTATATAACTAAAAGAAATCTAAATTATATTATTTTATCCCTATTTATTGCGTTTAATTTGAGATCGAAATGTGTGCGTGTTTATGCTGAATTCTACATATATTTATACATTTTTAATATTGCTACACACACACAACTCAATATCAAAAAGTTTAAATTTGGGCGGGATAAACCGGTCAGTGAGAGACGACAGAAAAAGGTGAAACTTAAGATTCGAATACGAATCTTACTGTTTCAATACATGTATATATATTAAGACTGAACATCTCTCAATTACTACCTTGTATATTAAGTAATGTTTTATGCTATATACATATTTATATCTTCAGCTTCACCCATGTAAAATCAACAGTAATATTAAACAGACATTTCAACTGGATAATTTCTATTACCAACTGGGCAAATAATGTTATTTTCAAAATCATTGTAGAAATACTGCAATCAACAACATGTGAAACAAGATTTAAATTCCAGCCAATAAAAAATAGAAAATTTAAAACAGGAAAAGGAGAATAGTGATAATAAATGAATAATCTACTATATAATTAATAAGTTTTGATTAATGACTTTAAAAATGTTCAAAATATGGAATAATCACTTTTAGTTTTATATTGAATTATTTATCTATTGTAATCTCCTCCTCCCCTCTTTATATTTTAAAAATTTTTACTTTTGCTATTCTTGGATAAATATATAATTCTTTAAGTGTTGTCTATGTCAACCACTCTCATAGGTCTTATTCACTTTTTTTTTCCTTCAATTGCATTTTTTTATTTCATTGGTAAAATAAAATAATTAAAATTAGGCTAACATTATGATATTTAATTTTTATAAATCTGATCTTTAGTTTAAATATTGTGAAAAATAAAACTATTTTTCTATAACTACCATTTACAGTAATTTAAAGATAATTAAAATAATAAAAAACAGCTAGATATACATTTACTTAAGAAAAACAATGCTTAATTTTTATATATGCTAGAATAATACCATTTTTGTTCCCCATTATATATGCTTAAATTTTTTTGAAAACATCATCTAATTAAAAAAAATAAAATATATACTATATTTATAAAGTTAATTCAAGTTAATGAAAAACCATTAAAATAAAATAATTATCTTTAGAATTCTTTTTGCTTTACAAATAAATTTTAAACAAATGGTTCCAGTTTCTGCATTATATAACTTTTTTGTTTGATGATAACATCTGACATCTAAATATAAAAATAAAAACCAAAATATAAATTTATTACTAAAACATTTAACAGATAATTTCAAGTCAAACAATAAATAGTACACAGATCATTCAAATACTTACACAAGTAACTTCATGATTCAGTAAATATTATTGATACAATTATTCCAAGATAGCCTCAAATTGTATAACAAAAAGCTAATGAATTAACTTATTTTTCATTAAATAAATATTAACTTTGTAAACAGAAATAAAAATAATAAGTAATCAAACAAAAGATTTTCAGCTAAAAAATATGATTAATAAAAGTACATTATCCATTATTTCTGTATGTTTAAGATAAATTTTATTAAAATGTAAGCTCAAATAATGAAAATATTTTTGGAGTATTAAAAATCAATTTTTAAATTTTAAAAAATCAACAAAAAACTATATTAAAGTCATTGATGGTATTTTCTGTTTGATGACAATACATTTTTAATAATTTTCTGCTAAAAAATAAGTATATTCAAACAAAAGCTAAATGTAATATTGTATACTTATTAAAAAACAAATGTTTAATAATTTTGTGAAAAATATTAACAAGCAAATAAACAAATAAAATATAAACTTAATTTTATATTATAATGATGTCAATAAAAACATGTTATATAAGTACAGAAGTGTATTTTCTTCTCAAGAGTAATTCTGTAGTGCTGTATTTTACTTTCATTGAATTTCCATTTGATGTTAACATCTAGATACTGTAACTGAAGTTAAAATCTTAATCCTTTCAATGGTTTTCAACTATGAAATAACTCAAGCCTAAATTTTATTGATAACTTTTTCTGTCTTATGATATTAGTGGATCCATATAATTAAAATCAGTTCAGTCCAATTGCAGCACTAATAAAATGTTTACATAAAAATCATACAAGGAATTATTTTTGTTCTATGTGTTTTTATTTGGAGTTCCTCTTCAGTTTACTGTGATAATGTGATGTTATTAAAACAGGCAAAAATCTCCATACAGTAGTGCCACTCAGTGCAAGCCAGAGTAATCAATGGATGCCAGAATGTGCATAAAATCCCTATCTAGTATCTACTCATCTAGTATCCTCAGACTAGTTTCTAGCTTGTGGTTTTCATCAGTGACAAATGGTGATCATGTGATATTTAGTAGTATAATGTGATGTTAGAATAATACATATGGATGAACTCAAATAAGATTTCTTTTATGCCTGTTTTCCATGAAAATTTTCATTTTAACACACACACTAGATAGTATATTACATATGGATATATTTGTAAACATCACTATGATTGGTAACAGTTATTAGAATATTAATAAAGTATAATATATTAATTTTGGTTATTTTTACTTGTATATATATAAAATAATACTTAAATAATAAAATGGGTATATATTTAATAAATTTTTGATATCTCCCAAAAAAGCCTTCATAGTAAAATGATGATAAGTAATGCAAATGATTTAGTAATGCTTTACTAAGTACAGTATAGAGGTTCCTACTGTCGCATTTAAGTGCATAGTCTTAAGGTTATAGCTTTAATATATATTACTTTTGAGTATGCACTTTACAAATTATTAATTACAACTTTAAGTATAGTATAATAAAAGTAATGTCATTTTAAACTGAGTGTTTAATATTTTAATTGCTCTAATAGAATGACTGATTTTGGAGTTTGAGATTCATTAATGGGAGTCCATCACTTCTGTCATGTTCATAGAAACTCCTAAGCAATTGATTTTTTTTTCTAGTCTATAATATAAATGTGGTTGATGTGATTGCAAAACATGATAAGGAAATGGCTGCAGCAATGTGTACAAGTAAGTCCTGCATGATTTTTCCAATTTAATATTATTACCCAATCTAGTTTTTACATTTCATTAATTTTCATTATAACCAAATGAATAAATGGTTGGTATTAATTATTGTATTTATTTTGGCATATGAATTTTTTTAGATATTAACAAACTATCATCAATAAACACATACAGATTCCAATTAGGTAATGGATTCATTGTGGGGTTTTGTTAAGTGCTTCAATTTTAGTATTGTATCCATAAATTCAACATATGGTTCACTGAATTTTGCTCAGACTCAAATCAGCATCTTTTTTCTTTGATGTTCAATCAAGAATCTACAACATCAAATTTATGATGTAAAAATTGACTTTTCATCAGGTTTTAAACAAGGACATTTCACTCTGATTTTCCTAAATGTCCTGGGCAGTTTATGATCATTGCACTCATTTGCTATTTAAATTAATTTAACATCTACTGACCTGTGTATATAGATAGATATCAACAAGAACAAATCATTAATATTAATATTGAACACACACGCATATAATAATTTTTAAAACGCTTTAATATGTCAAATGAAATATAGCCTCAAGTTAAAAACAAGCGACAACGCAAGAGATTCATTTTTTATCCAAACGACTGAATGTACAAGTGTTATATTATACTATTATTTACATATAATAACTATAAATACTAAGTCACAAAAGTATTTATTAATATTAAAAAGAAGTCAGTTATATATGTAATCATTGTATATAAACTAATTTCAAATATTGTGTGTTATAAGACTGAAGTATCAAGAATATATATTATTAAAAATATATATTTAAGTAAGATTTTAATAGGTGAAATATCATTATTTTTTATAAAGCAAATACATATATAATTATATCATTGTCTGAATATAAATAATTAAATTAAAGTCGTTTTATAAGTTTGCCTTTTATCTTATAATACACAAAATATTCTCATTCCTAATATACACGTATATTAACTGGTTTTACGAGGGGAGCACATTTATATAATTAAAGAGCAGTTTTGTTTTATCGGATGTTTTTTTCTTCATACCATTTATATACGGTAAAGTTTTAATACTTAATGAAAATTGAATGGCTTTTTTTTATTATTGTTATTTATTTATTACGTATCCAGTTGACACATCTATGGCCTAAGTTTTAAATCCAGCTACAGCTTGGAATTTTTTTCAGATAGTTACATTTATAGACAACTCTAAGACCTTTCGAGATAGCCAGTCCACAGGGAACTAGTTAGTGTTTGATAAATGAGTATTTAAATATTTTTAGTTAGATTAGAAAAGAAAACAATAAATTCTTATTTAACTAGTCATTAATGATGAATCTTACTCACTTTTCCTCTGCTAAGGGAGATCTCCACATCATTGCTCTTTAAAGAAGTGCTTCAAACTGTTTACCGTAACTATTTATCTGGTGGTTTTTTAAATTGCAGAATGAGATTTGATTTATTTTTAAAATATATATATATTTTTGTTTACATAATTAAAAGTGAATTTGTAATATTCATTTCAAATAATAATTATTTTCTGTTTTTTATTTTAGCTTTGTATAAACTTCGGCCGGGAAGCGAACCCGCATATCCGGGACAACTGCTTGTAAGGCAGCTGTGCTAACCACTCGGCCACCAGCGCTTGACTATTTTGGGTTTTGAAATTACTTTGTGTTTTTTTTTTGTTTATACTTTATATTATTATTTCATATTTTTGCATTAGACTATTTACTTATTTATTAGTATTCCTATTTCGTTAAATTTTTAGGCTCATTGTTTTATGAGAACGTGAACTTCTTAGGCCATCATATTTATAAATTATTACTAGTATTGATTCATATTTTTATAATTTTTATATATATAATTTTTTTTAAATTTCGCTAGCTTATTCTCTGTTTAATATTATTGTTAAATAGTAATAGTTATATAACAAAAATGTATATTAAATATAATGGATAAATTATTACATATTTATTAAATCTATATATATATATATTAGTAACTTTTCGTAGTTATGTACGATGTAGTTAAACCGATTTTCTTTTTTCTTTTTCGTAGCTAATGTGTGTATTTATTTATTTTTTTTTGTAAATTGTTTATAGTAAGGCTGTATTCTCTTTTGAGTCCAAAAAAAAAAAAAGAAGCTTATTTTTATAATCTGTCAGTAGATTAAGTGAAAGTTTCGTTTTTATTGTGATTGGAAAGCATAAACTTTAAGTAAAAAGCTGTTTTGTTTTTTTGTTTGTTTCTTCTTTATACTTGATCTTTCTATGTATATATGATAATATATGTACAGACATTTAAGCACTGAAATATTTATTAATAAATGAAAATAATAATAAATATTAATATCTTTTAAGAACTTATTTAATGAAAATAAATATAATCCATTACATTGTTCGTTTGTTTTTCGGTTTTGTTTACTTTAAGAACCATGTATAACACACACAAATATATATACAATGCACTATGTGTGTGCGTCTACACCCTCAAACAAATATGAAGCAAATTTTGCATCATCTAATAATTGGAATAATTCAGTATGATATAATGAAATTCCATCTACAGAATACAAAATTAAACTCAATTTATCATCTCATTTCTCTTAAAAACCGTTCGCAAAAATGTTCAGAAAAAATATACATATATTAAGCATATATATAAATTGGTCCCAGTGAAACAATTAAAGGTAACTGACTACTAACGAAATGTTTAAAATGATACAACCTATGCACGGTTGGGGAGCCATGAATCGCAATTTCAAATAATTTGTAAGATTTTGGAGTGGTGAAGTGTCACATTTCATACACCCTTAAAATGTGTGTAAACTAAGTTAGTACACAAAAAATGTGGCAATGTAGGCAGTTTGGAAAAAAAAACGAGTCATCTTTTCACTGATACACATTGTATTTAAACCTGGTGACATGTAGTGTTGGTACACCTCACTCTACATGTTTAAAATATAATGTTTTGAGTACATTTTATAATATGTTCAAGCATTTATTTTTATTAGACTATATGTTCATATTCATCACTTTTATATTTGATAAGATGAATAATAAATATATATTGTTAAACCATTAAACATCACATGATCACCATCTCTTATGCTAGCACAACTGTTATTAAACAGTCAAAACTCTCCATACAGTAGTGCCACCCCATGCTAACCAGAGTTATCAACGGATGCCAGAAGGCTTGTGCATAAAATCCCCATCTAGTGCCTACTCATCAATATAAGCTATTGAGCTTAGATTGAAAATATTATTGTTTTCAATTTCATTTTCATAGTTTTGTAGTTAAGTGGAGATAAAAGGTGGCTGCTGGAGGGTTGCATTAGATCCTAAGATTTAGGTGCAGTGCTCTCAGATCCAAGACTCCTCACTGATGAAGGCCACAAGCCAGAAACTAATCTGGGGATATTGGATGAGTAGGCACTAGATGGGGATTTTATGCACAAGCCTTCTGGCATCCATTGATTACTCTGGTTGGTACAGGGTGGCACTAATGTATGGAGAGTTTTGCCTGTTAAATATATATTTTGTTCTTTTTTATGGGTTTTATTTATTCTGATTTTGAATCAGTATTATTCTTGAAATTTTTCGACTAAATTTTTAATTTTTATTTTTGTAACGATTAGTTTAATGTATTTAAATATTACCATCTATTTAATATTAAACTATTTTAAAAAAATAAGACTATTTAGCATATTTACGAATTTTTTCATTTAAAGCAACTATTTTTTAAAATGGCATATACTCAGTAATAATTGATAAAAATAATAATAATGCTATATATGCATCTATCTATAACTGAAAACAGGCTTATTATATACCTGTATCAACATGTAATATATAGGGTATATGAGCACAGACTTTCACATGATCCACCACTCTCCATTCTATCTCAAAACACTGATACACTTAACACATGATAAGATAAATAATCACCAATATTCATATTTCATGCTAAACCAGCAATCATCAGTTGGTCCAGATTATCATCTCTACACATATATGCAATAAATGCTGATCTATATTAAGATAGCCAATCTTCATACTTTAATTAATGGATATGTTTCAATCCACTCCACACTCCAACTCTTCAACCGTCCATCCAATTGAAAATTTGATGATGGAACGCTCAAAGACCACCCTGAGACCGAGATTCTTGTCACACCCATGTTGGCCTAAAGTCAATATGACCCCTCATGTACAGGACATAATCCATTTAATACATATACGAGGGATGGGCAGACATCTTTAGTATCGATATTATAAATATATATATATATATAACAGTAATAAACATATTCGAGTTACAATAGGCTCAAGTACCAAAATGTCATTCAGTTTACTCAATAGATTTTCTCTTTCTCTCTATAATTATCTAGTTAATAACATTTAATTCTTTAATCACCCACTTTTAATACTTAACTTTTACTATTTATTTATTTTCTGTGTTTCTAAAAATAGATAATGAAGATAATTAAGCACCTGAGTATTTATTTTTTGACTCAATGTAATCTTGAAGCAAAGAGGTTTAATGCTTCTGTATTAGTACATTGTTATTGTGTTCTTATAGCTTTTAAATATAATAAACATCTGTTTTCTTGAACGTTTGTAATAATGGCATTTTAGGTGTACTTAGACATTAGATTATTTCCATCATCTAATATTAAATATTGAATGTCTTTAGAAAATTTTTTAGATTAGTATATAACTCAGTGTCTCAAGTCCAACATAATTATAAATAATGAACATCTGTTTTTAAATGCTTAAGATTACTGTAATTATACTTATATTTATATACATTAAATTATAAATAAATTTAAAATGAAATTAAAATTATTGTATGGACTCTAAGCATAGTATATATTTAAATATATATACTCATGATTGTTTGATTTGGATGTAATTATGGGTACAATAGACCTGATAAATTTTATACCATGATATATTATTGTTGTATGTGTGTGTATATATATGGCATGTGTGTTATTACAATAAATTATTTCTGCAAAGGATATATATATATGCACACTCAAAGTTCATTTGACAAATTAAAAATATTTTGAAATAACTTTAAAACTGGCTTGCAGACTTTCAGAACGTTCATACCATATTTATGACTAATATTAAATGTTGTTACACAATTTAAAACTATTTAATTAAAACTTCAAATGTAATTTAATTATATGCTATTTTAATGTTTAGAATACGGCTCGCGTCTTTTATTTTTCATTTTCTGTTATTTATTTCTTTACAGATCAAAATTACCATGATTAAATATGTGGCTTACGTCATTTTCGCCATTTAAGTGCACTGAGTTAGAATTATGATCAGCTTTTGAGAGGTTATATAGGTAGTTGTGTAACCTCACTATAATATAACGAGTGGCAACTGGGATATCAGTATTTCTAGAAATATCCCACTTTTTTTTTTCATAAGATTAACTTTCTCATTTGAATTATTAAAAAATCTGTTTAAATTAAATAGATATTGAAAACTGATATTAATGTTATTACAGCAAATATGCTCAATTGGTGCACTATTATGGGTAAATATCCATGCTTTTCCATAATGTTGTTAAGATGGCTATTAGTTCTGATTTTGTGTTTGAATTGTTTTATGTATTTTTGCACTTTATATTGTCATAGCTGAATTGAGAATTATATAAGCTGATTACACTAAATTTAAAAAAAAATTTTTTTATCTCATTTCTACTTACATGTTCTGTTATTTCTATTAAGAAACATCTTTAATCCTAAACTATATTCCTATATATAAATGAATCACAACAATTAATCAACAGTCCACCAAAGGGAGCCTGGTACTCCAGTTCACGCTGTTACAGGCTCCCAGTTTTATTCACCAAGGTCATAGTCTAGTTGTGAATTCATAAAAGAAAGGTTTACTAAGATGTAAGTGAATACCTGTTTTATTGTTTTTTCATCTTTACAAAAAATTTTAAATCAGTTTTCATTCAAGAATAATTGAAATTACCTATCATTCCGTTTTATGTAAACGGCTGCCTTTAGAAATAGGCAAAAGCTAGATTAAGTAATTCTTAGAATCATTAGAGTAACATAAATCTTTGGAAAATACTTTTAAATGAAACCAAATTATTCTAAAAAGAATAGAGACACTAGAAATCCTAATCTTATTGATAGAATAAAAAGAGTAAGCATTTGGACATCAAATCTCATTGAAAATAAAAATGCTAACAAAGATAGTTTTAAGAACTTCATCCTTGCATCAGATATTAATTATGTTAAACAAGTTTCCATGACTGAAAACCAATCAGGGAAGACAGAAAACAGCCTAAGGAAAATTATAAATACAAAAATTAATCATAAAACTAATGAAAAAAGAAATCCCAGTGTTAAATTGTTCATAGGAATAAAATTACGATATCGTCTGTCAAACCGGAAGTTGCCGAATACGGCAAATCAATTCAGAGCGAATAAATTATTTTGAAATTTTAATTCGATATCAATTTTAGAATTAAACATTATAGATTAGGACTTAAGCTATCTTCCTACACAAAAATCAAATTTCTCCGATGATCACAACAGAAGTTATTAGCCCATTTCCGGTGTGATTGGGGGACCACAAAAAATGAAAAAAATATTCAAATCAACACAGAATTACAACGAAATGATTCCTGAGCTACAAAACAATGATTTAAAGGCAAAATTAGTCCAAATGATGTTTTAGACCTAAACAGAGACATTGAAGCCACAAATGATTCATCCTCTTTTAATTCAACAATTATTGAGATTATTCCAAAGTTTAACAACAAACTTTCAGATTATACAACTGAATCCTTGATTACTAATCAAGACCCAGAATTCAATCCAAAGAAGCAGAATCCAATTAGTATCAACAAATAAGAATCATAGTAAACCCTGAAGGTCTTTATAGTTGGGTGGGTTGAACAGATATTGTGAACATTTGCAGACACAGGAGGTTGGTAATGATTACAAACAGACTTTCAGCTCTATTGACCTCAGTGTGCAATGTGATATGGACAAATGGTGTGTACTCATGGTGTGCAAGTAAATCTGGCTTGATTACAGATTACAATGAATCCACTGTTGCATTGGTGGGCATGGGTCTGCACTCTTCTTTTCCTCATGTGTGGTGGGGGTGGTCATGAGGGGCTTGGTTCATTTGTGGGGGTGGTCGGCCATCACTGCCAAGTCCCAGGTGAGGGTCGCTGCCCTCCATTGAACTTTGCCCTGAGAGGCTGCTGCACTGCCTTGATGGATTGTTTATTAGGACAGTGTTGATTTGAGCTCATTATTATTTTTGTTTCCTTAGTTAACTTTAAAATTAGAGCATTTGTAAGGTGGTTGGTCTGCTTTGGGCCACTGACATATTTTGTAGCTTTGATGGAGTTTTTGCTGCAATAATTTTGCAGGCATGGGTCTGCACTCCTCTTTTCTTCCTCAGGGGTGGTGGCAGTCATTAGGGGCCTGGTTTATTGGTGCAGGCTGTTGACAATTTATTGCTGCTACCTGGAAAACCTGCCAGGAGGGTACCTGGTCAAAGTCTCAGTGCCATTCTTGCTCTGGTCGGCTGCTGTGCCCTTGATAGGTTGGTTTTGGGCAGTGCAGATCTGTGCTTGTTACTTGTTTTTTCCCTAGTTGGCTTTCCAATTTTGGGCAGGTAGACCAAATGTGGTCCCTGCACATTTGGACTGTTAATTGGGAGAAAGAGATACCTATAATGGTCTTGACATGGCTCAGCTGCGAGTCAAGAGTTTATTATCCATGTACAAATACACATTAATCAAAATTATAGTAACCCTTTTATGGGTATCATTGTTATCGAGCATATGCACTTTATATAAACCTGGTCAATAATTGTTTTACCATGTAACATTAAACACTTTGTAATCCTCAACGGGTAAGGGTACCCGAAAATTTTTGTAATCTTTTAACTAATAAAGGTTACTTTTGAGAAGAAAAAAAAACAATCAAGTGTATTTGCAATAATGACCATAATATTAGTTTTTAGTTTCTATTTATTTTAAATAGGCTCCTTGATAATTCAAAAGATAAAATTAATTTTATGCAAAAAGTTAATGTTGGATATGTCTGGAAGTATTGATATCCCACTTTCCATTCAATAGATTACAGTGAGTACAAAACAAACGTAAACACAGGAATTAACAACTCATCTATCAATCCGATTGCTAAACGCTGATCCTAATTTCAGTTCAGTTTTCTGACTTATAAAAATGGCACTGACTACAAATTTATTTCTGATAATTTAAATTTATTTACAACTCGATCCATTAACTAACATTCTAACCGCATCTAATCAAATCAAGTTGGAATTTTAATTAAATAAAATGTTTAAGTTGTATAACATCATGTCGTTTACAGCATAACTTGCCCACAACCCGGTTGCCGCGCCATTTATTTTGGTGAAACCAAGGCAGGCACAATCACCCGGACAGCACAACACAGATACACATATAATAGAGCTATGAAAAACAACGATAACTCTTCAACATTTTTGAAACACTCCAAGAAGACTGGACATTTATTTGAACCTTCCCACCCTAAAATAGTCTGTATCGAGAAAAACGACATTAGCGGAAGATCAGAGAAGTACTACATCAATAATAATAACCACTCTATCAATAGACGTGACACCTGTTGACATCTCTAAACGCTGGACTATTTAGTCCATTTGCATATCTTTGCATACCACTTCTCCCACTCCATTTTTTAATTTGAGCTCCAGCACGTATGAATATGAGGTAAAGGATAAAGTTAGTATATTAATTCCTGTATATTTAAGTTAATTAAGGTGACATACGCTTAATTGGTTTATAAATTAAGGTTTTCATGTAAATTATTTGGAAATACTTTTATTTCACAAACGAATTATGAATTTATTTACATATTAATTACTAAATATAATGTTCTTGTCGCACACACGTAATATCAAATAAAATACTGTTATAGTAAATAATACACACTACCATTTACTATTTAATGCAATTAACCTATTCATTCAGTACACAGAATATTTACTAATATACATATTTTAAAAACATAGTGCGTTAAAGATCTGCCCATCCCTGCATATGTATGTAGATGGATTATTCTCCAGTACAACATGAGGTGTCAGAATGTCTAAATGGTCAACATGGGTCGGATGACAACCTTGGCACTAATGTGGGCTTTGAACATTCCATAATCAGATTTTCAATGAAATAGATGGCTGAAGAGTTGTGGGTTGGAGTAGTCTGAAGCCTGTCCATTAAAGTATGAAGATTGGCTATCTTAATATAAAGCTGAGCACTGATTGCATATATGTGTGAGGATAGTAATCTGGACCAACCGATGATTGCTGGTTTAGCATGAAATATGTGTATTGATGATTATTTATCTTTTCAACATGTGTATGATCAGATAGGTCAGCAATATGAGATGGCATGGAGAGTTGAGGGTTGTGTGAAAGTCTGAGTTCGAACTCTTATATTACATTATATGTGTGCAGGTGTGTGTAAGCTTGTACAGTGTATTAATTTACATATAGTTAATAGAGGGATATGAATTTTGGATTTTCAGTCTATATTCGTCCTTCACTCCATCTTACGAAATACGCATATTGATTATCATTTATCTTTTACACGTGTGTGCGGTCATGTGTATCGATTATACGAGATAAAGTGGAGAAAGAATATAAACTAAAAATCCCAAGTTCAAATTTATTTTTTTATTTAATGCAACTGTATTTAAAGTTATAGATGTATTCACATAGTGATTACATTTCTGCATATATATATATATAGAGAATAGAATAATTAAACAGATATCAATTAATATGTAACAATTTTAGAAGCCAACGAAATTCTCCTATTGTATTATGTTTATTAAATTTAATTAATTATATCATCATAGTTACCAATCAGTTGCCTTTAAGAGATAAAAATAATACAACGTCCATCTTCTTGAGTGATTGTTGAAATGATATGAACAATGACATTTATGAAAACGACCATCAAATTCAATGAGTTATTATTACAGCGTGATTCAGTTTAGTCTTAAATAATATTCACCAAGTAAAATCTTGAAGTATTTATTTAATACCCATGTGAATTGATGTTTAATTATTTTATAATATATTTACAAACGAATTACAAATACACAAAAACATTAAAATGAATATTTTGGCATTCTACCTTGTAAATATTATTTAAGTTTCAACAATAATAAACTTTATTAATCATTTTAGTTACATAGTATTACAATGCCACTTAATTGTAGAGAGATACGTGTTTAAACCTATTATTGTCACAGTTCAATTTCTAGTGTTACAATATTCATTTTTAAACCAGCAAGCATCACATTTCATGCTCATAGTTTTGTAGTTAAGTAGAGATAAAAGGTGGTTGCTAGAGGGTTGCATTAGATCCTAAGATCTAGATGCAGTGCTCTCAGATCCAAAGCTCCTCACTGATGAAGGCCACAAGCCAGAAACTAGTCTGGGGATATTGGATGAGTAGGCATTAGATAGGGATTTTATGCACAAGCCTTCTGGCATCCATTGATTACTCTGTTTAGCACAGGTGGCACTACTATATGGAGTTTTGCTTTGCTTTGTTTATAATATTCATTTTTGTTAAAAGTACATATCTATATAGGCATTTGTACATGATTCTATCCACTTTAGAAGTAAGTATCAATTAAACACATTATTGTCCAATAGGAGCACAATCTTGACCTTAATTTCTTTCATTCTTAGGAAATAGGAGATTAATTTCATCATTGTTTTTTGATTTCAAATGTTGTGGTATATCATGGAAAAGACATTATAATGGTATACAATGCTCTTTACCTCACAGCCTTTATATTCTAGTTTGTCATTCAAACCCAAAGTCCCATAGTCATATTTCTGATCATTAAAAACTTACATAGTTTATCCATAAACCAGCAAATTCGTTTTTTATAACTTTGCTGCTTGTCTGAGCAGGAACCAAGTAGCCGCATAAACATCTGGGTTGGTGATCTGCTTGTCTCTAACTTAATGAATCAGGTTACAATAACTTTTCTATAAATTTGATGTTGATTTTTACAAATGTCATTGTCTATACTTATTGAAAATTTTATTAAGAAGTCAAGGAGCATTTTGTTCGATAAAGACAGCTAGATGTGACAAGTGGTAAAGTAATTAGTTAAATTTAATAATATCTATACAATATTCTAAAATTTTTATTCCTTATAATAAAAAATTTAAAAATTACTAATTATAATAATTAGCAATAAGGAATATTATTTAGGATTATCAGGAATGCCAATTCAAAGCATTTACAATTATTTATACATTTGTATCCGGCTTATGCTTCTCAAACGATTAGTATAAATTAAATTAATATCCAGTTTAAATAATAATTTAAAATTCCGTGCAGATGCTTATAAAAGTATTCTTGAATTCTAATTTTATAAAAGTTCCTTATATATAATGATTGCTAAATTTTTGTCAAATCTACACTGCTAAGCGTTTCCTAATTTGAAGTGAAATCAAATTTTTAGAGTACCAGCCATTTAAAAGACTATAAAAATAAATCTCGAAGTAAACTATTATGGAAAATTAGAAAGACACTGCTATAAAGTATATAAGATATAAACTATTAATTATATAAAGAAATATTGGGCTACATCTCTCTTATTAATGCCCATTATTTTAAATATAAAATTTGATTATCACCTAATATTTAAATGAATAGTTAGTGAGAATTCTCTCACGTGTCAGCGGCAGCTTAATATGTATTAATAATTGCTATAGCAAATATTTTAAAGGATTAATTCCATTTATCTTATTATATTATATAAAATGTATATATTTCTAAAAATTATGTTAAATATATAAATAGTTTAATATAACAATTAATTAATTATAATTCTACAGATCTGTTGTGATTGTATGCACTTATCCAATAATGGATTCACTCAAAATCACAAGGAGCTTAATAGAGTGTAAAACAGATAAAAACTCTATTCTAAGTAGTTAAGAAATGAATAACCAAATCAATACTTGAGAATTTTAAATTAGACTAAAAGTTATCTTATTAATAGTGATTAATTAACCGTGGTTATACCATCAAAATAAAAATTACCGTATATATTTTTTTTAAATTAACAAATACGGAATTATTATCCAATCAAAATATATTATAAATGTTGTTTAAGATCCCATGGAATTTCGTACAGGTGTAAAGTTTTTCTTTTTTTACTTAAGGATGTTTTCTATTAAAAAATTTGGTACTTGTGTATAATTCAACCGATGACGTATTACCCTGAAGGCATATCAGTCTAATCTTGCGATTTTTAAGATAACGTCTCCAAGTGATCTGCGGACACATGTAATCGCTAAAATGTGTCCGCAGATCACGTGAACATGGTACGTTAAAAATCGCAAGATTAGACTGATATGCCTTCAGGGTAATACGTCATCAGTTGAATTATCCAGGTCACATGCTAAAAAATATTCAAAAATGAAAAATATCTGACGCAGGTCAGGCAAATACTAAAAAAAAAATGTACATGCATGCATCAAAATATTATTCTCAATTTTAAAATACAGCAGCGCGTATCGCTGGAATTGGCGGGGGGGCTCCGGATGTTTTTGTCGGGCTGCAGGCTCGGCGTACACGTATATCAGACATTGTATTACTTTCATAGCTGTATGATATAATTCAGAAATTAAAAATAAAATTAAAATGTAATTCAATGTAAGTTTGAGAATTGTAAAAATATTAACAAAAACTTTTTGTAAATTTTAAATAAACACCTAAATAAAAAAGACGCTATCTAATGCAAATCTGGTATTAATGGCGTCCAGAAAACATCGCACTTTTACATGCATTTGGTAATTTTAAAAATGAACTGCATATTGCAAAATTGATTTAAAAAATTATTTCAAATTATTTACACATTAAAAATGTAATGTAGAAATATTAACAAAAAGTTTTTGTAAATTTAAAATAAACAAATAAAACACTTTACCCGAATTAATGCGAATCTGGCATTAATGGCGTCCTTGTTATCACATGCATTTGGTAATGTATATTCCAAATTTGTTTTAAAAAATTATTGAAAATTATTTACACATTAAATATAATTCAATGTAAGTTTCATAATTGTAGAAATATTAACTAAAAATTTTTGTAAATTTAAAATAAACAGATAAATAAAAAACACTTTACCGGAGAATAAATTATTTACACATTAAACGTAATTCAATGTAAGTTTGAGAATTGTAGAAATATTAACAAAAAATTTTTGTAAATTTAAAATAAACAGATAAATAAAACACTTTACCCGAATTAACAGCTCAAAAAAGTAACTGTGATGCCGTGGATAGCAAAATCGCAATAGACAGAAAAATCAAAAAATTTCCCAAACCTCTCTACGAATTTTAAATTTCGCGGGTGAAAAAAAAAATTGACTCTCTGATGGATTAATCACACCAGTCACTCGGTTACCATGACAACATTGTCATGCAAAAAATGTCAATGTCTACCGGAAGGGAAATCGGTAAGTCAAAAACGTCATCAGTTGAATTATACACAAATACCAAAAATTTATTTTTTTGGACAAGATGAAAAGAAAATGATGCTGTATTTCTGAAAACTGATTGTAAAAATACGAAAGTGAAAAAAGGAAGATACAACTAGTTTGAACCCCCCCTATCTTTTTCTCACTAAAAAAAAAAAAAACTAAAAACAATCTGTTGAGAAAACAACTTTTTAAAAATTAGCAGGAAGCAAGAGCTGGGGGAAGGGGCGGAGTGGTGTACAGGAAAAAATGTTTCTATCAGATATCAAGTCACTATATAAAAACAAAATTAAGACTCAGATCATTTATTCTTTTTTACATTCAAATTCTGTCATATGGATAGAGTCACCTTTTTTCAGAGCTTCATTTTAAGAGTCATTGATTGAAATTAATTTTTTCATGGATACAGAGATAGATTTATTCGGTCATATCGCTAGAGAGTGTAATTCACCAAAGCTTGAGTTAGAGAAGAGAAGCAGGATAACTACTGTGAATCACTGCAGCACTGCACCAAGTTAGTGCTGGTTTTATTCTGGCTACAATGAAAAACTTTTCTATGGAAAAGAATTGTATCATTCAAGTTTCTTGAAATGTAAAGTCTGAAGATGATGATGTGAAGCATAACATATCGTAATGTCTTAATAGAAGTTCATTCCTGATGCTTAAAAGTTGCTCTAAAACCTGGTGAAGTGAAGAAATATACAGTGCAAGGAATTCATGACCTAACCTTGGAGATTAACAAACTAAAGAAAGGAATAATGAAATATTAAAAAAAGTATTAAAAGTGTAAAAGATAAGTGGTCAGTAAACGTATGAATTATTACATAGGCCTAACTTATTTTTTATTTAATTTGTAAGATATTATTATTATTCATTAATAAATTATTATAATATATAATAATTTATTTTAAATGTACACTTCTATACATTGTAAAGTTTATTGTGTATGTTATTGAGATATGTGTAAGACGTTTTTGATCGTTTTTGAAATTTTGAATTTCAAAATGTCGGAGATCGCGTACTAAAATAGCACCTTTACTTTTATTATATGCGCGTGTGTATATATAAAACCTTGAAAATTTTTTTTTTTATTAATCAAACTGCTTGTAATATATTATATATTTTGTTGTTTAAAAATAAATACACCTTCCATCTCATTATTTAAATTTTATTTCATTTCTATTGCATAATTAAATTTATAATTTGTTTATGTTTCAGAGTATGCTTGTGCTCTAGGTTGATGAAGGTGTTAGTATGTTAACGAGAAAGTAATTGAGATATTATTTAATACGAGAGTAGTACTTTCTTATATATATATATATAGTTGTCTATAAAAGAAAGTAATATTTCAGAAATCCATTTAGTATATCCTGATTACAAATGAAGCTATTAGATGATGCGACTCTTTGTCTGACTCTCAATTAAGTGGCTATACAGTGATATTGATCAGAAAATATACAACCAAATTCTTTTAGAATTTTTATATATAATATTTATAAAATAAGAATATATAATTTGATTATCATTATCATCTTAATGATAAACTAAAGCAAGATTAGGACTCAGGCTGTTTATATTTAATAAAATAATTAATTACATTTTTGTGCCAATATCTAAATGATGTCCAAAGTGGCTTTTATATTTACATTTTAAATTGTCAAATAGTATGTTGCAATTACAAATAAACTATATGTCTTCACACATCATGCATTTCTTATTTTATCAAATCCTTCATTCTATAAGTTTTCATAGATTTATAGATTCTTTTTTTTTTTTCGAATAATAGAAATATAACGAGAATTCTCTATCTAATTTTACAAAAAATTTTTAGCGATGATGTAATAAAACAAAATACCAAACAAAAAAGGAATTGCAAACCAAAATTATGATGTATAGTAATTGCTTTTGTCTGAAATGCTTTTTAACAATTATTATAATCTGATCTAGGAGTATGCCATGAAATTATTGTGCTTCAGCTTAAATCAGTCTATTGTTGGTGTATTTAATACTATTTTACAGTATTTGCCATCATTTGGTAGAAAAAATTAATTAGTTTTTAAAAAAATCTCAAGATGAGAGTACTTTAAAACAGGCTAAACTCACTATATGTATTGTTACACACAGCAGGCTAGAGTAATCAATAGATGTCAGTAGGCTTGCACATAAAATCTCCATCTAGTGCCTACTCATTCAATATCCCCAGACTAGTTTCTGACTTGTTGCCTTCGTCAGTGATGAGCCTTGGATTTTAGAGCACTGCACCTAGATCTTAATCCTAAGATCTAGGTGCAGTGCTCTAAGATCCAAGGCTCCTCACTGATGAAGACAACAAGCCAGAAACTAGTCTGGGGATTTTAGATTTTAAGATCTAGGTGCAGGGCTCTCAGATCCAAGGCTCCTCACTGACAAAGGCAACAAGGCAAAAACTAGTCTGGGGATATTGGATGAGTAGGCACTAGATGGGGATTTTATGCACAAGCCTTCTGGAATCCATTGATTACTCTAGCCTGCTGTGTGTGGCAATACGTATAGTAAGTTTTTCCTGTTTTAAAACAGTTATAAGCAAGCATGATTTTCTATTTCATACATGCCAATGTAATAACCATAACATTTTTGATTGGTAGTTATTAATTTTCTCCATATGAGTGTTTGTGGTAGGTTTTTAATACATTCATTCCCTTTTGTCAGATTTTGAAAATAAAAACATATATTTTTCTTAGTTTGTTTACATATTTATAATTATTTTTCCCAAAATATTTATTTAATATAATTAGTTTGAGATTTTATTGGAAAAAAATTACTTTTAGATGAAGTTAAGTCAAATGAAATAAATGTTTGCAACTTGTAATTGACTGAAAAGTATTGCTTTTATCTTTGTCATTTCCAATTGATTTTTGTCACTTTTTTAAAATTATAAATTAAATTTTAACTTTTAAATATTACTTTAAATAATCTAAATAAATATTCACTCAGGCTTTTGAAATTAAATTAAAATATTTTTTTTAATTTAATGTTTTTAGTTGTATCTGTGAAGTCATATGTATTGTTCTTAGTAATTTCATTATATATTTCACTTTAATGTTATTTTTTTCTGTATTTGGAAAGTTAAAATAATATTTTGGAATAATTTTCATTTGTAAATATATATTTCTAATGAATAATTCTGAAAATATAATAAAAAGTAGAGGTAAATTTGAACAAATTAAGAGTTGGGTATTTAATTTACCTGCCACCAGGGAATTCTTACCCTTCCCACACTGCAACAGATTCATTGCACTTCCTGTTGACACTTTTTGTAATCTTTCAGCCATTGTTTTATATCAGAATTTAATAAATTGGTCTTGATCTGGGAGAAATATACATTTACAAATAAAAATCATTCTAAAAAATCATATTTGAATTTTGCAAATAATGAAAAAATTAAATTTGTAATGAGAACAAAGAATGTAAACTGACAATCAATGGTTTTCAGGAAAACAATCTTCAAAAAATGAATGAAATCTTTTTTATTTGAAATTTACTTTTAAAATATGAACAAATAAAATGTTCATCTCTGATGTATCTAGCAAATTCTTTTTTAAAATATTAAAATTGTTTTATAATTTTTAGAATATCTGTAAGTTTCTAACACAATGTCACAAATGATGTTAGAAGATCAGTTATATAGGGAATTTAGATTAAAATGACTATACTTCTCTTGTTTCATTACACTAGAATATATTAATTTATATATTTAAAAGTAATATATACATAAAACCAGTAGAAACCAGTCAACAGTTAGACAATCCCAATATATATAATAAGTAACAATCTCAAACTGTTGTCAACAATAAAAGTGCAATCATGTATTTTTTTATTTTTAATAATCATTTCAAAATTATTGTATAAAAATAATCATGATTATTTATTTAACTATGCAAAATATCAATCTTTTTTCTATTCCAAAAATCTTCTAGAAGTAATTTCAGAAATATTTTCAAGATTCAAGTACACCTGGGTCTCGTTTTACGCGATAGATAGGTTCCTCAGAAAAGATGCGCAAATGAAATTGTGCAAAAATAGATGTAACTTACATTGAAAAGGGGGAGATGTGGTCTGTGATTTTTCAAAATTCACGTAAAAACAAAGCACCAACGTAAAAGTACTTTAAAATTCGCGCAAAAAAAATTATAAGGAAATAAAATATGACTAATAAAAAATTTCAAATTTAAAAAAAATTGATACAAGACAAACTTTTTTTAACTATAATATTTAATTTTATTCAAAATAATATATTTTTATGCATAATTTACAGTACAGTAATTTACATTTTTTATACACATTTTAATTATTATAGCTATTTGCCGACGTTCGTTTGCAAACAACTAGCGCCAACTTCACACTCATGTTGTAAAAGTGGTTTTCTGGTGACAACGTAATTAGTAATTAATCTTTGAGATGATGATTTTTATTAATTGTTTATGAAACTAACAACTAAAAATTAAATTCTTATTTTTGTCTTTAATTTTCAATTCGGTTTAAAAATCAAATTTCACATTAATTTCAAGTCGCAGTAATTAATTTTTAAATTGTTAATTACAATTAAAAATCAGATTTTAATTTTTAATTGTTAAATTTAATTATGCCCACTGCTATTACTGACCTATTAAAAATAAACTTGTGGACACTAAATGATGAATAATTGATTACATTCTTTTTTAAAAAGCAAAAACAGAATGTGATTTAAAATGCAAAATTAACACGCACAATGTTTGAACAAATTTACATTATAATCTTTAAAATTTAATGTGTGTATACGTAAAATGTGGAAATCATGATTTTAATTTTATTATTGCATAATATCTTACTATTATAAAGCACTGAAAATATTGAAATTACTAAGATGAAAGTCAAATTCCAATAATGTGCTATTACTTTCAATATAACGTAAGTGTGCGAAATTTATTATTTAAAGTAATAGCGCATTATCGGAGTTCATACACATGTGTCTCTTTTTACATGGACTTATTTAACACACCTCCAGTGAAACACGAATCGCATAACTTTAAAATCGTGCTAAATAAGTCCGCGTAAAAAGAGACCCAGGTGTACAATGAATAAAACCCATTAAGCAGATGGAGGCAGAACTAATATACTTTGACTTTGATACTTTTGATTATATTGACTTCTTTAGTTGTTTGTTTTAATTAAAAAATTAATGTTAGAAAGTATGCAATTTTGCCTTTTTAAAAATAATAATTAGCAAAATATGTCAATAGTTGATAGTCCAAACATGATATATGGAATCATGACAATAATGGTTTCTGCCCAAAGATATTTGTCTCAATGATTTGAAAGTTTAAAAAAGGTATGCAGTGAAGGTATTAAAACAAAAGTGAATTATTTTTAATTTAGAATCCAAGTTTTTATAAGGATTGTAAATTAGTTAATAATATTTATGAGTGTGAAGATAATTTTCTAAATATTTTCGTAATCAATTTTCAATAAAAAGATATAGGTTTTGAATTGAAGACTTTCATAAGTTTGTAAATTTAAATAGTAAAAATTTAACAGCAATTCTTTGTGCATTTTTATAAATAATTGTTTAGTTATGATGTAATGAAGCATAGAACCAATTAAAAACAAGTAATGCAAGATAAAATTGCATCATATTATAAATATATTTGGTGAAATGCTTTAAGCCAATGATGAATCACTTTTAACTTTGTAACTAAGCTTTGCTAAAAGATTTCAATTCAGACAATAGGTAAAGATTGAAAGGAAAACAACTATCTAAATATTTTGCAATTATGGAACATTCTTCCACAAACAAAAAGCTATAGGTTTTAATAGAAATGTACATTAGGTGGCATTAAATTAAGAGTTGCTTAAACTAAGTGTTAGTTGGTTTTTTGCTTAATATGCTTTAAGATTAATATAACATATGCATTGAAAGGTATATTTTATTTCATTTGTATTCTTATAAAATTTGATATTCAGTTTTTTTTTTTTAAAAAAAAATATACCTTGCTAAATTTTATCAGTTCTTAAACATTTAAAATGTCAATTTGAATTTTAAAATTTTCATGTTAAAGATATCTGCATTTTTTTTTTTAAAAAAGTGTGTTGTAGATTTTAAAAAAGTCTACTTTGGGATTTACTATAGAAATCTGATTGATTTTGTAACTTAATAATTAGTATCTTAATTAAAAAACACAAGTGAAACTTTTTGCTTGGTATACCTTATTAAGCATGTTATATATAGAGCTATCAAAACATTTGTAAATACAAGCTTATTAAATTAGGTCATGTGACATCTGACTTGATTTTTTTTTGTAGCCTTCTTAAGCAATATAAGAATGTAAAAGTAGAACATCAATAACAGACAAAGAAATCTTAAAAATGATTGATGAATTAAATTAGCAAAGAAAATAGTCATTCACTGATCAAAAATGCTTTATACCGTTCTGTATATTGAAATGAAATTTTTCCTATGATTTAGATTTGCAATGGCCATGAGGAAATCACCTCAACAAATGTGCTGTATGAATTTATAAAGCTGAAAAAAACTCTCACTATAAGCACAAGATAGAGTCTTTGAAAGATTAATAATGAATCCACCTTATCTATTTTATCTAAATTCATATATATATATGTATATATATATGTGTGTGTGTGTGTGTGTGTAAATTATTAATCAATGTCTGTATTCCAATTATAATAAAATATATATAATTATTCAAAACAATACAATAATTAATACAGTAAAACAATATTTTAAAAAAACAAATATATACCAATTTAATAGAAGTACTTTCAACTATCTATGTAGTCGTTGTCAACTAGATTCAAATTGTATTAGAAAAAAACCGTTACAAATGTAAACAAAAAGTAATACGTCATACATCAATTTTCCCACAATTCATTAATTTTTATATTGGCAGCCTGTCTGTTTATCAACTGTTGCTTTTCACTTTTTATTAACATAGCTTCTTTAATTTTGCGTTTATTATTATTTCTTTCAATACACAAAATCTTAACTTTATTAAAATCAAAATCAAAACCATAATTACATGTTACATTATGATCAAAAAATACTGATGGTGATACATCATCATTTCTAACATTCTCTTGTCTTGATTTTTGCACTTGTTTATATAACAACAAATGCTCCTTTGATCTTTTCTCCAATGTACATCGAGATTCCCCAATATATACCTTTCCACAAACACATAGCCATTTATATATTGCACAACTTTGATTTAAAATACTACACCTATTTTTTGAATTATTTATTAATCTATTTAAATTAGGAGTAGTATAAAATGCAACTCGACATATATTTTTATATATCTGTTTTATAAATTTCACTTGTTCATTAAAAACATTCTTTTAGTGTAATTAAATGTTCTCCTGAAGTATCAAAGGAATTAATACAAAAAGTTAACATTATGAAATTTAAAAACAGAGCTAATTGCAATTGGAATTGGCATATATTTAGATTTAAAAAGTTTATTCATGATAACGATCTTGTTTGTTTAAAAGAAGATAAGGGGTTGAGGTTATGTCTTATGTCAAAACTTGATTACTACGATAAAGTTTTAATTCAAATGGAAAAGCTTAAATTTAAAAAGGTTGGAAAAATAAACATTGAAAATTTACGTGTAAAGTTTATTGATGATATTTTAAAAAAAGCTAAAAAGAATAAATATATAGATGTTCATACGTATTATCGTCTTTATCCATCTGCTGCAATTTGTCCTAGAATTTTTTCGAATATTAAACTACATAAACAAGATAAACCTTTAAGATTAATGATTGACTTTGGTGGATCATTTTACTATGAAACTTGTAGATTTATAGAAACATTATTAAAAGATGTTCTTGGATTTGGAAAATATACTATTAATTCATCGTTTGATTTTGTAAAGAAAATTCAAAATATTAATATTAATAATAATGATAGTATTTGTACATTTGATATATGTGAGATGTACGGTTCAATAGATAGATTAAAATCTATAAAAATTATATTAGATGCTTTAATGTTAAAAAAAGTTGATGTTAAAAAAGTAAAATTTGTAAATGATGTATTATATTTTATTGATAAATATATATATGCTATGTTTAATGAAAATTATTATAAAATGGATTACGGATGGCCTATGGGACTTCCTGTAGTTTCACAAATATGTAGTTTTGTAGTATCAAGATATGAAGATATAATTCTTAATAATAATATATATTGCCAAGGTATTAAAATTTATTACAGGTATGTTGATGATGTTTTTGTTTGTGGAAGTTTAGATATTATAAATGTATTATTCAATGAATTAAATAGTTTAGAAGGTTTAAAATGGAGTAAATCTTTTGAAGAAAAAATGTCAATTCAGTATTTAGATATTAAAGTTAACCGTAATAAAAATAAATTAGATTATTGTATGGTAATAAAAGATATTGAAAAAAGAGGATATATTCCTTGGTATTCAAATGTGCCAATAGCACATAAATTATCCGGTTTAAAATCCTTTTTATTTAGGAATAATAAATTATGTAAATATAGTTCTGATAAAATAAGTAACATAAATGTATTTATTATGGATTTGTTAAATGTTGGATATGATCATAAATTAATTTATAATATTTTTACTAAGTTTAATAATAATAGAAATATTTTAGATGCTATAGATATTGATAAGATAAAATATACTTGGATATCAATACCATTTATTTGTAATGAACAAGTGAAATTTATAAAACATATATATAAAAATATATGTCGAGTTGCATTTTATACTACTCCTAATTTAAATAGATTAATAAATAATTCAAAAAATAGGTGTAGTATTTTAAATCAAAGTTGTGCAATATATAAATGGCTATGTGTTTGTGGAAAGGTATATATTGGGGAATCTCGATGTACATTGGAGAAAAGATCAAAGGAGCATTTGTTGTTATATAAACGAGTGCAAAAATCAAGACAAGAGAATGTTAGAAATGATGATGTATCACCATCAGTATTTTTTGATCATAATGTAACATGTAATTATGGTTTTGATTTTGATTTTAATAAAGTTAAGATTTTGAGTATTGAAAGAAATAATAATAAACGCAAAATTAAAGAAGCTATGTTAATAAAAAGTGAAAAGCAACAGTTGATAAACAGACAGGCTGCCAATATAAAAATTAATGAATTGTGGGAAAATTGATGTATGACGTATTACTTTTTGTTTACATTTGTAACAGTTTTTTCTAATACAATTTGAATCTAGTTGACAACGACTACATAGATAGTTGAAAGTACTTCTATTAAATTGGGATATATTTGTTTTTTTAAAATATTGTTTTACTGTATTAATTATTGTATTGTTTTGAATAATTATATATATATATATACAATAAAAAGTCAGCTGTCACATGACTTATATATAGCTTGCATTTACAAATATGTAAAATTAAGAGCACGCTAATGAGCTTATGATAAAGGCATTCAAATCATCTTTATCTTGGATTGTCCCCATTCCAAGACCAGTTATATATATATATATATATATATATATATATATATATATATATATATTATTTGATATTACATATTTTTGTCTGGAATTTCTACATGCCCTATAGTAATATGGTTCCATGGTTATTGACTGAATGGAAAAGAAATTATAAACATTTTATTAAACTTTCTCACAGGATTGAATTTTTAAAACTTTATCAAAGCAGTAATGTTTATTTTAATGTATTGCTACTTAAGATGGCAGAATACGCCGAAGCTGGCTATAGTAAAGGATATTAATCTTCAATTTTATATAAGCATTTTTTAAAATTTTGTAGTTTTATTCTAGTGGATTATTTTAATATATATATTATAACGATCCAAACGAAGTGGGAGATCGCATCGCACCGCACCGCACTACCAAAGGGCGCCATCTAGGCATTTGAGCCTAGAAAAATTTATAAAGTAGGCAGATACGCACTGTTAGGATTCCACTTTATTTACATATTTAGATCGTTAGCCCATTGTCACTAGCTCAGTGGAGACGCAGAGATAATAAAATATATAACCTTGGATATAAATATAAAAAAACAATAAAAGCCACTGCCAGAAATTAACACATAAAAATATTTATTTATGCACATATAAAATATTTAAATCCGAGGAATAAGTTTAACATTTAGATTTTTATCTTAATTTTTAATTTTACATTTAAAATAGCTTGCTATAATGTTTAATATTTTATTTAGAGGGTCGAGTATGAATGGACTACATAGGTCTGCATTTGAAAGGAAAATATTCTTCCCTGATTTAACCTTAGGCAACAAATTTCGCAATCAACTGGCGCCAATCCATCTGATACATTCATGTATTCAATGTAGCATGATACGACAACACAAAATACTATATTGTCAGGAATGTACATCTGAACAATAAGTAGAAATAGAGAAGACATTGACTCTCCACCAACAGGAATGTGACATCTGTGGGCAAGTAGATCAATAAACTAAAAACTCCATAGGAATGGACTGCGGTCTTCTGCCGACTTACAAACCCATCCATAGGCAAACAGAGGGTGTGTGGCGTATATCTATAATCCTGCCCGTAGCGGATCTCATACTACATTTACTAATTACACAAATATATCCAATCCATTGAACCAATTCAACTACGAAATGAATAACCTAAGATTACCTCCCTTAATACAACTTTACAAAACTATATAGCCATTCGGCCTGACTTAATTTTAACATTTACATACGTTCGCACAGATTTGTTTAAAAATGTTGGGTATAGATCGATTACATAGATTCACGTCAAAAACATTTCAAAATAAACATAAGCGATCAAAATACAAAATTATTGATACCGACAATCGGGAAACTTATAAGTAACCCAATAGTATTCACCATAAGATACTTGCGTTGTCCAATAACTAAAAGACATCCGAATAAATACATTTTAGATACTCACCCTAAGGTATCATTATTTATCGAATGTCTATATATTTTGATCAAATATGAAAACAAAATATAATTAAGAAACAATCATGCAAGCGTCTATAAACAACTTGAAATTACCTCATTTAAAATTTAAACAATAAATATAATACAATAAATAATAAATGGAAATGATTTTTTTTTTTATCAAAACAATATAAAATATCACATTATCAATTTAGTTGAACATAAGTCAGAGAAAAGTTCCTTTTTATAAAATTTAAGTTTACTTAGCAATCTTTAAAGTTCTTAATTAAGGTTATGATTTTAACAATTGTTCAGTTCTATTGCTTACGGTAGAGAAGTCCCTGTTCCCATTGGCAATTCCCACGCAGACTTTCCTGGAAGACCGGTCTGATGTTTTGGAGGTGGCAGTTGCTGGTTCTGTTCTGGTATCACAGTCTTTGCATTTTTAAATAAGTGAGTGAGGACGACAAGTGCGTCTTGTCGCCAGACCCACCAAAATCAAGTTGGAAAAGCTCTCTGCCTGGAACTCAATATTTTTTCTTTTTATATCATCCACAAGGATTCACTGAACAAAACGTCACTAATCTGTTTTTTCGTTATGGTCCGGAACCAAGGCTTAGTGCTTCCATTTGTCAAGCTAAAATCTCTTTCTTCTCTTATCTAACTTTCCATCTGACTTTTTAATTAAACAGCTTTTAGATAATTAATAAACAATCATTTCCTTTTATAGATTACAGGAATTTATTAATACCTGTTTTTATTTTAACTTACATTATTTTTTTATTAAAATATTTTTATATTTCAATCTTGTATTTTTTTTATTTAAAAAAATACATTCAAATATTTTTTTTTTTTTTGTTTATGAAAAAAAAAATATTTTTAAAGTTTAACATCTGTGCGAATGTATACACGTTTAACAATGTTTTAATTTTAGCGTTTAGTTTTTTACTTTTATTTGCGAACTTTTAAGTTTTTATTTTAAATTAATGTAACGACATATTTATATATCGTTACAATATATATATATATATATATATATATATATATAGACCAATTTAAAGCACTGAGACATGAGAGCATGAAAGTCTTAATCACTGTTAATTCATTCATTAATAAATGATGTTTGCAAATTTTTTACAATTTATGGTTTGTCAATATTAGGTGCAATATTAAATATATATAACAATTTATTTATTTAGAACATGTGATAGAATGATTCCTTTATGAATATTACTAATAAAACATGGTGTTAGATCAATAATTACTTATGCACATGTAATATTACATCTAATACTGATGTGCAGTAAATTATAAATTTTTTGCAGTCATTTATTAATATATAATGAATGGAATTAAAAGTGATTGATTAAGACCTTCATGTTTTTATTCTAAATGCTTTAGATTGGCCTATGTATATGAATATAGGTAAAAAGATAAGGTGGTTTCATTTTTTTCAAAGTCTATCTTGTGTTTAGAATGAGGGTGGTCATCAGCTTTATAAATTCATACAGTGCATGTGTCAGGGTGATTCCCTTATGATTATTACAAATAAAACATGACACTAGATAAATAAATAATTAGTTATACATATTTGATTTAGATTTGGAAAAATAAATCTTTATATTATTAAAAATGGGAAAGCTGCATGTCTTAAAGTACAGAAGTTTTAGAATAACATGGTTATATATTAGTTTGAAAAAATATTTTAATTTTTAAGACTATGTGGATTCATAAAATGGTGTCATTTGTTATTTAAAATGTTTCTATTGTTGTTGTTTTTTTCATGTGTCATAGCATCGGCCGGGAAGTGAACCCACTTATCTGGGACAACTGCTTGTAAGGCAGTTGTGCTGACCTCTCGGCCATCAACACTATTGTTTTTCTTTATAGAATTAAAAGGGATAGAGAAATCTATATTAATTATCATGGAATATTGTTGTTATTCACTACACAAAAAAAAAATGCATGTAAAAATTTTAACATATTGCATCAAATAAAAAGTGAAGATATTCTTGCCAAAAAAGATGCAACTCAAGTGTCAAACTGTGATTTATTTACTGCTCGTATTGATTTGGCTGAGGTATTTGAACAATTATCTGAACAATTTTATGACAATGTTTTGTTTCATTCACAAAAGTTTTTTTTATGTTATCCAGCATGTGCCTGATGGGTTGAGAAATCTAACACTATTTGAAATGAAAGCTGATAAACTAGAAAATTGACTACATCCAACATTATTTTTCATTTTGATGGGAAGCAAATTTTAAAGTGAGATATAAGTTTGATAGTAAAAAAATTTAATAAGCATCTCAATTTAAATATACATTTAGACCTCACTTAGTGATTGGCTACTTAGCAATACTTCACAATAGCAATCATCATCAATCTGTACTCACAAGTTCAATTTACAATCGATTATTCACTATAACAATCAGGAAAAAAAAATTATAAATTTTTTGGCAGCCATTTTGAATTTGCATCACTGATGATGTCAGAGAATAGGTATTTTAAAGTCATTTTACCCAAAAGCAAAAGTACATTAATGTAACACATATACAGGTAATGACTTTACTGAAATTGTATAACATATACAATATTTTATTCATAAAACACAGTGTTGGTGCTGCATTCAGTATTTTGATTATAGAACATATAAACTTAAAATATATATAATTAATAAATCTATAATACTATATAAATATAAGTGTTGAATGTCTTTAGAAAAATTAAACTTTATGTAAATATAATGTGCAGTACTTGGATTATTTAAATAAAATTTAATTTTTCTAAAGACATTCACCACTTATATTATATGATGAAATAGTCCAATATATAAATACGGTACAGTACAACTAAAATACCATTATCACAAACTTTCAGGAAAACACTAAATACGATTATTAAACTGTGTGTGTGTTCCTTAATTACTGTATATTATTTTTAGGACACCTGGTTAATTATTTTAAAATAGTTATTGATTTTGTAATTTTGTTAAAAATGTTGTTTACACCCAAGTGGTTTCAAATCAAAAGAAAAACAGCATTTTAAAACACAAATGTTGAATTAGAAAAAAGTTTAAGAAGAAAACAGATTGCATTTAAAGTATGTGCTAATGAATAATTTTTTTAAATATGTAATTTGTTTCCAAGTTAGTGTAATTTTTTTAGCTTTAGGAACTGGCCAATTTTTTCTCCATACACCCCCATTATAAATACATATTCTGTATACGATATTCTTGCTTAACGATGAGTTTTGGAGGTCCAATTGCCATCGATAGGGGGGGTGTAAAGATGTATATCTAAATAACAAATAATTTTTTAAAATTTAAATGATGTTAAATGCAAAAGTTAAAGAGACCTGATAACATTGCCAACAATATACATGTAATCAATAAAAAATAATTCTGTTCCCCTATTAAAAAAGTGGTTTATATGAATAAATTCATTTATATCTTATTATCAAGTTTTATGTAAATCATTACTTTTGTGATTCTTTTATAAATCCCACAATCCTCTTGGGTAACTATAACTATGAGTATGAGTACGAGTTAGTCGAAAGCATACTCAGTATAAACAGTGAGGATTGCCAATTCCAAGCTTAAGAGATAGGGTCATGTGATCTATGAATTGATCTATGACTTTTATTTTGACCATACTCAGTATACTATGTTGATGTATTTAACATTTTTATTTTAAGGTATTAAACAAGCTTTTCTTAATATATGAATTTAAAAAAATAATAGCATTTATTACCTGGAAAAAAATGTTTTTCCACTATAACTTCCTCTTGTATTTTGCTCTTGACTTATTTTTTTTGTAAAAACAAAAAATTTCAATATAGTCTCAATCTAAACATTACAGATTCATCAAAAACAAATAATTTATACATTTTATAAAAATAATGTAAATAAATATAAATTATATTAAATTTGATCATGCAGGTACAATGGCATTGTTGCATTTAATGAGAGGGCTTCTTCTTTACTTGAAACCCCATGTCTGCTTTCTTATACCTTGGAATTTAAGCCAATAAACATCACACGATCACCATTTCTTATGCTTGCTTATAACTGTTATTAACACAGGAAAAACTCACTATACGTATTGTCACTTACAGCAAGCTATATGACTATATAAGCTGATGGGCTTGAATTGAAAATATTAAGGTGTTTTCGATTTAAGACTCATAGTTTTATAGTTAAGTGCAGATAAAAGGTGGCTGCTGGAGGGTTGCATTAGATCCTAAGATCTAGAAGCAATGCTCTCAGATCCAAGACTCCTCACTGATGAAGGGCATAAGCCAGAAACTAGTCTGGGGATATTGGATGAATAGGTACTAGATGGGGATTTTATGCACAAGCCTTCTAGCATCCATTGATTACTCTAGCTTGCTGTGAGTGGCAATATGTATAGTGAGTTTTGCCTGTTTAAATACCTTGGAATTACTACTCCTGAGATACCATCTTTGAATGCTTCTGACAGTTTAAATTTTTTTACAAATTTGCAGAAAACATTACTAAACAATACAGACCTGTCACAGGTAGACAATTTAGGTCATAATCCTGTGCTACCTACAATACATTATGATTGAATGTATACTAAATAGAAAAAAAATGATTTGAAGTAACTTTAAAGCAAAAAAATAATCTTCATCTGTTTAACTTCTAGATATACAGAATTTTGAAAGGTGTGCTAATTTTTGAAATTTGGAAAATGGTCTCTTATGATGGCTTTAATACTTTAAATGACCAAGAAAATTCAAGTTCTTTATTAGTCAATGATGAAAAGATAATCTTCAGCAACTCTTAGTCTGGATGGTCTCTAACTTGAGAAGGTGTGTTAAATACATTTTCAGAAAGGCAGATTTGGATGTTGATGTGTAAACATATCACAATGTATCATTGCTACTTTTAGCAAGAGAAGAGATATAATTCATCATAGTGATATCATTACAACCATTAAATTAAAACATTATAGTTCCCATTATTCTGTCCATTTTTTGTGTGGGAAGTAAGGCTAGTGCTCACTATCAATGGAACATGAACACTTAAAAACTTTTACTTAAGAATGCTTTAACTAGAGGGATTTGAACTCAGATTTTTTTAATCTATTAATCCTCCATCTCAAAGAATCAATACACATGACCACATGCATATGAAAAACATACATGATCCCCAATATACATATTTCCTACAGAACAAGCACACATCAGTTGGACCAGATCATAATCGTCCACACTATATGCAATCAGTTCTCAGTTTATATTAAGATAGCAATTCCTCAAACTGTATTGGACAGGCTTTAATCTTCTCACCCTTTCATCATCCATTTCGTTGAAAAACCAATGATGGAATGCTCAAAGCCCTTACTGAATTTGATACTCTAGTCATACCCATGTTGATATTATATCAAAATAACCCCTCATATTATTGGACCATTATATATCCATATATATTAATAGAAGGATGGGTTGAACTTATACTAAAATATAATGCAATTCTAAAGCAACATATAATTTTCTTACACTGAATATTTCCTGTATATGTAATTATATAGAATTACATATAATGGGGATTGTGTATCTTTTGCACATGGATGTGGTCATGTGTGCTAGTTGTTTGTGATGAAGTGAGACTGAAAAATTCTGAGTTCAAATCCAATCTTCAGATTGGCCCATACATATAGCTTGGGTGAAAAAAGATAGAGTGGATCCATTCTATCTTTTAAAAAGACTTTATCTTGTGTTTGGAAAGGAGAGTATTCAATTTAAATAGTGTTCCATCTGTGGCTAAAGTGCATGTGCTGTGGTTTAAGCTATGTTATTATTTATAATTATATTTTAGTATAAATTTAGCCTATCCCCTCTATTATAAATATATATGGATATGTAATTGATACAGTAATATGAGAGGTTATATTGACATAAGATCACAGCTATATGGGAATGAATTCAATATCAAATTCAATAAGGGCTTGATTGGTTTTTCAATGAAATGGATAGTTGAATACTTGGAAGGGTGCAAGAATTGGAGCCTGTATTTTAAAGTTTGAGGAATTTCTATCCTAATATAAACTGTGTTGATTGCATATATATGTATGGGAGATTATGATCTGTCCCAACTGATGAGTGCTGGTTCTGCAGGAAATATGTTTATTGGGGAATCATGTTTCTTTTTCACATGTGCTAGTGTATATCAGTTGTTTAAGATGAAGTGGAAAATGAATAGATTGAAAAATCCTAAGTTCAAATCCCTCTAATTACATATATATTAGTATAAGCAAATACATACTGCTTTAAAATTAAGAATTCTTTATAAAATTTCTAAAATAATATTGGCATGATTATATGAACATAAAATATTATTTTTCAGTTTGTTGGATATGATTTTACAAAATTGCAACTTCACTGAATTGGACATGTGAAGAAATTAAGCAATATCAGACTTCTTTAAAAAGTATTTAATGATAAACCTAAACATGATTTTTGGTAGAAGCATATTCAATAGACATTATAAATACCATCTGAAATATGCTCCAAAGAAGTATAATATTAATTGTTTTATTAGAAGTATATACTCTTATTCTTCTCTTTTACTTGCTTTGCATTTTTCATACATTCATATATATATATTGCTTATAACTTCTTTCATATACACTTTAATGCACCAAATTTTTTTAATAAAATTTCTTTATTTTCCTGACAGTTTCGACTGTCCAGAAGCCTTCATCAGAGCTTTCTCAAATTTCCTCTGCTTTTTAAATAACTCTATTTAAAAAGCAGAGGAAATTTTTAACATTCATTGAAAATAATATATGGATAAAACCTTGTTGAGATTATGATAATGAGTTAGAATAGAGCTCTCAATACTGGCATGGAGATTCATGTATTTAATATCTCTATCACATGACAAGTAAAGACTGTTCATTAAATGTTTGCATGATGAAAAAAAGTTTCAATTTCTCGACTGAATGAAGTCATAAAAATTAAATGAATAGACACAAATAAGTTTTACAAATAAAGACATTTATAAGATTATCAATACTATACATTAAAAAAGAAAACAATGATAAATAAGTATTGAATTTCCAAAATCTTACATGCTTTCACTTTTCAGCAAAAAAAACTTTTCTTATTGATTACAGTTTCAACAGTACCACGTGGTCTTCATCAGATCTTATTCTTTTCTTTTAACATTCTCTATCCTCCATTTTACTCTAGTAATCAATAAGTATAGTAATAAATAAGTATTAAGAACACTAAGATAAACTGGCTAACAAAATTTAAAAAATTAAAAAAATGATAGAGAATAAAACATCCATTGATGAAGTGGATATTTTTTACTTAATTCAAATAATTTGCAGTCTTAGAAACTGTAATACATTTTTTTATATATATTATATTTAAAAGTAATATTCCCTCTTAATTAAAGCAGTAATTTTTTTTCTGTTTTACTTATTTTGTTTAATATAACAATAATAAGTATAAATATGTGCTTTAACTAATTTTTAAAATTAGCAATGAACAGCTATAAAAGTATATACTTAAATTATTTTTTGGAAAACATGTTTTATGATTCAACTTCATTTGTAAAGATACTACCTTACAATAAAGTTGTGTTTAGTTTTTTTTTTTTAATTTATGAAAATATTTTATTTTACAAGTAATTAATTTGTAATTCATCTTAGTAACTGATTATTTTATGTTGAAGTCTAAACACAAAAGAGTTTTTATATTTTATAATATCAGATTTAATGTTAACAATGATAAAATTGTTGTCCGGTCATAGTCTAATATCAGAATATTTTCTTCTGGCAAACATAATGTATAAAATATATCATTTTATCAGAAATAACTGAAACACAGGCTTGTTATATACCTGTGGCTATATATATGTAATATAGGGTATATGAGCACAGACTTTCACACCACTCACCTCTCTCCACTCTATCTAATAGCACTGATACACCTAAACACATATATGCTGAAAAGATAAATAATCACAAATATACGTATTTCATGCTAAAACAGCAATCATCAGTTGGTCCAGACTATCATCTTTACACACATATATAGTATAAGTGCTCAGATATATATTAAGATAGACTATCCTCATAGTTTAATGGACATGCTTCAATCCACTCCACACTCCAACTCTTCGACCGTCCATCCAATTGAAAATCTGATGATGGAATGCTCAAAGGCCACCCTGAGGCCGAGATTATTGCTGGTTTAGCATGAAATACGTATATTGGTGATTATTTATCTTTTCAGCATATATGTGTTTAGGTGTATCAGTGCTATTAGATAGAGTGGAGAGAGGTGAGTGGTGTGAAAGTCTGTGCTCATATACCCTTTATCAGAAACAGAAATAGGTCATTATTACTGATACTATTTATCAATCATTAATAAATCTCACATGATCACTATCTCACACTAGCACATAATTGTTATTAAACAAGGCAAAACTCTCCATATGGTAGTGCCACCCTGTGCCAACCAGAGTATTCAATAGATGCCAGAAGGCTTGTGCATAAAATCCCTATCTAGTGCCTACTCATCAAATATCCCCAGACTAGTTTCTGACTTGTGGCCTTCATTAGTGAGGAGCCTCTGATCTGAGAGCACTGCACCTAGATCTTAGGATCTAATGCAACCCTCCAGCAGACACTTTTTAACTCTACTTAACTACAAAACTATGAGAATGAAATTGAAAATGCAATAATATTTTCAATCTAAGTTCAACAGCTTATATAGTCATATGGGTCTGCTGAAGGGTTACATTAGATCCTAAAATCTAGGTGCAGTGCTCTCAGATCCAAGGCTCCTCAGTGATGAAGGCCACAACCCTCATCAAAGAATACCTGCAATACATTTTTTTTGTGTTACTTTGGAAAGCAAAATTGTATATTTTTTATAATTTAAACTGCAATCACAAAAAAATGGAAGTTATGATTTGCTACAAAAAACTTTTATAAATGCCATAGCAGTTTTTTATATATATTTTAATATATAAGTGCAATTTTAAATTTTAAATTGAATTTCTTTGCTTTGCAATGTCTTAACAATAATTTTTTTTATTTGGATTTTAGAAATGGAATCCAATTTACAAATATTTTACTTAATATGTTTTTATCAGCAACACAGCAACAATCAAATAACAAAAAAAATTATCGTTTTTATTATGTATTACAGTTCATTATTTTTTCTTATACTTGCAAAGTTAAAATATTATTTTTTAGAATGTTTTTTTATTTGAAAAATTTATATTCGTAATAAATGAAGTAAAAATTAATGAAATATAATGTAGAATAACAGTTTAAGTATAAAAGTAAAATATTGCAAATATAACTGAAATGCTCACTAGAAACCGTCAAAGAAGAATAGGAGATTGATAGTGAAAAAGTTATATAAATAAAAGAGTTTTTTAATTGATTTTTTATATTATATTTTCAGAAATTAAGAGTAAAGAAAGGTAAACAAGGCAAAACTCTCCACACAGTAGTGCCACCCTGTGCCAACCAGAGTAATCAATGGATGCCAGAAAGCTTGTGCATAAATCTAGGTGCAGTGCTCTCAGATCCAAAGTTCCTCACTGACGAAGGCCACAGGCCAGAAACTAGTCTGGGGATATTGGATGAATAGGCACTAAATAGGGATTTTATGCACAAGCCTTCTGGGATCCATTGATTACTCTGGTTGGCACTGGGTGGCACTACTGTATGGAGGGTTTTGTCTTGTTTAATAACAATTATGTGCTAGTATAAAAGATGATTATCATGTGAGTAAAGAAAGTTATTGTAAAGTGTATTGAATTCTAAATAAAATTAAAAATTTAATTTTTTTTGTTAAAATGGTTTGCATCTAAAAATATATATTATCAATGGGAATAGACACATATATGTAAAATTTTAACTAGATTGAACATTGGGAAGTGAAAATTGAGTTAAAATATTTTATCCAGATAGACAAACTAAAACAAAAAAAAAAAAAAATTAAATAGATATGTATAAAAACATTTCAATGTCATTGTAATCTGCACTATTGCATTAGTTTCAGTTTTAAATCATAAGTCTTTATCAATAAATCCAGAAAAAGTTGGAGATTAATAAATTGCAATGGTACTAAAATCTGCTCTTGTTTATAAAGGGTTTGGTAAAGAAACTAATAATGTTTTTATATAATAAATATGATGTAGTTAGAATTGTATGGAAGGTAGTTGCAGTAGCAGGATTAACATACGGTAATTATGCATCATGTGTTAATAAAGGGGTATTAGATTATTTAGAGAAAGTACAAAGGAAAGTAGGAAGACATGCATTAGATGCAGAGGTGTGGACAGCAAAGGAGGCAATTAAAAGAGAAATGAGATGGTCAAGTTTTTATATGAGAGATGCAAAAAGTAAATGAAAATGTTTGGTAGATTGCAGTTTATGGATAGTAAAAGAATAGCCAAAATAGAGTTTAATTGGGATATGAGTCAAGGGCAGGCAACAAGATGGATGAAAAAGGTAATGCAGTATGCAAAAGATTTGGATAAAGAATTTATATCAGTGTACTTGTATAAAAGGTGGGATGATTGTGTTAGGAAGATTGTTGAGTGTTATAGTGGTAAGGAATGGAATAAAAGAATAGATGCATTAATAAAGAATAGGGAGTTGGAGAGATGGAGAACTAGTATGGAGAGTAAGAAGAGTTTAAATATATATAGAAGTAAACGGAACATTGGGTGCAAGTTAATTTATGATAATAGTAAGGAAAATAGTTTATTGTTTAAGGCTCGAATAGGATCTTTAGCAACCAGAGAATATATAGATAGAAAAATGTGGGTGATTTAGTGTGCAAATTGTGTAAGGAAGATATACAAAATATTAGGCATCTGTTAATTGAATGTAAATGCTTGAAAGTAGAAAGGGTACAAATAATGAAGTTATGGGAGAATAAATATGAACAAAGTGATTATACAGAAAGTAGGTTATTGGTTTTTATGCTGGGTTTGGAAAATGATAAGCGGGATTTAGATATAAAGGCTATAGAGTTGACTAAGATTATGTTGTGGAAATGGGATGGAGCAGATTATGGGAAAGCTTAGAGTGGGGAATGGAAGGGGAAGGTAAAATGGCTAACAGGCTTTTTTGGGCATAGTTGCTGAGAGATTCCTGACTCCATTTAAGAAGAAGTCACAATACATCACATTACTGTAATAAGCTGCAACAATCAAATAACACTGTCTTGTATTAGCAGCTGACATTAAACATTCATAAAATAAAATTAAAATAAAATAAAATTAGATTTAATATGCTATTGAATTTTCATTCAAAAGGAAAGGGGGAAAAGTGGCTTGTAATTGCAACTAAAAATCTTTACTTCTGATAAATATAAATTGCTACTTTATATATTAATTGGACAGAAGAAAAACATGCTGACTGGAAACTCTGATGAAGCAATAACTTTTGTCATCGTTAATATATTTTTTAAACAATAGGTGGAATAGCGTTGGCTGTTATAAGATGTAACGAGCTCTTTTATGATCAAAACTTTCAGAATAAAATACTGAGGTATTAAGATGTAGGACAAATTAATTATATGTAACATAAAATATTTTTGTCAAATGTTAAAAAACACAATTGATTTAAATGAAATCATAACACAGATTTCAAGTATTTGTATTAAATAAAAATATTAGAAATAAATAGCAATAAATTAATAAGAGTTTAATTCAAATTTACTTTTAATGTAAGTAAAACAGGTTTAGTTATCCTATTTCAAAGTTTTTCCACTTCACCATCAACAGAATTCTGCAGGGAAAGGCAATAAGAACAATCAGATCAATTATAAGATGTGGGCTTTATTAAGTCTTTTGCTTGTTTTAACTTTTATTAATAAAAGCTACAAGCTCATTTGTCAATCAATTATCCAATAACTAGTGAGTTGACTATTGCCTATCTGAATGTAAAAAGAAACCCTTAAAAGATTCGAGATTTACCGTGTGAAAATATATGTGCGTGTCAAGTAATATGAAAATCAGATTTGTAGATATTCAAGAGTTTTCTGGAAATGAGCTTTGTGGTTAAACAACTCCAATTTTAATTAGTTTTTTTTTTTTTCAACAATTTAAGCTAAAGGTTCAGCACTCGATATTTAAGAATAGTAGTAAGCCTTCATCGCGCGCGCGTGTGTATGTATATATTAAAAATCGTAAAGTCCTATATATATGGGTAAGTGAATAGTAGGTGGCACAATCTATAATTCGAGATCCATAGATCGTAAATTAACTGTGTTACTTTCGATGTTCAAACTTCTTATAAACTACAGTTTTAAATAACGAATTATCTTCTCTTTTTTTAATATTAAAATATATATAAGCAGAATAAAGTTAAAATTAATTGAAAATTATTTTACGATTTACTATAAAAAATTTGAAGCGGAAAAAAATAGCGAAGTTTTAAGGGAGCTTGTAATTTTGCCACCTGGATGGCTCTTATAATTTTTAACAACTTAACAAAAATGATTTTCTTTAATTAAATAATAAATGAGTATTATTTTTAATCTTTAGCGCAATGAAAAAAATCTTTATAAGTTGCGATTAATCATTGCATAAAAGTAACAGAGGAACATTTAAATTAATTGATGGAAAAAAATAAACTTGATTTTTAAAAAAAAACAGACACAAAAAAATATTATTTACAATTTTCTAGAAATTTAAAATATAATTATTTTATTAACAGATAATTTTATAATAAAACTGTGGTTAAAATTAATACTAAGCAATAATCTTATTAAAATATATAAAACAACAAAAAAAGTTTGCATGCTTAAAATCTTATAAAATCAAAAATTAATTGTCAAGCATCGGTGGTCGAGAGGTCAGCGACAGATACTTTACAAGCAGTTGTCCCGGGTTAGCGGGTTCGCTTCCCGGCAACTTCTATGACACGTGAGAAAGAAAAAAAAAATCAAAGATTAATTTATGACATTTTTTTTTTTTATTCGCTTCAAAAATTCGATTATGTATTCTGGGAGGTTCATCTTAATATTAGTTGGGATAATAAAAATAATAGGTGGGTCAGCAGTATGAGATGGCATGGGCAGTTGAGGGGCGCGTGAAAGTCTGAGTTCGAATCCCTTATATATTAAATAAAAATTGAAATATTATAATATAAAACATTGATTGTTAATGTTAATAAAAGTAAATGTAGATAAATTTTATTTAAATATATTATATCATCGTCATCATCATCAACCAATGATTTCGCCAGAAATTGCTTCACAGAATAATTTCTATTTTAAAAAAAAATGATGATAGTCCCTTACTTTATGGATAGTTTATAAACTGAATGTTTGTAATATAATATTGCCTAAGAAGTCTTTATTATTATTATTATTATTATTATTATTATTATTATTATTATTATTATTATTATTATTATTATTATTATTATTATTATTATTATTATTATTATTATTATTATTATTATTATTATTATTATTATTATTATTATTATTATTATTTTTAATGTGTCAAAGCGTCTGCCGAGAAACGAACTCCGGGACAATTGCTTGTAAGGCAGCTGTGCTAACCATTCGGCCACCAACGCTTGACGTTTGTAAATGGGCAACTTCAGAGCAAATAAATACAATACTCAAACAATAGTTACAAAATGTTATATAAATAAGAGTCTATGTTTTAAATACTGCTTTGATTCAAGACAAATAAGCAAAAAACCTCTACAGTGATAACAAAGAATTCATAAAATCATTACCCTTTAAAATCCAAAAAAACTTTGATGGAAGTATTAATCACTGAAAGTCAAATATTATTGCCAGGTATCAGTTTTAGGTATTATTTGAAAAATAATTTAAAAAATTTCTTAAGAAAATGCATTTGATTTTGTTTATAACAGTAATAACAAATTTTTATAAGCTTTTATTTTACTCTGTTCTTTTATCTGATTGCCTAATAAATCTTACAAATCAATTTTCACCCACTTCCCCAATTTCTGATCTAATTGAAATTTTGCTTATATATGTATTCCAGATAGCAATAGATTTTTTTTTTTTAGAGTTTGCAAGTAATTAACATTTTAATTTTTATAATTTTAAATTGGATTCAGTACTCCTGCATTATCCAAACTTTCTTCTTTTCCAATTTCTGGGACTATATAAACCTGTAAAATAAAAAATAAAAAAATAAAGAAGTATTTTTATTCGCATATATGCATTAAAAATTAATTAATAACTTTTTCAACTTTCACTGTACTCTTGATATCATGTGATCAAAGTAAAAGTATGTGGCATTCATGTTTAGAGATATTCTTAGATTATTTCTGGACATGAATACTATCTGCTTTTATTTTAACTTTATAATGTTAAAAATACTTGTAAAAACTGACAAAAATTTATTTTTTATTTTATAACTAAATGATGGCAATGAATAATACATTAAATGGTAGTATTGTTTTAACATGCCATTTCTTAAATAAACTGTGAAGTTCCTATAGTGATAGGGCTCTATCATTAATACAGGTAATTTTTTAAGTGACATATAAATACACTATTTGTGTTCTTTTAAAGTATTTTGCAAATAATAGTTCTTAATTAATTCTATGTAAGAAATAAATGCTTATTATTTAACAATACTGGTTCATCTAACTGTAAGGAATTTATTATTCCTTAAATATCACAAAATATTTTGTGTTTTTGGTTATTTCGTCTACCATCTTTAAATCATATCATTACTAAGAGGAACTTATCCTATTATATTGTATGGTCATTTGTTTAGATTTGTACTATTACTTCAGAAATTAAAATTTTCCCAATTGTATAAAGTTTTACTGCTTTGACAATAATAAGTAAGATGTTATAGAAGGTTTTGTAGATTACCATTATCTTATTACTAATGCACAAACAGCTAAAAATATTATTATATTAAATATTACTATAATCATTAAAAGACAGTCAACATTTAGACAATCCCAATATCAATAACAATCAACAATTTCAAACTGTTGTCAGGACAACCTTCTTTTAATAATAAATATTATAAATACTATTGTTATTTGAAAACTTTACTTTTAAATATTGTTATATCTATCATTAACTGATAAATAATATAACAAATTATATACCTATACTAAAATTTAGTGATCTAATATTTAAAAAAACTCTTAGAAAACATTATTTTTAAATTTTGCCTATATTCTCTCTCTATCTCTATTTATTTTAAGTAAACAATTTTGTTGTTTGTTTGTTTGTTTGGTTGGTTCTTTATATAATAAAAGAAAGAAATATATATATATATAACTTTTGATGTTTTATTTTTATTACTTTCTAAAAATAATAATTGTATTTAAAATCCTTTTATATTTTAACATATCCCATCTCCCCTAGTAATAATATGAGGTCATAGTTCAACATTTTAATTTAATGTTAAAACATTATTTAATATCATGAATCAATAAATTGCACTTGATTTGATAAAAATACAAATTTACTAATAAAAAAAATCTAAAAATTCATATTTGAATTTTCCAAAATATATAAACAAAATAAAATATAAAATATGGAATAGGAATAAAGATTGTATGTATGGCTCTTTATTGTAATGCTAATAATAATGAAATCTTTGTTGAATGAATTTCAATTTTTAAACATGAAGGAATAATTATAAATTGATAAAAAATCTTTAAAATTATTTTGTAAAATTGAAAATTGCATTATATTTATTAACTTATCACAAAAATTTGGTGCTGATATAGTATGTGCTCAATGGCCATTTTGAATTTTAAAACACCCAAAAATACTGCTGAAAACTGATTGCTTCTAGTCGAAGTCATTTATCGCTTGCATGTGCCAGCAGTGTTTTTGGGTGTTTTAAAATTCAAAATGGCCACTGAGCACGTACTATATCAGCACCAAAAATTCTTAACCATGTTATTTTACAGCTGTTTGAGTAATATAATCATAATTATTGTGTTTATATCTCAGCACTACTCCAAATTTTATAACTTGTATTTTTAAAAATAAAACATATTTTTAAAAAAATATAATTGCAAACATGAATATATTTTTGTTTTAATAATTATTATTATTTTATAAAATGATTAGAAATATTTAAATAGACTATAAAATTATGTAACTTTTTTTATCCATTATTAAAGTATCAACCAATCAGCAACCTCTAAGATTACTTTGAAGTTGTATTTTTGTAGAATATTCTGTGGACAACTGACATCTTTGTCTTTCTTGTAACCAATAAATTAAAATTTATGCTAATTCAAGTTTTAATACAAAATGGATGTAATTAGTTGTAAAGGAATCCAAAGCTGTACTATAAAAATACCACAATAGTCCATAAGATGCTGATTCTCATTACCATAGAATTAACCCTCTCCCAGTGCAGCCTAATGTGTTATATTTTTTATAATGTAATGATCATTCCTATATACAAAAAATTCTTAAACTGATAATAACATTTTGTGCCTAAATCCTTATTTAAATTAGATTCAAGTTTTCTAATTATCAATGTGTCTTTAATGCTTCTTTCTCTCTCATTATTAGCATAATATATTATATTTATAATAATATCTCTTTAATCTTTCCTTTTCTCTTATCATTAGTATAATATATTATCTTTATACTACCATTTTCAAATTTATGACTAGTTTTTTAACACAAGCATTTAAAATAAAAAATAACTCAAGATCTGCATTAATTTTTTTTTTTTAAAACATGGTTAAAATGGGATTAAAAATAAATATAAAGAACAGTAAATATTATAATGACAAAGTTGTCATATATCTCCAAAACTAGTAATGAAGATATAGAAGTTGTTAACATTTTTTTGGGTTAAACAGTGTATTATTTTGTACATTTAATGGCTTAACAGAAAAACAACATTATTTCCATTATATAATGGTTAAACTATTATATATATACATATATAATGGTTAAACTATTATATATATATATTTCAATATATATATATATATATATGTATATATATATATATATATATACTATATATATATATATATATATATAAACATTACAAGCATAAAGCTAAACTAGTCAATATAAAATCAAAACTACCCCAAATCTAAAATTAAACCAGACCAGCATAAAAATAATATTAAAACACAACCTAAGGTTTCACTGCTACAAGCAGACTTCTCAAGTGTAAAGAACTACAAAAAAACCACACATTATATATACTATTAAAAACTATCCACAAATCCATTCACTTCCCATCCACCCTTAATATTAAAAGAACTCTTAAATAAGTTAATTGCTTCAGAATAATAAATTTTCAATAATAAAGACTCTTTAATTCTTCTTTTGATTTCATTTCTCTCAAAGAAGACAACCTTAGCTTCATCAAAATCAATAGTGTGGCCTGTATCCTTTTCATGGACATACAAAGCAGAACTAAGATATCTATTTTTAACTCTACTTTTATGAACCTTTATTCTTTCATTTAAACTCAAACTACTCTGACCTATGTAAACCTTCTTACAAAATAAACAAGGAATAAAATATACCACACCAGGAATAGTCTTTCTATCAAAAACTTCTTTTGTATTATTTAATAAATTATTCAATGTAACACCCCTTTCCCAAGCAATTTTCTTATTTCCAAACAATTTACTATTTCTACACACAATTTTATAAGAAGACAATTTAAATGGCAAAGAAATAAAATCATATTTTTCTTTAACCTTTACATCCTTACAAATATTACTATTAAATAAAATACTTTTAACAAATTTATCAGAGTACCCAACACTCAAATAATCTTTATAAAATTGATATTTCTGAAACAAAGCTACCCCACTAGAATTATTTAATTTAATATTCCTATGACAATAATTCCTTAAAGCAGCTACTTTATGAGATACAGACTGATAGCTATCAGGTTTAATTATAGATCTTAATTCTTTACTTTTAACTAAATGACTGCACAATAAACAATTAGTTTCTATATTTCTAATCACCAAAAGATCTAAAAATTTTAACTTACCAAAATCTAACCCCCCTCCTTCTAACACAAATTTTATAGAAGGATCAAAACAATTAAACTCATTTACAAATTCCTTCAATTTATCATTCTCAACTACAAATAAACAATCATCAACATATCTAACAAATAATTTTACATATAAACAATTCTTTTTAATAATAATTTCCTCTTCCATAAAACTAATATAAACTGAACATACTAAAGGAGAAATAATATAACCTATTATCCACCCTTCCTTAATCTTATAAAAATTACCTCTATAAGTAAAATACATAGATTTGCTTTTGTTATTGGAAGATTCTATGTATTTTACTTATAGAGGTAATTTTTATAAGATTAAGGAAGGGTGGATAATAGGTTATATTATTTCTCCTTTAGTATGTTCAGTTTATATTAGTTTTATGGAAGAGGAAATTATTATTAAAAAGAATTGTTTATATGTAAAATTATTTGTCAGATATGTTGATGATTGTTTATTTGTAGTTGAGAATGATAAATTGAAGGAATTTGTAAATGAGTTTAATTGTTTTGATCCTTCTATAAAATTTGTGTTAGAAGGAGGGGGGTTAGATTTTGGTAAGTTAAAATTTTTAGATCTTTTGGTGATTAGAAATGTAGAAACTAATTGTTTATTGCGCAGTCATTTAGTTTAAAGTAAAGAATTAAGATCTATAATTAAACCTGATAGCTATCAGTCTGTATCTCATAAAGGAGCTGCTTTAAGGAATTATTGTCATAGAAATATTAAATTAAATAATTCTAGTGGGGTAGCTTTGTTTCAGAAATATCAATTTTATAAAGATTATTTGAGTGTTGGGTACTCTGATAAATTTGTTAAAAGTATTTTATTTAATAGTAATATTTGTAAGGATGTAAAGGTTAAAGAAAAATATGATTTTATTTCTTTGCCATTTAAATTGTCTTCTTATAGAATTGTGTGTAGAAATAGTAAATTGTTTGGAAATAAGAAAATTGCTTGGAAAAGGGGTGTTACATTGAATAATTTATTAAATAATACAAAAGAAGTTTTTGATAGAAAGACTATTCCTGGTGTGGTATATTTTATTCCTTGTTTATTTTGTAAGAAGGTTTACATAGGTCAGAGTAGTTTGAGTTTAAATGAAAGAATAAAGGTTCATAAAAGTAGAGTTAAAAATAGATATCTTAGTTCTGCTTTGTATGTCCATGAAAAGGATACAGGCCACACTATTGATTTTGATGAAGCTAAGGTTGTCTTCTTTGAGAGAAATGAAATCAAAAGAAGAATTAAAGAGTCTTTATTATTGAAAATTTATGATTCTGAAGCAATTAACTTATTTAAGAGTTCTTTTAATATTAAGGGTGGATGGGAAGTGAATGGATTTGTGGGTAGTTTTTAATAGTATATATAAGTTGTGTTTTTTTTATTATTTCTTTACACTTGAGAAGTCTGCTTGTAGCAGTGAAACCTTAGGTTGTGTTTTAATATTATTTTATTCTGGTCTGGTTTAATTTTAGATTTGGGGTAGTTTGATTTTATTATATTATATATATATATATATATATATATATATATATATATATATATATATATATATATATATATATATATATATATATTAAAAGTTTATGATTTATTTTAAAATATAAAACATATACTACCTACTTATAAATCATTTATCCTCATAATTTTCAACTATTTCCAATCCATTGCAAGATTAGGAGTTTTTTCACATCTGCCAAAATATTTTAATTTCATCAATCCATCTCATATAAAGGCTTTTTATGAGACTCCTACAACTCTTGGAATCTAGTTTAAAATTTTGACTATCCATCTATTATCATCTTTTTTAGCACAATATCCAGTCTGCCTTTATTTCATTCTCTTTTCTTACATTGATGTCAATAATACCTTATTGCTTTTTCACTTGAGTGTTTAGGTATCACTATTTTCTTGTTATTTCCAACATATATCTCTTTGTTGAATGATCTGAAATCTGTTTACTGTTTTTCTATTAAGTGTCTAAATCTCAGTTCATGGGTAAGAAAGAATTGGTAGGACGCATCTAATAAAAACATTCATTTTCAAACATATAAGTAACAGGAAGTAACTGACATGTGATATAACTCATTGGAAGTTTTAGTAAGTTACGTATAATCTGAGTTATTTACTTATCATTTACACATTTAGTTTTTTCTATCAAAAATATTTCATTTAAATTTAATTCTATGATTAATTCCATCCATTGTTGGATCAAGAAGTTTATTATTCTTAACATCTTCTAATTCATAGTTCATCATCATCAACCAGTATCAATCCGCTGCAGGATGAAGGTCTCTTCACGTTCAATCCGTCTTTTCCTATGTTTAGCTTCTCTTCTCCACATCACCCCTGCACACTTTCTTATTTCATCCATCCATCTCACATGTAGTATCTTTCTGGGTCTTTTACAATCTCTTGAAATCCAGTTTGAAATTTCAATTGTCCATCTATTATCATCTCTTCTAACAATATGTCCAGCCCAATTCCACTTCAGTCTTTTAATTTTTTCAATGAGATCAGTAACATCTGTTTGTTCTCTTACCCATACATTCTGTTTTCGATCCCTTCTTGTTACTCTCAATGTGCATCTCTTCATACTTCTTACCACTCTTTATTTTATTCTTTTGAGAAAATCCATTGAACATTTCTTTAATCTTTTAGTATCTATCTTTAGTCTTACTTTCTTACTTTTGTCTGGTAACCCTTATAATCTTTCCTGAAATTTTTCAGAATTATTTTCCAAAAAAAAAAAAAACACATCATCTATAGGATCTATATGAAATAGATAATCTTTATATATTTTTATTATTTTAGATTTACAATTTAATCCACAAATTAATGTTTATAAAATTCCAGATATAGAAACACACTGTCCTATAACGTTGTCAATGATAAGTTTCTAATCACTGCAGTTACATTCTAATAAATATTTTTTAAGAATATGGCAATATTCTGATTCTATATTTTAATGGTTCAAAACTTTGACGGTTTGTAAATAGTAAACATTTCGCAAGTGCCATTCGTTCAAACATAACAAATGTAATTTAAAGTGATTGTGTAACACCTTCACGCTCTTATTTCCACACACTTAAGATTTGCCCATATATAAACTTTTGGGTTGAAAGAATGGGTGGATTCATTCCATTCTTTCTAAGATATAATATCTCATGTCTGGAAAAATTGAGTATTCATTTATAATTTATCTTTAAAGCGCATGTGCATTGGCTTAATCGCTAATATTACTATTATATAAAAATGTTTATAAAATCTAATGCCTTTTTGCAATCTACAAATCCAAATCATAATGGCAACTCATATTCATTGGTTCTTTCTATAAGTTTGATGTGAATGAGTTGTAATTATCTTGGTAAAGATTTTGTATAAATCTGTTAAAAGAATGATACATCACACTTTTTAATATTTTTTTAGTAATCTTTTTTTAACATCAGTATTACAATAATATTTATTCAATTATCTGATATATCTTTATTCTTAGACATTTAGTATATAATTTTGATACAGTTTTTCTACTTTGTGTTCTAGTATTTTTTAAAACAACGGTAATAATTTCTTTTTCTTTTTTCTAAATTTTTTTTCTTCTTTCTAAATTTAATTGCATGTCTCACCTCTTCATTTACAATTCTTGGCAATTCAGAAAATGAAGTAATTGTTGCAAATATTTTATTTTCTCGTTCTTTAATATATATATATATATAGAGAGAGAGAACACTTCCAATACATTTCTATGTAGTAATAGTACTAGCATTTCTTATTATTATGGATGTAACTTTTCTCCCAATACCGAAATTCTCTTTTATAGCTTTCCTTGCTAATTCAATCATTTTTTTTTTATATATCATTGTTAATTCTTTTTCAAAGATTTTACAAACATCCAAATATTTTTTTTTTTACAATGGATTATTTTTATAGGTTTTCATATGTCTTCTTCCCCTCCCCCACATATTGTCTGGCTGCTGTTGAAAATTTACAAGTAAACTGCATTTTTTATTATCAAAATCTATTGCAGGAGTTCTTGTTTAAATTCATTTAAGTATTTTTAAACGTTATGAGTACTAACAGTTAAGACTGACTTTTTAATAACTTTCGTGTCTCTAGTTTTATATTAACAAGTAACATATATCTCACTTATCAATCATCATTTCCAGAATTGACTCTATTAAGAAGATTATAACCTTCAAATGTGTACTTACTTTTATTCAAAATATAGTCCAGTTCTGCTATATTTTTATTCGATTTTTCTATGTTCATTTTCATTTAACATTTTTCTCAAAGAAAGATTCCATAATATATATATATGTCCACAGATGGCGTTCTACCAAAAACGCCCATCAAGCGTATGTTTTGTTTACATAAACGTCAGAGTAGTTAGTATTCACTATCTCTAACTATAATTCCACTTATAATTATAGTTAGAGATAGTGAATACTAACTACTCTGACGATTATGTAAACAAAACATACGCTTGATGGGCGTTTTTGGTAGAACGCCATCTGTGGACATAAATACAAGCGTTAGCAAGTTTTTTAACTTGCATTTTTGTTTATCATATATATATATTTCCTGCAAATTCTAAGAGTATGGTTCCTCTTCCATTTAAATCACTATAGCCAAATTTATCCACAGCATTTTATCTATCAATCTTTTTTTTTTAATTCCAGTATAACAGTCTAATCAAAATTATTTTGTAAATCTAGATAACAATTTTCATTGCAGTGAAAACAACTTGTTGGTTTATAAATCTGATTATCTCCATTTGTTATTTATCATTAAACTGAATAACCAACCTCCCCACTGTCTCTGATATGTCATTAATCTCCATATCCTTTTATAAGAATTGCAGTCCACTTGTGCCTTCAATATATGTTTCTGATGTCCACTTTAAAATCAATTGCCACTTCATGTTTTTAACTTATCAAAGTTCAATAATGTCTTATTTAATATCACACAATTTTTATTCGATTTATGTTCCCTTCACTGGATAATAATCTATAGTTATAGTAGATAAATAAAATATCATCTTCAAATGACAGACTGGAATCAGGGAATTCTTAATATTCTTATTTTTATTATCTTAATTGATGACTTTACAGCTTCTTAGAAATAAGAAACACAATTCTGTTCAGTCAGTTCGTGGATGCAAATATCTAAAGAAAAAAAAATCATTCAATCCTATCTTCAAAAAAATTCAGTTCATATTCCAGTTTGGTCTTAATCTCAAAAATATAAAGTCAATAAACTCAGCAAATGATTCGTGCATGTTGGTGAGCAGCCCACATGTGTTCATTCACTATAAAAATAATCCCATCAAGTGCTACTTTTTCTTTAAGGTTAAAGAATTTCCATTCAGTTAAGAGCAAACTTCTTTCTGCAGACATGAGAGATAGTAACCTGGGCCAACTGATGAGTGCTGGTTCAGCACGAAATGCATCTTGTGGGTCATTTGTCTTTTATTATATCTTCATTTATATGAATTTGAAGAGAATTGGGAAAGTGTGGAGGTGTTTATTATATCTATTTAAACACTTGTAGATTTGTATTAGAAGATTTATTATTATTGGTAAGGATATTTATATTGTTTCTTGACTTACTGTGTGTGAGTTATTTTGTGGATTGTAATTTATAAAAGAAATTTTCTTTGTAAAAGCATAATTATAATACACATTAGTTTATAAAGAGATAAACTTATTTTATAATAATTATACGATTCGTTTACAATATTTGATTTGTAGATTGTGTTTGGATATATATGGAATGAATTGTTTTTTATTCTATAAAATTGATCACTCCTGCACAACTAAATACATCCTTGCAAATTAATGTTTCGGGGTATATAGGCGATTTCACTTTAAATGGTTTAAAGTTACAGAGTAAATTTCCATTAACATTATATTAATACATTGTACAAGCTTACACCTGCATTTATATATGTAATATATGCGGGATTCGAACTCAGACTTTCACACATCCCACAACTCTCAGTGCCATCCTATATTGCTGACCCACCTGATCACACACATGCTGAAAAGATAAATAATCACCAATAGACGTATTTCATGCTAAATCAGCACTCATCAGTTGGTCCAGATTACCATCTCCACATATATATATATACAATCAGTACTCAGCTTTATATTAAGATTATATCTAAAAGGACTTGCAAAAATCTATTTAAATATACTAAATTGAAGTATGGGAATATACACAACTAATAACGTTTAAATCATACAGGCTCATCTACTTAAACACTTTAATTCAGTTATTGCCTGATTGTTAAATATTTTTTAAGTTGTTAATAAATATTTTTCTTTTATAAGAATTTTAAAAAAAGTCCCATCTAGGTTGGTACAGTGGTCGAATGGTAGGCATTTCGGAGGAATGTGTGGATTGCGATTCCAGCTCTAGTACGTCGACGATTGAACTTCTTATAAACACCAGAGTTTATTAACTTTTGAAAAATATATATATAATTGTGTACTATTTTAAAAACCATTTTCATTTTGCATTTAACAATTTTCTATTGATTATATATATATAATGAAAAATAAATTGTTATATAATGCAACTTTAGAATATGATTATGCTCCATTTAATAATCAAAATTTATTTTATGACCATTCGTTTACATCTTTATATTAAAACATTATATTGTGTAAAATATTTTTTATAAGTAGATAACCAGAAGACTTTTGTTTCATCAAAGAAATATATCTTGAAGGATTTAATTTTGCAAAAATGACAAATACTTAAATTATTGCGTTTGAATATTATCTTTTTTAACTTTTACCCCAGTAGCTACGAATCAATGATCAAAAAAAAAAAACTTTTCATATTTTTATGTAAATGACAGTAGCCGAGATCGCCGTTTTAATCAACTGATAATGACTGATCAGGGTATACGAATTACAAAGAAAAGTGCGACAACTGTAATAGAGGTCAAACAATATTTATATTTCTCTAAAATTATACGCAGAGCCTTGGGATCGCGGAGATGATTTGTTAAAAAAAGAAAAAGAAATCGGGAAATGAAAATGCTCTGAGAATTGAAAAGTACTAACTGGTTGCGATGAAAAAAAGATTGTATTTAAATTTTATGATTAAATAAAATTGAATTATAAACATCTTTATTAACGATATTCCAATTACGTATTTTAACCAAAAAAAATTTTTTTTTACATTTATCATAGTTTAATAAATTATTCATTTTAAATTATTAAATTGTAAAAATGTGGATCAAAAACAACTACTCAATCATTTTCATTTGCATTAAAAAGATAAAAATCAAGAATACCTGCTACTATTTACATTTAATTCTTAAATGTGTAAATGGTCTGCCCATCCCTCGCATGTGTATGTATAAATGGATTATTCTCCTGTACATGAGGGGTCAGAATGACTAATATGTCAACATGGGTAGGATGACAACCTTGGCACTAACAAGGGCTTTGAACGTTCCATCATCAGATTTTCAATGAAATGGAAGGCTAAAGAGTTGTGAGTTGGAATAGGTTGAAGCCTGTCCATTAAAGTATAAAGATTGACTTATCTTAATATAAAGCTGAGTACTGATTATATATATGTGTGAGGATAGTAATCTAGACCAACTGATGATTGCTGGTTTAGCATGAAATACGTATATTGGTGATTATTTATCTTTTCAACATGTGAGTGATCAGGTGGGTCAGCAATATTAGATGGCACTGAGAGTGGTGGGACGTGTGAAAGTCTGAGTTCGAACCCCGCATATATTAAATATTAAAATAGTAAATTACCTACAAAATCACTTCTTTACTTCAATCAATAGTTTTTAAACGGCAAATGTAACACATAATATTAATCAATTACTAATAACTGAAATACAGGCTTATTATATACCTGTATCAATATATGAAATATATAGTGTATGTGAGCACAGACTTTCACCACTCTATGCGATGGGCATTCTAGTGTAGCGATTAGTTTATTCCTACTTAGATTTTGAGTAGAGACGAGATAAACTTGAAAATTTCTTCTGCTCACTCACAATCTTTTCATTCTTCTTTACTGGTAGTAAACCTACTACAGGTCAGTAAATGGATGTTTAGTTATTATTAGTTAGAGAACAAAGACTCAAGGTAATCTGGAATATTTGCCTGCCATTCACATTGCTAAAAAAATCCTCCATACAGATTATGGACACAATAAAATCATGCCTCCCACCCATAGTCATACCCCTCTTACCTCACCCTCCAAGTCCATAAAATAAAATAATGTCAGGTAGATCCAAGAAAAGCCAAGAAAGTAAGAAGCTAAAAACATTGAAGATAATGGTCAAATTCCCATGGACACTAGTCACCCTCCAGCCAAGTCTGCCATTCAATGAGCTCAAGTGGCAAATCACATCTCATCAACAGTATACTAGCCTTCTCATTCACTACCAGCTACCTATTCATTACAGCCTTTAACTCCCTCCAATGCAAATCACAAATCTACCCTCTCCCTTTCACCCCCATGAGATTTAAAATCACATCATTCAATATCAGAAAAATTATACCAGTTAAACCAGTGGCTAAACATCATCCAATTGCATGTTCCGGGGCTGCTGGAGACAAATATATACAGTGGCTCAAAAATTGACCCCCCTAATTAACTCCCACTCAAACATTTACTTAGTTTGTAATCCAACCAGAAGTCAGCACATGTGGTAAGAATTAACAAACCACTTACTTTTTCTGCACTGGAACAGCCAAATCATCTAGTCAGCAGTTGAAACATCTTCTCTGCAGACAATTGGATAAACTTAATAACCAATCATTCCCAAATACACCAGCCCTCTCAGCATAAATGAAACATAACAACTGATTGGTCTTCTCCAACCCACTCCATCCCCACTTAGATATCTTATGCAAACACTTCCATATCTTGCAATGCAAGACTGAAAAGTATTTATGTATTAGATATTCAGATTGATATGTACATTGATTTTTTTTATAATTGTTATGTCACATTTAATATCCCTATATATTCATAATACTTTCATTCTTGTATTTATCAATAATCATGTAAAAACACAATATGCTTAAAACTATTATATGTAACAATCACCTGATTTAGACTGTCAATTTAACTCACTGTATGATAAATGTGTAAATTTATGAGCACCATGTAACATGGTGTCTGCTCATAAATATGATTTATGTAAATCATATAGTCTTTATGAACCAATAAAGATTATTGTTGAAACCTAATGATGATGATGATGATGATAATATAATAATAATAATAATAGTAATAATAAAAAGTCAGATGTCACATGACTTATACATAGCTTGCATTTACCAATATGTAAACTTAAGAGCATGCTAAAACTCCAAACAAGCTTTTTTTTTTTTTTTATGATAAATGCTACTACAAGAGAAGGCATTCAAATCATCTTTTTATTATTACTATTATTATTTTGCTGTTGGGGCTTTGGCTAAATTAAATGGCTAAGCCTATTAATACATGGAGTATCTGAATTAAGTTCAGGCCCATATAATTTTTTCAGTTGGAGAGCTGACTTTAAAGACATGCTGATGTCTAAAGGTTTAGATCTTCTTTTTGAGAATTATCTTTTAGATAAATGCTTAGCTTGAGTTGGTTTTTTGAATCTAATGTCCCAACTCCTCACTGAAGAGACCCATAGGTCGAAACTGGTCTGGGGATGGAGACAATCTAAGATAAAGATGATTTGAATGCCTTCTCTTGTAGTAGCATTTATCATAAAAAAAAAGCTTGTTTGGAGTTTTAGCATGTTCTTAAGTTTAAATAATAATAATAATAATAATAATGATGATGATGATGATGATGATGATGATGATGATAATAATAATAATAATAATAATAAATACTTTCATTTACTGTAATACTAAACAAATTGTTATCTTCAACTATAATCGTGGTTTTATATTTAACTTGAAATAATAGTTTGGGGTATCCAGAAATTAATTCAATCACAAGATGTAAAAATTAGTGATAGAGTTAATTAATATCTGGATATCTCATTCTTTTATTTCAAGTTAAATATAAAAATCTCAATTGTGTACCAAAACAATTGTTTGTTGGTTTTTTTAGTACATTGTATATAAAAGCTGTTTATTTTAAAACATTATATATATATATCAAATAAAGTGTCTGTTAATCAAAAACTATTGTAATAACAATAATAAATATAATGGAAATTAACTATTATATAGAGTCCTACAATCTGCAGAAGTACTTTTGGTTCTGCAGATTGAGAGACTGTATATAATAGCTACCCTAACATTATATTTATTATTTTTATTGTTATATATATATATATTAATTTTAACATTTGCACAGTAAATAAAAGCATTTATTACAAAATATTTTTATATATATTATTTTTAATTTTTTATTATTCAAATATTTTTTATAATTATTTCTATTTAAAATGGAAAAAATAAAAATATTGTGACAGTCTAAGTAAATTTTTAAAAAAATTCATAGTTCATTCATTTGATTTCAATGTTATTTTATTTATGAAAGATGAAAAAAATTTTACATTTAAGAGAAAATAAAATTTCCTCCATTTTTAAAAAAGCAATTTTTACAATCACTTAAGTGTGAACTTTGTTTTTATTTTTATTTAAGTTTGATATTGAAAGTGTTAATATTCTTCATGAAGAGAGAAACCATAATAAAAAAAAAAAAATTAAGGAAGCAATTTCCATAAATAGAAGTAAAATGAATATAATTAATAGACAAGCTTCTAGTGTTAAAATTGAGGATTCCTGAGATTTGAGTTGATATTTGCTTCTGTTCTGTTTTTTGAATTTAATACTAGTTGAAGAAGGTTAAATAATTAACCAAAAGTACTTCTGCAGATTGAAAGACTTTATAGAATAGTTAATTATTATTATATTTATTATTTTTATATATAAAGGTTGAAGCCATAGAAAATTGATTTAGCAGAGCATTAAACATATTTTTAACTGTATTTATTATTATTTATTCATCACACACACACACACACACACACACATATATATATATATATATATGTTCAAAAGATGGCGCTTCACCAAAACCACCGAACAAGTGTAAGATTTGTTTACATATATATATAATGAAGATTTTTATAAGATAAAAATAAAAAACTTTTTGGGTTGAACCAAGTATTAATTTTGTGCATATAGAAATTATTCTATCCAGCACACAAGGAATTATGTTTAAAATTTTAAATAATGATCCACACACTGAAACAGAAAATTTATTCATTGAATTAATTGCCAATGTTTGAAAAAAATCACATGCATATTTGTCAAAGCTAAGGCTGAAATGGAAAACTGTTGTGCCTCATATAATTCATGAATTACAGATTGTTAAAAATAATCTAATCAGTCTTTGTCAATACCTGTTTATTGAAAATCTACTCATATAAATAAATATTTCAATTTTAATTTGTATCATTACCCTGCTCATTTACTTTTTATGGCAGAAAATCTTTTGATGAGAACATATAGTTTCTCTGATAAGAATCATCTTGCCCAAGAAATAACACTACTAAAAATATTCTACCTTCTAATGGTTATAGTAAAATCTACTTTATATAATAATGATGTAAGAAAGGTAATGATGGCAAAATTGAGAATTCTTTGTCTAGTTAAAACTTAATGCCTAAAGACTGAATATCTTAGTGTGGGTCAGTCAAATAGATGCTTTGATGTCAGAGTTAGGGAGCAAAAAATGTCCTTAATCAAAAGTTGATAACACCAGTTTTCTATCATATTTTTTTTAGAAATTGACTAAGTTTCTAATTTTAGTAATATTAAAATACTAGCTACATTTATAAAATATGATTTAAGAATTATAGAGATTCTAGCAAAATTTTGAAAAGACCAAATGATTTAAATAAATGTGATGAAATACAGGCAGCCTTTGACTTTTGTATATAATTGATTCCTGAAATGAGTATAAAAGTTGAAATGTATGAAAGAAGAGCAATACAAAAAAACATCAAAATGTGTTCTTTAAAATATTCACTTTTTTAATGAAGTGCATTAGAATATATATAAATAATACTTTAGTATTTAGTATCTGTTGGTTTCTTTATAAATTTATCAAGAAATAGTTGAATTGTACTCTTCTTTTTCTTTTCTTGATGTGTTTTTCTATTGCACTTTGTATGAAAAAGCAAATTGTACAAAAGTAGAATGTATGAAAGTCAAGAACTGCCTTTATACCATATACCTGCAATATGAAACCCATCATTTTATCTCTTTTTTCTTCTAGAAAATACAGAAATTATTGTAAAACACCTTCTATTCTGACTGGACCATCATCAAATATACATATGAATGATTTTAATTATTATGCAAGCTCATTATATACTTGAGATATAACAGTTCTCTATTACAGCCTTAGTCTTGATAAAGATTAATGTGATTTTGTTGAAATGTTGGTAGACTACTTCAGTGAAGGAATTTTTTGTTTTGATGAAGACTTTGTTGCAAAAATTTAAAAACTTTAAACGTAATTCTTTGTGAGCTGCTTCATAAATATATATACACACACATATATATATACTATGGTGAAACTAAGAAAACAAGAATAAGAACACTGCAGCTTTCACTTACATACAGAATAGAAAAAACTAATGCTGCAAATATGTTAGAATTTTATAATCATAAAAAAACATGGACAGGAGTTTGATCCAGACATTTTTAAGTGATTTGCAAAACAAAAAAAAATGATAGAAAAAAAAAAGTAAACTGCCTGATTTATTGCACTATATGAATAGTTGATGAATCAGAAAGCTATTTTTTTTAATGTTATTTAAAGTAGATTTGTTATAATATTGATAACTGAAAATATGATGATAACTTATTGAAATTATTCTTGGTTACTAAAGCAAATATTAAAACATAAACATTTAATAATTACATCTAGTAATTTCTGACGCTTAGTCAATTATATATCCACAAACATATACAAAACAAAATATTTTACCAAATAATATTATTTGGCTTTTATCACTTATAAAATAAAGAGGGAAGCTTTCATTTCTAATTTTACCTTTTTTTTCAATCATTTTGGAAATGAGTTTGAAAAAAATATTTCATTTATTAATAGATTTTTAAAAAAAACAAATAAAACTTGCTAATCAGATGTTATCTTTGTTTTAAAAAGTATGATAATTTAAATAATATATACTTTTTTATTTGATATAAAAATAAGTTTGCTATTAGAAAATAATAATAATAATAATAATTTAATTCAATTCATTTATTTAAGTGCAAAACAACAACATAAAGCCAATTACAATTTGCACATACAGTAAAAGTGAAAATAAAACATATAGCATAAAATGAAAATATAAATGTATACATAATAAAGTAAAATTTAAAAGACAACATCAAACATAACATTTCAGTTTAACAAGATTACAAAATTTCTTATAATCAATGTCACACAGATTAAGGTTACTCCCAATTTGATTATATAAAGAGGGTAACCTAAATAAAGGAGAAAATTTAAGAATATTAGAACGGCATGTTTGAATCTGATATACACAAGTAGACCTAGTATCATAACTCAAAGACCTAACTGAGATAGTTGAAACTATATCTGATAAAATAACCTGTTTATTAACAATTTTATAAAAATATTTCAAAAATCCCTATACTTTCGTCTAGATGAAAGATTAATCATTTTACCCTCCCAAGAAACATATTTGAAAAACTTCTTTGAAATAGACTGCAACAAGTTACATCCTTGCAAAGAACTAGGGTTCCAAATTATTGAACCATATTCAATAATAGGAAGAACCAATGAAAAAAACAATTTCCGTTTAGTATCATTACTGAACTGATAACCATGTCTAAGAATGGCACCCATAACCTTAAAAGCTTTACCAACAATCATTTCAAGATGAGGAGTAAAAGATCCATTACAAGAAAACATAATTCCAAGATCTTTTTGGCATTTAACTGAAATAATTTTATGAGAATTGATATAATAATAAAACTGTAAAACTTCAGATTTTTTGGAATAAGAAATAAAGGAACATTTATCAAAATTAACTGTCATATTATTTGACTGACACCAAGCACTAAAGTTATCAATATCCTTCTGAAGGAGAACACAATCATTCACTGATACAATTCTTCTAAAAATCTTACAGTCATCAGCATAGCTTAACAGAAAAGAATATCTCAAACAATCATTAAGATCATTAACATAAACATTAAACAGCATGGGTGCTAAAATACTACCCTGTGGAACACCTAAATTGCATTCAAAATTAAATGAAACTTTATTATTGAATTTAATATATGCTGTACGACTACATAGAAATGATTGAAACCAATATACAAGTTTATTAGAGAAACCTATTTTATGTAATTTATGAAGTAAGACACTGTGATCAACTTTATCAAAGGCTTTTGACAAATCAAAATAAATAACATCTAGTCTTTGACGATCTTCAATAGCATGAGCTATATGATCATAAATTGTCAGTAGATTACTATCAATTGATCTATTAGGACTAAAACCATGTTGAGAAGAAGAAATTATCTTACCCACATCTGAAATAATTTTATTATAAATACATCTCTCAAAAATTCTTGCAATGGTATGCAAAACAGAAATCGGTCTATAATTAGAAACACAATCTCGATCACCATTTTTGAAGATTGGAAACATTTTAGCACATTTCAAAACACTAGAAAAAGTACAAGAATTAAGAGACAGATTAAAAACAAAGGCAAGAGGTACTGCAATAAATTCGGCTAGCCCCTTATAAATAAAAGAAGGAATATTATCACATCCTAAACTAGAGTGAGTCTTAAGCCTCCTAATAGCTACAATAACATCTTCCCTAGAGATATGATCAATTGTACATTTAGCACTAGACAAATTGCCAGGAAATGTAATTTTAGAATCAATCCTATGTTGTGAAAAGTATAACTCTGCAAAATGTTTAGAAAAACCATCTGCATTTAATGCAGAACCGTGAGTCATTTGAACCTTTTTCTTACCCAAGCCTGAATTATTAACAAAATTCCAGAATTCTCTAGGATTAGAAGAAATATTAATTTCAATTTGTTTTATATACTCTTGTAAATCTCGTTTATAGATATATTTAGCCAATCTTCTAAAATTGATAAAATACTATTATAATAAATTATATTCTGTGTCTTAAAATAGAGTCTATGATGGTAAGATTTCCTTTTAATAATCTTAATAAGAGTATATGAAAACCACAGAGGATAACCTTTGTTAAACGATAATTTACTAGGAATATATACATCAATAAAACCATTAAAAATTTTCAAAAAATAATCCAAGCAAAAATTCACATCATTAATTGAGTACATATTATTCCAATCAACTTCAGAAAATTTTCTACAAAGATCAACATAATTACCCCTCCCATAATCCCTTTTCACAACATTAGAACAAGTAATTTTAGAATAATTTTTAATAATAATAATAATAATAATAATAATAATAATAATAATAATAATAATAATAATAATAATAATAATAATAATAATAATAATAATAATAATAATAATAATAATAATAATAATAATAATAATAATAATAATAATAATAATAGGTATGAATATAACCATTTAAAGAAGATATGTTTCAAGATTTAAATCAGGTTACACAGAACTGTCCAGTTTGCTTTAGTGTAATATTTTTTTATAAATGTCTAATTAATTGTATTAGTAAAGTAATTAATGTAATGTAAATAATAAAATTAATTTTGACTCACCCTACTTGTTTCTGTAAATTTTGGAAAATAAAAATAAAACTGATTTTACTTAACCTGATAACTCTCATATTCATTGAGAATCATTGGGAGTTTCCCTCAGAAAATGTATAATTATTCCACTGCTTTAAATTACTGTTGTTTTATTATTGTAATTCATTTCAGCATAGAATTTTTTTAATAATGCAGATTCTCATATGCTGCTTTTATTGATTTTTTAATTGAAAAAAAATCTAAAGTATCAGTATCTTATGGACAATCAGTTAATATCTGTTATCTTTATTCTGTTGTTTATAGGCAGAGAAAACACATTAGATGTTCACTTTCTACTGGTCTACTTTTCATGCACCATTTTGAGAATAAATGAAATATACTTTTTTGCTTGTTTATAAAATATTTTTGATTATTTTTACGCACTAATTGATTGATTATTATTTTAAAAAAATACATATGTACATTTTCAATTTATTTATTTATCTTTTATTTTTAGAAAGAGAAGTTAATAAACTTGATTTTAATATAAAGAAAGTAACTGCCTGTGTAATGCCATTAGCTATCAAAAATCATACCATGTTAAAATCTTTTCAAATACTGTAATAATTATAAAGGAAATATGAAATTTTAAAACAAAATTTGATAGACTTATCCCAAATACACATTCATTTATTTGCATTTAAAATTAAAATAATAATGATTTTCTCATCACTATATGGCCATTATGTAAAATATTTACATTCTTTATTTCATATTTACAAGTCAGTTTTTAAATATTTAAAAAGATCAAATATGATTTTCAGAATATTATTCATTTATAAAATTAAAGTAAAATTCAATTTAGTGAGCTTTAATATAAAATTGAAAATTTACATGGAAATGAAAGTTTATGTATTTTCAAAAACTTTCACCAGGGAGAACAAGAGAAAAAAACAGAATGTGTAAGGGTTAATAGAGAACTTTAAATATTTAATGATAGGTCTTATTTCCTTTCTGTTGTCATTGTGAAATGCTACTTTACTTTTTTTTAAAAAAAATGGGAAGAAAGGAACTAATTAGTATTTTTATTATATATATATATTTAAATTAAAATATTATATATGTATATGTAAATAATATTTATTTTATATGTATATATAAATATAATATATGTATATATAAATATAATATTTAAATTCTCCACTGGCATATAAATGCAGAGGATTATAATAATTGGAAGATGAAAATAGGGTCTACATTTATAATATTACTTCTATGGTTTTACTTTTATATGTACAATGAAGTTTTAATTTATCAAACTATATACTTCAATTATATACTATCCCAAAAAACCTATGTAAACAACAAAAAAAATTTCAAAATTTGCAACTTTAATATATTTTGTAAAACTCAAGCAAACATTTTTCATTTTTGATTGCTGTATGTGATCATATTTTAAAAAATAAAATTTATATGTTAATTTTAAATTATACTAGTAGCCATTTTTTCATTGATTATGTCCATTAATGAAATTACTTCAGTTTATGATGAAAGCATATACATTTTGTTCTTTCATTATTATTTTTTCTGAGTTTGGTACACAATATTTCACATAATAACACATTTTCTAAGCTAATGCTAAAATTTTTACAAAATTTTAGAAATACTTAAAGTTAATACTGATTTAAGAACATTGAAACAATTAAAGAAATCATAATAAGACTAATTTATAAAAGAAAAAAGTTTTTGAAAAATATAATATTACAATTAGATGAAATCAAATATTTTACTATTTACTTTATTTAAAAAAACAAAAATACAATACGCTAAGTTGGTTTTTCTTTATTTTTTCTAGTCAATAAAAAACACATGTAAATGTTTGCCCTTTATATATTATTAATAAGTATATATATATATTTAATGTTGTTTATACTGTAATTTTAATTTATATATACATATTGTACATATAAAAAAATCATCATCTGTGTTATATATGTCTATGTGTGTGTTGGAAAGTATTATGCACTTGAAGTTCAGTAAACAATAGTATTGTATTCTAATTAATGTTTATTAATAAAATATGAGCTATTATATGCTATGTAAGATATGTGCAGAATTGCTAGGAACAAAATATTGCACATACTTATTAAAGCTTTAATAATAGTAATAATAACAAGTCAGGTGTCACATGACTTATATATAGCTTGCACTTACAAATATGTAAACTTAAGAGTGTGCTAATAACTCTAAACAAGCTTTTTTTTTTTTATTTATGATAAATGCTACTACAAGAGAAGGCATTCAAATCATTTTTATCTTGGATTGTCCCAACTCCTCACTGAAGAGACCCAAAGGTCGAAACCGGTCTGGGGATGGGGACAATCCAAGATAAAAATGATTTGAATGCCTTCTCTTGTAGTAGCATTTATCATAAATAAAAAAAAAAAAAAAAGCTTGTTTAGAGTTATTAGCACACTCTTAAGTTTACATATTTAAAGCTTTAATATAATTATTAAAAAGTTGTATTATTAATATGTAATTACTTTTACTGTTTTATAAATGTTATTTTTATAACACAGATATTTGGAATTATCTAAGGAGGAAAAACCAATTTTGCAAAACTTTATTACACACATACAATAACATTATATGTATTATCTGATGAATATGAGATGTTAGATAAAAATAAATTTTAATTAAGATGTTGTAAATAAGAATTTAAATCGATTTTTTAATATATATATATGTATTCAGATGTCAATATTAAAAGTAAAAAATAAGATTTTTGATGAAAGTAAACCAAGGAGTATTAATACAGTAAGTATTAAAAAAATTGAAATGTCATGAGTATTCACTTCTTTATGTTCGTGTGTGCGCGCGCAGGATAATTGCATGCATTTAACATACATCGTTGCTAATAAATTGAACTGTCATAAATATTCACTTCTTTATGTCTGTGTGTGTGCGCGCAGATTAATTGCTTGCATTTAACATTCATCGTTGCTAAATGTCAAGTAAATGCTACTAATGCCGATAAGTTATAAAACTTATTGGCTAGCATTGGTGGTCGAGAGGTCAGCAACAGCTGCTTTACAAATAATACAAAATAATACAAATCAATAATACAAATACACAAAACAAAGCAAATAAAATATGAAATTCACTAAACTATAAAACACTATTCAAAAATATTAAATAGTATACCTAATCAAAACTGCCCAACACTATAATTATCTTATAAAAACTGCCACATACTGAAAGAAAATTAATAACTATACAAATACAAACAAATAATTAATAATAAACAAAAAATACAAAATAATAAAATTAGTAATACAAATACACAAAACAAAACAAAAAAAAAATATGAAATTCACAAAACCATATATCACTATTTAAAATATTAAATAGTATACCTAAATAGAAAACCAAAACTGTCTAACACTATACTAGCAAAAATAAAAATGCAAAACCATAAAACAATACAATACTAGATTAAATTCAAAATTTTACCAAAATCCTTACACAACCATGGTTTCATCTACTACAAATAGACCTTAAGTGTGCTTTTATTAATAATTGAGAAAACTTTATTTAACTAAAATATAAATGTACTGTATTCAAATTTGATATAAAATTTCTATATCGTTTTAAACGTGAGGATTTTTTATTTTATTTTTTAAAAAAAATTAGTAATCAAAAAACTCATTTTAATTGAAGTAATTTATAACAACAATTGTAAAATTCATCATTTATAAATAAATATAAATTCATCAATTAACGCCAATATGATATTTACTTTTTCTCTATTATCTATGTAAAACCTATAAAAAATTGAATTATATTGCTTTAAATTGCAGGTATACAAAAATAAAATGTAATAATTTGAAAGTAATTAAAAGAATTATAATATTACATTTTTTTTTACTATATGAATGATAGATAAATAAATCTTTAATAATTCACTGAAGGCTGAGACCTCTTTATGGTGATGAAAAACTCTACAACATTCAGTTGAGTCTATTGTATATAATGCTTTACTTTTTAGCTAAGATTAATTAAAAACTCAATTGCTAAAGTAATAATAGAATTGTTATCTCGATTGACTGCCTGAAAAAAAATCTTCAAGCTTGTTTGGAATGAAAAAAAAATCCAAGATTCTACTGAATTCGAACCTCAGAATATGAGCATAGCAAGCTAACTATTAAATACGAAAACTTTTGTATATTATAAAATACAATCAAAAATCATATAATATTTTATCACATCAATTTTAATGTTTAATATAAAATTTTGCCTACATAAATTGTTAGAGAAATTATCTTTTCACAATATTGTTTGATGGTTTCATTTACTCTTTCTTTTGCTGATAATAATCTCACTTAAAACGAATAATTTCTAGTTTTTCCTTTCCTAATAACATCTAAACATAATAATATTATTAGAAAAATATTAAATTTGTTTGAAAATAAATCAAACTTACATCTCTATTATATTTTAAGCACAAAAATTGATCATTTCTATTTATATATACTCAATTAATATTAATATTTAAATACAAGTATATCTTACATACTTTTAAACTAAATATAATTAGAGTGTAAACGATTGTAAAATATATATATATATAATTAGAGGGGATTTAAACCCAGACTTGCAAGCTCCCTTTAATTATCTATTTCATCTTATACAACCAATATACGTGACTACATATGGAATAGATGACAAAAGGGAACTTGATAGTCTGATTTTAATTAATATTAATGTACATTTATAAAACAATGGATTACATAATATATATATAATATATTTAAATATCTGATTATATATATGTGTGGGAGATAATAATCTGGACCAACTGATGAGTGCTGGTTTAGCATGAAATATGTATATTGGTTATTATTTATATTTTCGACATGTATGTGGTCATGTGTATCAGTTGTATAAGATAGTGTGGATAGTTGGTGGGTGCTTAAAAGTCTGAGTTCAAATCCCCTATATTTATATAATATATTGTAACGTTCACGAGTGGATTTATGATTTTATGTTAAGCAGTCTAAACATTGTTGATTTAGGCTTTCTATTGCATATTATAAAGTGCTAATTAATCAAACTATGAAAAAATATTTTCAGACCATATAGGAATTTGGATATTTCAAGAACATAGCTATATTTCCTGATTAACTGACCTAAAATTTTTATTGAAATTTTTGTTGCCAGTGGAATCAGTTTTACATTAATTTAAAAGGGTTCCAGAATCCATAGACTCACTGATCCATCGCATCACATCGCATCACATCATGTATTTTTGCAGCAAATTACTAAACATAATTTTTTTTATGTGATATCACTTTTTTGTCAAGTAATATTTAAGAATTTTCTCCAGAATTTGTAGATTGAAATGAACATCTTGGCATAGGTAATTATACATTTCTTAAAATAATTTTTTGTAATAGTAATTTAATGAACTAAAATTAATAATGTACAAGGAAAATTTGATATTATAGGTAAATATTTTATTAATACAATTTAAAATTTTTAAACATTAAATTATTAATAAACTGGGAAGAACATACAATCACCTATCCAGATAATTAGGTTAAATAAATAAAATAATTTAACAATTAATGTTCACTTCTTTTATAAGTTATTTCTAGATGTCTCTACCGGTGGTGTGGTTAGTTTGCAAACATTTAATTTAGTCACAGATTGGGTCTTTGTAGACTGTATATTATTCCTTGCATGGTTTTCTTGGGATAAAAGACCTTGTTGTGAATTTAGTTTGTTGACATTTTGATGTTCCTGGTCCTTAGTAAGGCTCAGCTCAAACGCTTATTTGAATGACCTTTTTATGGCAAAAGAACATGTACACAAATACTCTGATTTCCACTCCACATGATGAATTAGTTCAGCATACTAGCCCAAAAAAACCTGACAAGATCTTGCTGGAAGCCATTTTCTTTTTTTATAGTCCCGACCAGTTTTCAGTTATCTGTGCATATGTCCTTATCTTTTGTTTTATCATAAGGCAAGTTTTGTAATCTTGTATAATTGTTCTTTTTTTTAGTTACAAAGTCTCTTTTTTATAAAATATAATGTTTTTCTTTTATTTATCTGTATGCACTTAAATTCTTTCCAATTTTAGCTTTCACTAAATTAAATAAATAATGTCAACACAAATAACTTTCATTGCATGTATCAAAAAATATATTCTACTAAAATAACTAAATTGCATCTTTTGAACGAACTTTAACTTATTTTTTTTTAGCTTTTCAATATTACCCAATGCCAATATATTTGTGTCATATATAAATAAATGGTTCAATATATATATTATACTGGTTCATCCCTACCCTGGTAAGGTGAGCATGCACGCATATCGAACATGAAACAAATATGGCGGCACGCCAGGATAGGAAGTAATTTAAAATCTTTTTTATGATTGTTTTGATACAGTCATCGGAACATTTATAAAGTATTGACTCTTACATACCTTTGAAAGATTTTTTAAATTTAAATCCTTTGTGCCACTCCCAGAAAGAAAAAGATTAATTCCCCCTCCTGAAAGGATATGTAAGGCCAATAATTATATGAAATAAAATGAATCAAATGAAATCTAATGGAAATAAACATCTGATGACCAAAGATTTAAATCCTGATAAGAGAGTATCCCATATGCTACTCATCGTTCTCTTTATCTCAGGTAAAGAAATGGGGAACTAAAACTCATGCAATTATCTAAGTGTTTTATTATGTTATAGAAAGAAATACGAATAAATTATCAAAGCAGTAAGGTAGTTTTATAAATATTAAATAAATGTTTATTAAATCCCATATCCCTTCACCAATTACTAAAATAAATATAATAACAATAAACCCCAATGCATAATAACAATAATAAATATATATATATATGAGAGTATTATAGATGTATTAACAAAGAAAGATAATGTAAAATTATAAAGAATCAACTAGTGAGAAAGTGGTCTGAGGTTCATAACTCGCACATGAATACATTTTGTAAACCCTGAATGGTAAGTAAAATCTTATCTTAATGAGAGAAATACGTTAATAAAAGACTTATTACACTGATATTACTAGAATAAATAAATAAAAAAACAATAGTAACTTTAATAAGAATACCACATAAAGTCTCTATCATACATCTAGGGGTTCTGAGTAGGCCAAGTATCTGTTCATCCTGAACAGCAGGGACTTCTCTTTAACACGGCATCATTTGGCTTTCAGCTTCATTGGATGGCTAGATTCAGGAAACCTTGCTGATAGTAGGAGCAGAGCTGGACGGGCGTGCTGACTGGGGGTTCCTACCCCATGATCATTTCACTGGCATGAGACATTTGTGCTTGAGATTTATTTATAAATTTCTTCGTTGATTTTCTTTTTGTTTTCTACAGCACTGGTAACGATTCCTTTACTTTTGGTTTTCAAATTCAAACACCTTCCCGCAAACACAGTTCTCTACTGCACTAATATGAATTGTCTAGTTGGAATCCATCTTGAAGCTTATATCACAATGATTTTAAAAAAATAATTAGAACTGGGAATTCTCTAAGTTCAAACAAGCAAGTTCAGAGAAATCCAAAAAGTTAGCATAAGTGAGTCAGTAATTGACTTAGTGATTGCTTGACTGCTTGTGTCCGATTGAATGCCTGTGCCCAATTGATTGCCACTAAACTGGTGAACAGCATTTAGCCCTCCTCATTAGAATCTCAATCTAGTTACTCATCTGAAACACATTTAATTAATTAAATTTTACTTTTGTTAGTGGATTCATACAATGCACTAATTAATCTCAAGAATTTATTTATTTTTAATTCAATTGATTATCTAAGTTATTTTCCGATAATCAGATTCCATTTAAAACATATTTTTAATTAAATTAGATATCTTTCCCCACCCGCATTAACATAAATTTTAACAAACTCTTTTGTTGAGTTGAAACATTTGATAATAATAATAATAAAAAAAACTTATCTATTAAAATGTACTTGCCTTTAGGCTTTTCTTAAATTTGGAACAATGGGTTTGTAGAGAAAAATATCTAGTACAACATTTGATTTAAAATTATCTATATGTTAGATTTTTTTTAAAATATTACCATTACCATTTCTGTTTCTTTTCACAAGCATTTAACAACAAAAAAATATACGTACAAATTACGCATACACATCTTTGCATTTATAAAAAAAAATGAACATAAAATTAAAATAATAAATTATAAGCATATAGCTAATATGCTAATACTTCAAGTTATAAGCCTTAACTATTGGCTTTTCTTGTGTGTGCGAGTATATGACATATCCACAGACATCTCTCACTTATTTTATAATTTGACTTGATTAAAATTTATATAGATGGCATACACACGCATTTAATGGCTCTATTACATATTTTAGGCCATTTTATTATGTAATGCAATCTTATGCATGGCCATACGAAGTATGCCTGTCATAATATATATATATGTGTGTGTGTGTCAACCAAACCAAAATGTAAAATAATTATCAAGAGTATGTTTACTAAAATAATTATAAAGATTATATTTAGTAATATTTGTTCAATTAAATATTTTAAATATAATATATAGAAATCAAAATATAAAATAATTTTAAAGAATATATTTACCAATATTTGTTATAAAAAATATCTTAAATTTATAATAAAACCATTTTATGGTGATATGTTATTGTTATTATTTCATCAGTTGATACTTATAATGTATTTAAGTGTAATGATAATACCTTTATTTTAAACTCCACAATATTCCAATGTGGATGAGTTGCTTACTATTACTTACTTCGTAATTTGCAGTTTTTAAATTCGAACATATGCAAATAAATAATTACGTATAGTTTTGTTTTTAAATAATTATTATACAAATATTTTATAAAAATAATCATAAATACTTAAATAAATTATGAAAAATGTGCATTTTTTGCCTGTTTCTTATAACAATAGGAGGGCAGTTATAAATAGTCTTGCAAATGCTTTTGAAGTTCAAACTGAAAAATATATCAGTCTGTGTCATTAGCAGTGCATTTGTAATAATTTCTTTGTAGATTTCTGAGGGATTGTCAGATTTTTTAAAACTAATAAATCAATATATACTTTAGTTCACTTTTTATTATCATGTAAACACAAAATTGGCAAAATAAAGCTTTAGAAAGCTACAACAGTGTGAAAAACACAACAAATGCAACACCAGCACCATTAATGGTCTATAATATCATGTGACTGCAAGGGATTGAGTTAATATATAACTAATATTAGTGTTTTATTCATGATGAGCTGATAGTGTAACATTGGTCACTGAATATAAATATTAAGAACCTTTTGTAATACCTTTAACATTTATATTTAAACTTCATCATAGACCAAGTAAATTTAAAAATATTATATTTCATAAGTCAGATTCTAAGGAACCATTTTATTAAACTTGTAAATAATGTCCACTCTTTTACATTAATGTTAATTCGGTACATTAGGCACAAAACAATGGCCACTTTTGATGTTAATGCAAGGGAATGAGCTTTGTTTGCACTTTTGCTAAAATCTGACTTGTAAATTATAGTAACATATTAAAACTTACAAAAAAAATCAAGTCAGATGTCACATGACCTGATTTAACAAGCTTGTATTACAAATGTTATATATAGAGCTCGCAAATAAGCTCTTAACAAGCTTTGCAGAATATTGCCAACCCTAGATGGGTTTCTGTTACTGGTGTCCTCAGTGAATATTTTAGCACATTACTGAGGATTCCAGTAGCAGAAACCAGTTTGGGGTTGGGAATATTCTGCAAAGCTTGTTAAGAGCTTATTTGCGAGCTCTATATATAATATATTAAGACTTATATGGTCTGTGAAAATGTTTTTAAGATTCTAAATATTATCTTTTTAATAGCTGTGCTTTATGAACAGACTTATTAAAATTATTACAACATTCATATTACTAATATTTACATTTGGAAGATAATATTAGTTTTAATTTCATATATTGCATTATGTAAATGCATGATATAATAGCTTTAATTAACCGGCTGTTACTTTATTGGACAAGTGAGATAAAAAAGTCAACTTTTAATTGGCCAAGTCATAAACTCAACTGTCAAAATATATTAATCTTTTAATATTATATTCACTTTAGATTCGTTTGTAAAAAGTATATTAATAATTTGTCAGGTTATGAAAGTAAATGAAAGGTTTTTCAAAAATAAATTTCTATTTATTTATTGTAAAAATATTTAGTGGCAAATTTAAAAGCAAAAGTTAGTAACGAATTAAAAAGAGTTGCTGAACGTAAATTTTTTTTTTCAGTTTTACGTTACGGAAAAGTAAATATATTTTTTGCTAAAATCTTAAATATTTTTACTAAAATCTTAAATACTTTTTTTAAATAATTTTATTTTTAGCATTATTTTACCAAAATAATTCATAATTTGTCAAAAAATACTTTTATAATGGTCTAAAACATTTGTTTATCATTTTCGAAATGAAAATCTTAGCGTTTTTTTTTGATTAGGCAGTTTCTTTGTCCTTTACAGACAATCAGAATATCTTTGATGGCTAAGAGCCAATCACCGTCAAGCTTTCTTATTTGTTAAGCTTTACCAGCAGTTTTATTTTTTTTTTACTTGTAAAATAATTCAAGAGAGGACAGCATCTTACAGAACTTTTAAAAATCTATCTAATGACTGTAAAATGTCTATCGTAGCATTAAAAATGATGGAATTAGAGTGACGTCAATCGTATGTGAGAGGTCTCATAAGATTCATCTGAAAGGTTAAATATTCTATTGCAGGGCTTCAATAAAAATTGTGCCACAAAAAAATATTGACCACACTTTTTAACTACTAGGCAGTTAAAGGTCAAGATTTTTTTTCCTTAGTTTTCAATCATTCAATAAGATTAGTTCAATACCATTATCTACAAATAATTGGATATTTAGCTAAGTTGACTATAAGCTTACTATCTGGAAAAAAGTATTAATCTACTTGCAATCTAAAAAAAATTAACCCAGCTCATATTTAAAACTCAAGTATCATACATGAAATCTGAAAGAGTTGACCATTAGTTTATGAGAATCTTCATGCACACACATATATAAATAACACCATCACAAACAATGCTTAAATAAACCAACAGAATTTCAGCAATGTTTTGTCAATGCATCACTCCTGTTAGATAATAAATGAAACCAGATAACTATTAGCATTGTTGATGTAATGTATATTGTAATAAAATAACAATGAGAGTAATGAGAAAGTCTTTGTTCTGCCCAACAAATTAAGGCATCAACACTATAATGGAAGAAAAATGAACAAGAGAAAAAAATAAACTTTATTTATATGCCCTAGCTATGAATGCCAAATCTCTAATGGTATAAAATGAGAACATGAGAATTCTTTTTGTTAATGTCCATGTCTTTGAGCAAGTTAAATCTGTAATAGTACAAAATGATGAAAGGTTTAAAATATCAACACATATGAATACTAAAATCTGTAATGGAATAAATTGATCAAATGGGAAAATTTACATTTATATGCCTATCAATTGTATAAAGTTAAAATATGAAGCAATATGAATTATACAACGCCAAATCAGTAATAATGTAACTAGGCTAGATAAAATTAATAGTGCTGTACAAATTACATAAACCAAATAAGTAAGAATGTAAATTTAAGTAACAATTTTATTTAAACTCTATAAAATTATCCAAAATCTACATTGAATGAAGTTGAAATTTATGAATAATATTTATATACTAAATCAATATCAACCTGATTAGGCACCATTATTGTATAGACAATATAAAATACCATATTTGAAAATTATAAGAAATATTAATTAATTGTTTATATTAATATTCATTCGTAAATAAACCTTTTATAAATAATTTATTGACTAGATTTTATGTTTAAATCATAGCAATTGATGTTCATAAAACCTTAAATTCACTTTTTCTATTTATTGAATATTCAAAGATCAGCCTTTCAAGCTAATTGTGCATGTGTCTTCTGCGAGTGTTAAATAATAAATGAATACTTCACTCTACAATACAAGATATAGTATTTATGCAGGAATAAAAGGAATCCTCTTATTCCTATGACTCAAATTCTTTTATATGCATAGCGTCATATAAAAATAAATGCTTACTTATTGAATAGTAATATAATAATAAAATTTATATTATTTTGTTAATCAAGTGTTATATGTTTAAGTTTGCAATGAGACTCTAAATTATGATTGCTATAATACACATCTACCAATTTGAATAATATTTTTAACTTGAATTTAATAAATAACAAAAACTTTATTAAATGTTATTTATTTGTTGATTTCAATAGACAATAACATAAAAGAAGAGACTAATTCATCACAGTTTGCCTACTAATCATTTATCAGCAAACAAAAATTATTAAATAAATTTTATTGTGATTATTTAAATATAAATTTAGAATAATTAAAATTTTTTGGCTCGTTTATATAGTTATATGTTTACTCACATACATATTGTAACAGTAGCTGGATTCAAATATGGGTGCTAAAGAAAGTAAAAGGCAATAATGATTACAAAAGAGTGTTTATTGAAATTGTTATTATGGATTAAATTAATAGATATGAGAAAATTTATAGATATACATTTGAACTCTGTTACAAAAAGGTGTGGGTGAAATATATTAACTGTTTAAAGGCAACAATGTATTTATATATATTTATTACATGTGTTGTTGTTGCAGTTATGTGTGGAGTTGTATTTTTATATTTTTGTTTTATATATTTTATTGTTTATTAATATCGTAAGTTATAGTTATTGAAATAATGTCATTTGTAGTGCAAATTTCTTAATGAAAGGAGTAATAAAAGGAATTGCAAATTATGCCACAGGTGATTTCAGTTAATGACACTTGTCATCGGAATTCCAAGAACTGGCCAATTTAGTATTTTGAAACAATGGAAGCTAAAAGCATTCCTGAAATATGGTCATCACCGTATGGATAAAAAAAAAAGTGAGGTGAAAGAGAGTTAAAACAAAAGTACTATATATTTATTTTTTGATTTTGTAGTGATTCAGAAAAGTAGCCATTAGAGAGAAAGAAGCATGAAAAGTAAATTTTCATAAACTGATTTGATTAATTAATAAAAATTAATAAGAATGAATCCCATCAAAATTCAGGAGTAGAAGAACCATGTAGATTTGTTAAACCAGCCAGTATATAGCTGTTGTGACCTGCCTACCACAATGATCTTTGTCTATGGAGATTTTGCCATCTTTTTCAAGCAAGTGAAATGATCACAGAAATCCAAACAGCAAGAACTTTTATTCAATCAATTTTTGAATCATCTACCTAACCTCTAGGATGGATTATCTTATGTGAAAATGTTATGGAATCTTTCATCATCTTCCAGACCAACAATTCTCACTAGGACAATTGCCATTGTAATGCTGTAAGCTTACAGATCATCAACCTTAAACATGCAAATGTTCACTCTCAAATGAGGTAACTTTGATTTTCTCTCTCTATATTAAATGAACATATAATAATAAATTAAGAAATATGCACTTTGTCCCAACTTAAAGAAAGTAATTTTAGAAATAGATCAAATCATTTAATAAATACAACTCTGACATATAGTTGCACTTTTTCATGCATGTGTATACTGATAATATATATATATATATATGTGTATTGGAATGAATGAGTCATATGTTTGAGATATTAATATATACATGTATTAATAAATATTACAATTTTGAGCTATAACTTGTGTATTTATTTGAATTATGAGATTCTTATAATTTCTGGGTTATTATTTATAAAAGCTTACTGATATTCATTACTGTATATCTCTAAACGAAATAAAATAATAAGATTCATAAGGCAAATAGGAATTTGTAAAAATATATAATTGACATTTCTTTGCAAAATAACTTTGGCTTTGTTCTCCCAATAGACATTATCTCCCAGACCTTGAGACTGAGCTAGTCTGGATAAGGTAACCAAAAAAGGTCCCCTGGAATCTTTTCTTTTGTTTTCAAGGGGTATAATTCTTATTAATTGATAATATTGGTACTGGAGATAGGACTTATTCCATACTTATAAATATACCTACTCAAAGCTCGGGTAATAACCTGTTCTCACTCAAATTCTTAGAATAGGATCATGGATAGACTGTTAAAATATATATATTAAACAACCTTTTTAAAACAAAAGCAAAATATTGAATCAAACAATAAATAAATAAATAAAATATACAACCTGCATGAAAAGTAATTGATATTTATCATAAAGAGTTCTCCAGTTTTTAAATCAATTTTTATTAAGTTCATAATTTCACAAAAAGCATCCATGGAATAATGATACTTTAAAATACAATAATTCTGAAAATAAATAATTTCTCTTTAAATTATCTGAAGTTCATTTAACAAACTAATTCTTAATGATCCATGATAAGATTTCATTCTGTAGTTAACCTTTCCAAAATGCAGCATAATGCCCCTTACATTTCAGCATTTTCTGACATTTTCTTTGTCTCACACTTCAACATAAAATATATGATAAAATGATTATTACTTATCATAAAATAACAAATTTGACTTTATTTGACAGATATTTTTGTTTACTACTGAAATAAATTTAAAATGTTCACATTTTATTTCTGTAAATATTAAAAAAATTAGATCACAATCAAAACAAAGACATTACACATCATCATATTTAGAAAGATTATTTTCAGTTTATAAAATCAATGAATAATTTTTTAATTCTGATTATTTTTAAACATCGAAATGAATAATTATTTATTTCTCTTATATCTAACAAATTATGCATTAAAAGTTTAAATTTTTTGAATATTTATTGCAAAATTGTAATATTTTTTTACTCGTAAATATAAAATAGATTGTTTACATCAAAGCTTGTCTTTGAATTTGTTTCAGGCCATATTTATGTTAGCTGCTAATATAACATTATATTTTTGAAAATAAAGTATTTCAAATCAGAATAAGTTATTAATAATTTATACTTCTTGATATTTAATAAATATAGTGTAAATTATTTTAAAAAAATATCTAAAACCATAATAAATTTGCAAATAAATATATTTTTGCATCATTGAAAACTTCAATGTCATAAAACACAGAACGTTTTACAGCTTTGTCAAAGGACAATGACTGAACATGTCAGGGCAGGGTTTATATCTATTGTTAGAGAGGGAATTTTGAATTTCATGCTTCTTAGCAGAAAATTTTCAGCAAAAAAATGTATTATAATAAATATACTGTTTTACATGCATTTTAACATATAATATTTATGAAAAAAATTATTAGGGGGTGAATTGGTCAAAACATAAAATAATTCACTAGAAAGGGCTGAAAGGTTAATACTAGATAACAAGTATTATTTTTTTTTAAATGATTAATGATTATTTTCAATTTATAATTATACAGTTTGAAGTTATAATCTTTAGCAAGTTATATGTTTCTTTGTTGGCATCAGAAGCATATATATATATTGAACTGGATACTTTATCCGATTCAAGGGTTCTATCATGTAAATTAGACAAAAGAAAAACCAAGTTTTATATGTGCAATAACACACATACTTATTTATCTTGAAATCTTATATTTTTAATTCTCAGTTGATTTTAATATAAAATATTTTTTTTTATGACGCTTGTTTTTTTTTAAAATAATTAAAAGCAAACAAAGTTTAATTAGTGCTCTTATATGTATTTTATTTAAATTAAAAAAAAATTAATGTTGATGTATTTTAAAGCTGAGATTTAGTTTTGTATTTTTTTTTTATATTAAAAAAAAATCATTTTTGTAAGATAAAGCCCTGTAAGATATTGTTTTTCTAATTAAGATTGAGCAGGAGATAGAGATTTACCTTGATTGAAAGTTGAAAAAAAAGATTGCGTGGGAGATAACAAAGGACATAAATAGCTTGCTTATTCAGCTTCTTGTTATTGAGGGTTGATCCAGATTTTAGCTGTTATTGAACTGTTTCATTGTGAAAGTGACTAAATTTTCTTTTGATATTGGTGTCACGGTAATCACCAAGTTGAATTTCTGTTGACTGACAATAACTCTATTTTCCATGATAATAGCAGTCATTCAGACGCCATGCCTGTAATATACACCACAAAGAATCTCCACAGCATGATGGGCTGAGCCTTTCCAAAGATGAACCTCCAGAGCTCCAAATTGTGACTTCAATCATGACCTAACTGTCAAGTCTAGAGTGGATCCTGATAATGCCTCCAGACTTCTGAACCTGTAGTAAATGACAGTCATTGTAGAGGACTCTATAGCCTGAACTTTGTGTGAACAACAGAAATTAATATTATCTCTAGGTAACTTACCTTTCCATATCAAAATCAGGGCTAAATCTCTAATTAAGTCTCTCGCAAATCTCAGCTTAATCTTAAAAAGAAATTATATTTATGATGTGTAATTTATCAATTTAAATATTAATGTATTTTTGTTTATTTTACATTACAATCTTTAGTAGCAAGATTTTCAATCTTAAAATGTTACTTGTTCGAGAGTGTAGGGCAAGTGATATTTTATATGCTTAATAATTTCTCAGTTTTATGATTAACCCTCGTTAAATGCTCAGACTGACCTTAGTAGTTTTCTTTTATTTTTGTTCGTTTGTTTGCTTCGGCATTAAACTAAATCAAACTTGGCTTTGGCTAGCGATTTATAGGATATATGATTTATTTATTTTTTTGGTAGAGATTTATTTGCTATAATTCAGATTACGTAGTTCATGTTTCTTTCTTGTGTGAGACTAAACTTGGTTCGTTTGAATGTACTTGTCCATGAGCATTTTGCAGAATTATGACATTCTTGGTTTCGACATTTCTTTTCTGGACTAAGAAAAGCTCTTCTGCACTGTCCCGTTATTCTCCACAAACATCCATCTTACTAAATCTCTATAGGGAAAAGGGAATTGGTTGGGTGATCCACTAGCAAGAAGATATAAGCCCTTATTGTGTTATAGATAAGAAATGAACCTGTCTGCCTGGGTATTTAACATAGTACTGCTCACATACACTCTATGTTAAGATCTGATAAGTAAATGTGGATCAAGTTTCATGTTTATTTTGTTATTATGTTTAATAAATTAAAAAAGTTCTTGACATTTGTCTCAGTGTTTTCTCAATTGTCTGAACCACATTCATTAGCTTTTGCTCTCCCTGGGTTAGTCTGGCACATTCATGTTCATATATCCTGCACACCCTTAAAAATAAATGTCTAGTTCCAAGTTTTGGACTAGTGGCCCCCTCGTGGTCAGGATATATGAAACTAAAATCTTTTGTCCGGCACAATATATATATATTAATTTACATGGTAAGTTAAACTTTTCCTGCATTATTTTTAAAACTTATAATTATTCCATTAATAAATTATCATTATTATTTTATACTTGGTAAATTAATGATCTATTGTCACCCCCCCCCCCAAATATATAAGTAGAAATTTACATAGCATTAAATAAGCATTTAATTTTTTTTTAAATAGAACACTTTTAAATAAATTTCAATTTAATTCTTGTTTAAGTACCTCTCAAAAGATTACATCTGTCCTTTTTGTAGTAAATGTCAAATTTTCTATTTAGCCTTTCATATTGTTGTTTTAGTTAAAACATTATATATATATATAATATCACTTTTTAAAAATATATTTGTTTATTTAAAAAGCAGTACTAACTGAAGTGATAACATATACATAATATATAAAAGAAGTGACAATTAAGTAAAAGAAAGTCCCCAGTTAAATCATGGGCTTATATATCCTTTACTGATTGACATACTAATGAGGTCATTAATCTAGAGATGATTGTTAATATGTAACTGAAATTCATCTCTTTTATTTTAAAAAGTAATTACAATTCCCTTTACTAGAGTTTATGTGCAAACTGGTACCTCAAATAATATGTCTTCTTTTAACTTCAAAAGAAGAATATTTTGAAATAAACTAATATCAAAAGCATTTTAAAATAGAATAATAACAATAACATAATTTCTTCTTTAAAAATAAAATATATTTGTTTGTTTTAACAAAATATTATTACAAATAATATTTTAGTAACAAATATTACTTCTAAGACATTCACAATTTAGCATATGACAATATTAAATTTACATAATTACCTAAATAAAAGCATATATTATTTCTACGCACATATGAAAATGTAATTGGGTATTTGTCTAAATCTATTGTTTTTAAAATGTGTGAATAGACAAAACATTATGGTCTTTTATTAAAATATGTCTTTAAATTTATAAATAGTTTTATAATGATATTTTAAGTCTAACATTGTATTAGTTTTTTAAATAATAACAATAATAATAAATCGTGAATTTCTTTGCATTTGAGTATGTCTATAATAATTTCAAAAATAGGATAAACATCATTTGATAACTTTAAATAATCAGTAACATAGAAAATCATGCCAATAAATTTATATATGTATATGATAATGCCTATTTAAATCTAAGCCAGGATGGTACAATATATATATATGTGTGTGCAAAATCAAATAAAAATATACAACAAAAAAAACAATAGAATTAATTCAGCAGGTTTCAGAATACCAATATATAAATAAATAAATATATAAAAGCTATAACTATATATCATTGATGCCATACTTAGGTTAATAATCATGTCATGAGCTTAACTATAGATTATATATATATTATAAGGGACTTGAACTCAGACTTTCAAACTTCCTACAGATATGTACTCCATCTTATACAACTGATACATATGACCACATACACATGAAAAAGATATATGATATTCAACATACATATTTCATGCTAAATCAGCACTCATCATTTGGTCCAATTCACCATCTCCCACACATATAATTAGTGCTCAGTTTATATTAAAATAGCAAATCTTTAAACTTTAATGGACAAGCTTTAATCCATTCCAACCTCCAACTCTTCAGCCATCAATATGAATGAAAATCTGATGATGGAACCCTCAAAGCTGTTATTGGTGCCAATATTATTGTCATACCCATGTTGACTTTAAGTCACTCTGACTCCTCACATAATATTGGCATCATCAAGGGCTTTGAATGTGGGTGGCTGAAGAGTTGGAGGGTGGAGAGGATTGAAGCTTGTCCATTAAAGTTAAGAAGATTTGCTACATTAATATAAACCGAGCAATGATTTGTATTTTTATATTGGACTATTTCCATCATCTAATATGTGTATTGAATGTTTTTAGAAAAATTTTACTTTATTTAAATATTCCAAATACATTCAACTGTTATTAATAGCATATCAAACAGGTTAGTATATGCACATTTTGAGAGGTATTATTCTCCCCTCTTCTTCTCGTGTTGCTGGCCTGATCAGTGACACTACTACAATGAGGTGTGAATCTGGGTCCTTAAATTCTTGAGTATTGAATTTTAAGGTAATGCTCTAACCAACTGAACCATCCTGCCAAAGGCAACAGTCTGTAGTAATTTTATATAATTATCTATGAGGTTCCTACTTATTTCTCCACTTTTTCATGAGAGCAATGTTCATTAGTGGTTTCCATACATTATGTATAGTCACACTAGGTTGTCTTATGGAATTTTTTGCCATTGTCATGTGAGCAGCTTCTTTAAATTTTCTTGTTTGTACCTGTCTTCTCTATTCAAAACTTTTGTATTTTTCCAATTGAACATATGTTCATTGGCACATACATATTCTGCTACCTTAGACTCATCTGTTTTTTTTTCTAATTATCAGTTTGTATTTTTGCAAGTACTTTTCAATGGATCAACTGGTCTCACCAATATATGTTCTTCCACATTCACATGGTGTTTAAATCAAAGTATAAATAAAAACAGATATCAGCTTGAAGTAGCAAAATATTATTAATGTGATAAAAATACATGAATATTATTGATGCATTGCTTCAGCAAGAATTCAATTACATGGTAAATACTAAGAATATTAACATTTAGAATGGTCCGTAAAAAATAATTCTGTATCATCAAACCTGTTTGGAGTATGTATAGGAAATGGTAATCTGAACCAACTGATGAGTGCTGGTTCAGCATGAAATATATATATTAGAAATCATTTATCTTTTTCACATGTATGTGGTCATGTATATCAGTTCTATAAAATGAAGTGCATAGCTGTAGGAATCTTGAAAGTCTGAGTTCAAATTTCTTCTAATTACATTAAGTTTAGTATAGACAATATACTTATACTTGAATATTATATATATATTATATTTAATGTTTTCATGGTTATATGATTTAAACAAAGTAGTTTTGGGGTAAAACTGTGTCTTATTTTTGCTTACTACCCAATGTTTCAATAAAATAACTCAATCTTATTCTTTACATCACACTCTACCTTGTTATTATTTGAGATCTAATTATTTTTCTTTGAAAAGTTAATCTCGGCAAGGGCAGATACAATTTGTCAAAACATTGGGAAGTAACAAAAATAACACATGGTTTAACACCAAAACTACTTTATATATATATATTGGTGTTTTGGAAATTATAGCGTTGTCTCGTGTTTTATTGATTATATATGAGTATGTTTGCATTCAAGACCAAACCTTTATTGGTCTACTAAAAAACTATTTTTTAAAAAAATTATATATAATATGAGTATAGGCAAATTGATTTTATTAGGACTATTCACAAAAGTTATTCTACTGGGACGGGGGGGTGAGGTTCAGTTTAATAGAATGTTACATTAAAATATTATATCATTATTTACAGAATAACTATACATTTTTAATTATGAAAATATCTATTTTCTTCAAATAATCTATCTTTTTTTAATAAAGTATATTATCTAAGCTACAAAGAAGATTAAAAAAGACCCTAAAACGAATAATATTTTGATAGAGAAGACATGGAAGATGAAACTCTATGAAACAATATTTTAAAAATGTTGTTAAATTTCTCATGATATCTGAATCATTTTATATAAAGCGCAACTAGTTAATTGAAGTTTTGGTCCTATATTACATAAAAATTCATAAAATACACAACCTTCATGCAACAAAGATGCTCCAAACTAAATGTGGATGGATATAATGAATTGACTAAAAAAGGTTTTTAATAGATGTATTTTATCATTTTTTATTTATGGATTTGAGACTTGGACACTTAACAGAAGAACAATGCAATGACTTTAAACCATTCAATAAAATATGAAGAGGTATATGTTATAAATATCAAGAAGGGATTGAAAACAAAGTGCATGCTGAAACAACAATAGATATTACTGACATCGTTAAAAGAATTAAGAGACTAAAATGAAAGTGGATATTGCTGGAAAAAATGATAATGGATGGGCAGTTGAAGTTTTGAACTGAATTTCAAAAAATTGTAAAAGAGCTAGAATTAGACCACATGTGAGGTGGATAGATGAAATAAGGAAATTTGTTGATGTCTTGTGTAAAAGAGAGGCTAGGGATCACATAAACTGGACTACATTTAGAGAACATGTCAACCTGTATTGGAATGATATTGATTAAAAATGAGAATGATGGTGAATCATTTCTTTAATCACACTTTTAAAAATTAAAGCTAAACCATTGATCAATACTGATAAAAGTTTGATATATCAAAGATGAAGATTGCATTAAACTACAATGTTTTATTTTACAGCCCCTGCATCTGACCCTCAGTTAATAAACCCAGATAAACATGTTTCTTTTAATTCTAACTGATAATAGCTAGATATCCATTTATCAATTAATATTAATTTTAGTATGGATTATATATGTAAATGAAGATCCCAAACTGGTATTGTAACCTGAAAAAAAATCAAAGGTTCATTTACATGGCTGAGACTTGTATCCAGTTAATGAGTTTATCAGTTGTATAAGGTTTTTTGAACTTTTTACCTATAAACGAAATAAATTTTCATGTTCTATTTGTATCCGCAATGGAATCAATTTGAAACAAATGGAAATGTAATATTATATATTACTCCACGTAATATGAAGTTTGTATATTATAGTATACAAATAGCAGAAAAAGTCAAACATTGGTGGTCGAGTGGTCAGCACAGCCGCCTTACAAGCAGTTGTCCCGAGTTTGCGGGTTCACTTCCTGGTCGATGCTTTGACACATGAAAAAACAATAATGAAATGTGTAAAACTGCTAGTTTTTTTTTTAATAATAAGTTTTTGAAATAAAGTAAAAATTAGAAGGTTGATTATAAATTACATTTATATTCCACGTTTCAGTAACAAAATATACTTTTAAAAATAAAAAATACAACTGCAGAAAATATAATATTCATGAATGTAATGCATAAAAATTCTAATTGCCCTTCTAAGCATTAGTTTAATTGTTTGTAGATTTATTTATTTATTACTGAATAATATTAATTTTATTTATCAAATAAAAAAAATACTACAAAATTTGGTGCTTGTATTATAGATAAAGATCCTGTTGGATGGCGCCATTTTCATTCTAAAACTATAAAATATGAACATTCACAGGCCGTTGAGATTAATAATTTTTCTGTGCTTTTTTGTAATGCGAAAATAAAAACAAAACAAAATCGTCTTTTATAAATATTATTTTTTATTAACGTATACAATTTAAATGATAATAATAAATGTAAAATAAAATCAACAAATTAAAATTTGATTCGTGTTTTTCTATCGTATATTTTTTTAATTGTGTTATGGATTTTTTTTATACATTTTCTATCGGATATTTTTTACTTGTGTTACGGCTTTTTTTTTTTATCAATTTTCTATCAGATATTTTTTTACTTGTGATACAACTTTTTTTGTTGTTGTTTAATTAAAAAATAATAATCGTAATAAAAGTAAAAGTTGTTACGGTTAGATTTAGGGTTAGTTTTAGGGTTAGTTTAGGGTTAGGTTTAGGGTTAGTTTTAGGGTTAGTTTAGGGTTAGGTTTAGGGTTAGTTTTAGAGTTAGTTTTAGGGTTAGAGTTAGTTTTAGGGTTAGTGTTCTGTTTGTTTGTAATGCTAAAATAAAAAAATTCAAAATCGTAAGCGTACTCGGACAGAAGAAAGAAACTCAAACTTTTTTAAACAACAACAAACACATACAAATGTCTTCTTTACTTATTAAACATGTTTATAATATTTGCTTTTTATTAAATTTACAAAAAAAACCTGTATATTTGGACTTTTCATACTGGATATTTTTTTCATACTGCTCTTTTTTACTTCAAAAATATACAGATGGTAGAATCTTCTTTGTCTCGTGGAATGTTACTAACAGTATGTTACTTGAAACGTTACCTAATTGCAACTCAATAAAAACATAGATATTTAACATTTATCCAAATAAAAGTTCAATACAGTACATTGTAAAAAGTCTTATAATTATTGTTTTAAAAAATCTGAACATTTCAATAGTTTAAAATAATAAAAAAATCCAATGAAAACAACATTTCAACACAATTCAAATACAAATCTCTCATCAAGCCATAATTATTTTATAAACTGTGTGAATTCGGAAAATGTAATTGCTGCTTAGTGAAATACATACTGTACTGCAATGTGACGTAGCGGCCTAGCATTCTGTAGCACAACAGAAAAGTTGTATTATAGAAAATGCAGGTTTGAACGTGTCGGCCATGGAAACAGCATTTTTATGTGTTTTAGCATGAAAACCACGCCATAGAATGGCGTCTTTAGCTATAAGATGAGTACTCAAAATTTAATAAATATAAAATCAAATATTTTATAGATTTTTTTTTTTAATTAACTTAGAATCTATAAGAATTTTCTATTATAAACCTGTATATTAATCATCTTTACAAATAGATGCATTATCTCTGGTTTCTTTATAAAATACATATAATTATATCTTGAGACAGAGGCAGGATCATCAGTGCCCTTATGGAAAACAATGTTTGTGCCTTACCCCCCAAAAAAATAAAACAAATTATACGTGATTTTATATATATTTTAATGTTTTATTAAAAATAATACTGTAAAAAATTATTACATAATTACAAATTTACTCTCTGAGCTTATACAGAACTAAATTTAGATACAATATCATCAACACTTAGCTATCACATACAACTTTACTAGCCAATCTTTTTATAATTTTTAATTTAAAAAATAATCTCTCTTTCTCTCTCTACTAGTAACACTTGCAGGAAGAATGACTAATATTCTTAATGATATGCTCAAATTTGGGTATGAAACGTCAAATCATTTTCTTGAATATAAATTAGAACATCAAACACATTTTTGAATTGAAGTGATTCACTTGAAAATAAATTTTTATTGCATAAGATGCTTATCTAAGATAACATTTATTAATAAAAGGCTGTGCATGTTCCTAGAACAGTGGCTCTCAACTTTCCTAATGCCACAACCTTTTAATACAGCCCTTACATTGTGGTGACCCCCAACCTGTAATTTTGCTTCTGTTATGAAACAAAAATATGTGTTTTCAATGGTTAGGTGACCCCTGAGAAAGCAGTGTTCAACTCTCAAAAGGGTCATGACCTACAGGTTGAGAACTACTGTTCTAGTAGCTTTCCCTTTATTAAACAATAATATTATTTATATGTCAGTCTTATTTTCACAAAAGTAATTAATTATATAAATCTTCATACAGTCTTTAATGTACCTATATTGAAAAACAAAAGGGGTAATTCTTATCAAATATTTCAATCTATATAATCATTTACATTTCTAGAGACCAATAAAACATATAAATGATCATATTTAAATTATGGTTAAATAATAATTAATATTGATTAATAATTTCTCATCAAAACAAATTACATATGTAACTAAGTCATGATATTGGAATTATAATATTATATACAATTTAAATTACATTACCTGTAAAACCTCTTTTTTCACTTGAGCTTTCCTCTTGTGTTTATTTCAACAAAGCAACTATATATATATATGATCACTAGATGGAGCTTTATCTATCATATATATATATATATATATATATATATATGATTATTAGATGGAGCTTTACCAATAACTCCTAACAAGCTTTGTTTACATAAATGCCAAGAGAGATAGAATTCAATATCTCTTTTGTTGTCTCCCACGTTGGGCATTTATGTACCGGGTCGAACCGCTGAAACCACCTACTTATACGTATATATAAGTTTTGGCCGGTTTCAAACTCCTTCACAATACATTTATAATATTATAAAGGTTAGGTGAACGAACCGGCACGTCCGAGCAAAATGGGAGATCTTATTAATAGCTTTAACTATCAACAATGGCCCATCTCGGCTGCTAGATTCAAACCCCTACCATCCAAATACTTTATTTGTTTCGGGGTAAACCCCGGGGCGCCAGCTAGTCTGAAGACTAACATATTCGGGTAGTAGGCTCATAATCCAGCGCTCGAAACAATTCCCTTAACCAGCCCAGTATAATTTTAATCAATGATATTTATTGTTAATAAGAGATTGATAAAAAGAATTGACCGACAGATCAAGTTTAATTTTAAAAATAATTTATTTCAATCAACATCAATTAAGTTTAAATATAATTTACTAACCAACATAAACGCATTCTAAACATTTTATAAATCCAAATTTCACACACGCACATTTTTTTTTTCTTTTTTTTTTTTTTTAAATTAACATATGATAGGATATTTCATGAACAAAGCAACATAATCTTAGACATTTAAATTAACTCTCATTCGCAAAAATAATAATAAAGCATTAATAACATTTGAAACTCACGCACACACATCAATAGTTCCTTTTATGTATGATAGAGTTCATATAATGTTAAGCTTCAATATTTACGGATTACAGTGGTGACTACTACTTGTAAATAATAATAAAACAGATACCTAGGATTTTTTTCCTTGTCGGTGGCCACTTCTGCTGCTTCTGATGGATTGTATCTAACCGGTTAGATTTTGTTTATGGAAGAGAATTTATGGTAATCCGTTGGTTTCTTCTTGGAGACAGCTGCACGTTTTGACGGAGGGTTTCTGTGTTGTTATCCAGACATTATTTCTCAGGCAGGTTTTGATGATCTTATTGGACTAAAAAGGCTGGAGCACAAGCGTATATTTCCAAAAGCTTTTCAGCACTGCATTTCTGTAAACTGACACAGTAAAACAGACTGAATTTCAAACTCCAACTGACTGAATGATAAAACGAAAAAAAAGTCTATTTATACCTGCAAAGTGTTTTTGTTTTAATATCCTCCGGCAATACGTGTTGTCGAAATTCCTTTAGATTAATTATAGGACAACGTGTTTTTCGATTGAATATTTGATTAGTAGTAGCTATTTTAAAATGTGTTGTTTTCATATCTTTAATTAGCAGTCCACCACTGTGTTTCTTTTGAAATACATTTCATTTCTTTATTTATTTATTTTTTATATATCTTACATGCATACTTTTGTTTACATTCGCACGCACTAATATAATCTATTATAATAAACTGGAATGAAAAGAGATTTTTATATTTTTTTTAAACTTTTAATTTATAATAATAATACTCTTTAACTTTTATGAAACTCTTAGTTTGTTTTTTTTGTTTTTTATAGGAAAACTCCCTCTCCCCTCTTTAAAGTAATTAATTGTAGCTTTCAAATTCTTTTTTCCAAAAGATTTTGATAATAATTTTTATACAAAATTATTTTATATACGAGCACAGACGTTCGTTACATTGTTTTTTTTTTTATATATATTATTAAACAAGTTAAAATAAAAAGTTCGCATTTAAAAACTTTCTTTAAAAATTAAAAATTGAAATTAAAATATCGTCTTAAACTCTTATATATTAAGTCGCACAGATAATAAAAAATTATTAAAATAAAATTTTTATTAAAGAAAAAGGTATTTTTAAAACTAAATTTTAAAAAAGATTTGGAGATAAAATTATATCTTTAAATTTGTCTTGAAATATATTTTTGATTTGGAAAACAGGGTAATTAATTAGAAATGGAAATGATTGTTAATTAGTTAAATTAAAACCAGCCTTGAGCATTTAAATGTAATAACCTCAGTCAGATAAAAAAAAAAAAACAATAGAAACTGATTAGCCAATGAAAGAAATCCATTTGGGAAATCGGACCTCAGCGAAAGAATCATCACCCCATGACGCAATGTTAATTCAATCCTTGACATTAATATAAAAAGGACAGGTTTTGGAAAGCTTGGTAGTTAGTGAATGAGAAGTGATTGATTATTGGCGATGTAACAGCTAGGTGTTAGTGCTGAGGGGATTGAAAAAGACGCACAGCTTCAATCCTTTCAGTTCTGTAAGAAAGGAAGAAAAATGGGCCATCGTTTCTTCATTGAGGACCAATTACACTAAAAAAAAAAAAAAAAATCTCCAAAGGATAAATAAATCGATCAACCGGATACAAATCTTAGGACGACGTGGGAATTCACGTGCAAACGGCAAGGAATATACGAAGATGAACTATTTCAATAACCGTAAGACTTTAAAATTTATGAACAGTAAATTAAAAACTTTCCAGATTTAAATGATTTCAATATTATTCTATCTGACCAACATTATTTTATTAATTAGTTATAATTTTATTTAATGTATTTAATTTGTAAAATCATTTCCATTTATTTATTTATTTATTTAATTTTGTTCTTTAAGTTTTATTATGATCTCTGTTTTCCGTTAAATAAATTATAAAAAAAAAAGGTTAAACTTAAGTCGGGCGTGAATGGCTGTATCGATTTGTAAAGATATATTAAGGGAGGGTAATCTTGGGTTGTTCATTTCGTAGTTGAATTGGTTCAATGGATTGGATATATTTATGTAATTAGTAGGTGTAATATGAGATCCGCTACGGGCAGGATTATAGATATACGCCACACACCCTCTGTTTGCCTATGGATGGGTTTGTAAGTCGGCAGAATACCGCAGCCCATTCCTATGGAGTTTTTAGTTTATTGATCTACTTGCCCACAGATGTCACATCCCTGTGGGTGGAGAGTCAATGTCGTTTCTATTTCTACATATTGTTCAGATGTACATTCCTGACAATATTGTTGTGTTGTCGTATCATGCTACATTGAATACATGAATGTATCAGATGGATTGGCGCCAGTTGATTGCGAAATGTGTTGCCTAAGGTTAAGTAGGGATAGAATATTTTATTTTTAAATGCAAATCTATGTAGTCGATTCAGGCTCGATCCTAAATAAAACTATTAAATTTAAGTTGTTTATAGACGCTTGCATGGATTGTTTATCGGTTAACTATGTTTTGCGTTTCATATTTGATCAAAATATATAGACATTCGATAAATAATGATACCTTACGGTGAGTATCTAAAATGTATTTATTCGGATGTCTTTTAAGTTATTGGTGACGATGCAAGTATCTTACGATGAATACTAGAGGGTTTCTTATAATTCCCTATGCAATTGTCAGTAATCAATAATTTTGTATTTTGATCGTTTATGTTTACTTTGAAATGTTTTTGACCGTTGAAATCTATGTAACCGATCTATAGCAACATATTAAAACAAGCTTCTATAATCCCATCTGTGCGAACTTGATTAAAAATGTAAATTTATAATATAATAGTAACTCAATGTAAATTAAAGTAAAATCAAAGTTAAAAATAATGTTAAATGTAAATTACTAAAATAATTTTAAACCATAATATATTATATGTGCATAAATAAATCTGTTTGTATGATAATTACTGGCAGTGGCTTACTTTATTCTTTTATATACTAGTAAATGATATTATTAAATCTCTGCTATTCCACTGAGCTAGTGACAATGGGCTAACGATCTAAATATGTAAATAAAGTGGAATCCTAACAGCGCGTATCTGCCTACTCTATAAATTTTTCTAGGCTCAAATGCCTAGATGGCGCCCTTTGGTAGTTAGACATTTAAATTAACTCTCATTCGCAAAAATAATAATAAAGCATTAATAACATTTGAAACTCACGCACACACATCAATAGTTCCTTTTATGTATGATAGAGTTCATATAATGTTAAGCTTCAATATTTACGGATTACAGTGGTGACTACTACTTGTAAATAATAATAAAACAGATACCTAGGATTTTTTTCCTTGTCGGTGGCTACTTCTGCTGCTTCTGATGGATTGTATCTAACCGGTTAGATTTTGTTTATGGAAGAGAATTTATGGTAATCCGTTGGTTTCTTCTTGGAGACAGCTGCACGTTTTGACGGAGGGTTTCTGTGTTGTTATCCAGACATTATTTCTCAGGCAGGTTTTGATGATCTTATTGGACTAAAAAGGCTGGAGCACAAGCGTATATTTCCAAAAGCTTTTCAGCACTGCATTTCTGTAAACTGACACAGTAAAACTAGACTGAATTTCAAACTCCAACTGACTGAATGATAAAACGAAAAAAAGTCTATTTATACCTGCAAAGTGTTTTTGTTTTAATATCCTCCGGCAATATGTGTTGTCGAAATTCCTTTAGATTAATTATAGGACAACGTGTTTTTCGATTGAATATTTGATTAGTAGTAGCTATTTTAAAATGTGTTGTTTTCATATCTTTAATTAGCAGTCCACCACTGTGTTTCTTTTGAAATACATTTCATTTCTTTATTTATTTTTTTTTTATATATCTTACATGCATACTTTTGTTTACATTCGCACGCACTAATATAATCTATTATAATAAACTGGAATGAAAAGAGATTTTTATATTTTTTTTAAACTTTTAATTTATAATAATAATACTCTTTAACTTTTATGAAACTCTTAGTTTGTTTTTTTTGTTTTTTATAGGAAAACTCCCTCTCCCCTCTTTAAAGTAATTAATTGTAGCTTTCAAATTCTTTTTTCCAAAAGATTTTGATAATAATTTTTATACAAAATTATTTTATATACATGTGCGGTTCGACCCGGTACATAAATGGCTTTACCCAACGTTTGGGGCTGAACCTAAGAAATAACAGTAAATAAATGTTTGTGTTTCTTGTTTAAAAATAAAAACCTTAAAGAAATCTAAATTACGTAGGTAAAAATGTATTAAATTAAAAATAAAAAAAAAGAATTGACCGAATTTTTTTTTCTTACTTCTTTAAATGAAAAGAGATTTTGTGCTATTTACGTTCTGTTAAATAAATGACAGTTGGGTGTTTGGGCAGAGTTAAAGCATTAAGATCGGGTAGGATAAACGGACAAAGGAGAGCGGAGTCAGCGTGTATTCCAGTTTAGAAAGAAATAAATAAAATAGAAATTAGTAAACTTATTAAAATAAAATGGTATCAAAAATAATGATAAAAAAGTGTTTAAAATTATAAATGATAAGAAATAAAGCCAAAATGGAGGCTCAAGGTAAAAATATAGAAAATATTCCCAACAAGGGAAAAAGGAAATCATAGCTTTATTAACGTGCATGTTCGAAAAACAAAAAGAAACAGCAGAAGAATATAAAAAAATAGCCGAAGAGCTTAAAAACCAAAATAATGAAATGAAGAGTAAATTGGAAGGGCAAGCTGAAATGCTTGAAAAGTTAAAGGACCTGATCGAAATGGGCCAGAATAAAATAAAAGAAGAAATTAGGGAAGAAATAGAAGAAATTAAAACACAAGTAGAGAATAAAATAGAGACTGCTTACCAAGCAATAGAAAAAAATAAGATAGAAGATAGAAAAATAATTGAAGAAATAAAAGTTGAAGTTACAAATTTAACTGTGAAAGTAAATCAAATAAATCGTAGTCAAAATAGCCCACAGACTGAAATAGAAAGTAAAGCAGAACAGGATAGTGCTAACACAGAGAAAAAAATAGATCAAGAAATAGAAGAGAGACATAAGTTCAAGTTAGAAAATAGCGTAGAAAAGTTTTCACAAAAATTTAAAAAGGTTAATGTAAAAGTTCGTATTTGTTTTAAACATAGATTTAAAACAAAGAGAAAGCGTAAAAAAAATATTCACGGTTAGAAAAAAATACGGAGGTCTGTGAAGCTTAAAAATTTTCTAATTTACAAGGCAGAAAATAAAACGGAAAGAAAAAGAGATAAAATAGATTTTAATCCAGAGATAGAAGTGAGAATATGGAGTATAATTTATGTTAGTGAGTTAGTAGAAAGAAAGAAGGAACCACCGGACATAGTTTAAAAGTTAGTAATCGGGCGGAATAGTAAAGGAAATAAACAAAAAGGACCGGAAATGGACAATGAACTCGAATATGATTATTCTAACGTCAATAATTTGTTAAATTTAAATCTGAAACTTCTATTAAAATAATAAATCAAAAATAAATGAATGATGATAAATTAAAGTTAATCTTAGTAAATAAATAACAATCTTAAAGTTTTTAAAATGTTAAAGGAATGATAAAATGATTTATGTCAAAACCCTCGATTATGTCTTATCGATTCTATTGATATCCCAGCTCATAAGTCTAGAACCTAGCGGAGCGTGACTTTCACAAAATAAATGTGTAAAATCAAAATAGACAAACGAAATGAAAATGTTTTTTTTTTTTAAATGAAATAAATAAGTGTATAATGAACGTATTAATGGAAATAAAACATTATTAAATAAAGTTAAAAAAAAAAAAAAAAGGAAAAAAAAGAAAAGGGTATTAAATATGGATTGAGGTGTGTGCGAGTATTTGGGCAAGGAGATAAATTCCAGGCCTGACTTTTGTTGGATTAAGCCTTGTCTTGCGGTGACTTTGTTCTACAGATGGGTAGTGCGAAAAATAATTAATATTGATGATGATGCGCCAGTAGAAAAGTCCTGGCATATAAAAATTAATAAATCTGGAGGAAAGTCCCAGTAACCAAATAAAATAAATGTTTTAGTAAGTCGAATGTGCAGTAGAGATAGTCCTGCCATTCACAATCTTAAAGTCCCTGTTCATGATCCGTTGTGCACAACAGTTGCCCATGCTGTAGTCACGACTTCTGCAAGAAGTTAAAAGTTGGTTTAAATCAGCACAAAGTCGATCTGTGTGTTGAATTGCCTTATATTTTGCTGCCTACTTCTCTTAATATTACATGCACTCTAGAAAAATAAGAATTTGAAATGGTCAATACTTAGGAAAAGTGATCAACGCACATGTTAATCAAGAAAAATGTTAGTAAATAAATAAGTATGCATGGGTATATACGCGCACATACACTGTAATATTCGGTAAATACGATACCTTATGATGAGTATCTTAAATGTATTTATCCAGATATCCTTTTAGGTTATTTTCTTGGTACTGCTGCACCTTATGGTGAGTGCAAAAAGGGGTTTATTTATTATAGATTCCCTGTAAGCAAGTCCAGTAATAACTCGATATCTAGAATATTAGTAGGTGTAGAATTATGCTGCACATATACACATGTGTAGGAATTATCTAGAGTAAAAAAAAAATTAAATTAATAAATCTTTATAGTCAACAATTAAAATTGCAAGAGATAAAATGGTCAAAAATGACGCATTTTACTCTAAAACGAAGGGGGGTGTAATGTGCCAATGCCAAATTGGCACATGTATATAAAATAATTTTGGATAAAAATTATTATCAAAATCTTTCGGAAAAAAGAATTTGAAAGTTACAATTAATTACTTTAAAGAGGGGAGAGGGAGTTTTCCTATAAAAAAAAAAAAAAAACAAACTAAGAGTTTCGTAAAAAGTTAAAATTATTAAGATATAAAAAAAAAAAAAAATCTCTTTTCATTCCAGTTTATTGTAATAGATTATATTAGTGCGTGCGAATGTAAACAAAAGTATGCATGTAAGAATAATATAAAAAAAAAGAAAAATGAATAAAGAAATGAAATGTATTTCAAAAGAAACACAGTGGTGGACTGCTAATTAAAGATATGAAAACAACACATTTTAAAATAGCTACTACTAATAAAATATTCAATCGAAAAACACGTTGTCATAATAATTAATCTAAAGGAATTTCGACAACACGTATTGCCGGAGGATATTAAAACAAAAACACATCGCAGGTATAAATAGACTTTTTTTTCGTTTATCAGACTTTCAGTTGGAGTTTGAAATTCAGTCTAGTTTTACTGTGTCAGTTTACAGAAATGCAGTGCTGAAAAGCTTTTGGAAATATGCGCTTGCGCTCCAGCCTTTTTAGTCCAATAAGATCATCAAAACCTGCCTGAGAAATAATGTCTGGATAACAACACAGAAACCCTCTGTCAAAACGTGCAGCTGTCTCCAAGAAGAAACCAACGGATTACCATAAATTCTCTTCCATAAACAAAATTTAACCGGTTAGATACAATCCATTAGAAGCAGCAGAAGTAGCCACCGACAAGAAAAAAAAAAATTCTAGGTATATGTTTTATTATTATTATTTACCAGTAGTAGTCACCACTGTAATCCGTAAATATTGAAGATTAACATTATATGAACTCTATCATACATAAAAGGAACTATTGATGTGTGTGCGAGAGTCTCAAATGTTATTAATGCTTTATTATTATTTTTGCGAATGAGAGTTAATTTAAATGTCTAAGATTATGTTGCTTTGTTCATGAAATATCCTATCATATGTTAATTTAAAATGTGCGTGTGTGAAATTTGGATTTATAAAATGTTTAGAATGCGTTGATGCTGGTTAGTAAATTATATTTAAACTTAATTGATGTTGATTGAAATAAATTATCTTTAAATTTAAACTTGATCTGTCGGTCAATTCTTTTTATCAATCTCTTATTAGCAATAAATATCATTGATTAAAATTAGACTGGGCTGGTTAAGGGAATTGTTTCGAGCGCTGGATTATGAGCCTACTACCCGAATATGTTAGTCTTCAGACTAGCTGGCGCCCCGGGGTTTACCCCGAAACAAATAAAGTATTTGGATGGTAGGGGTTTGAATCTAGCAGCCGAGATGGGCCATTGTTGATAGTTAAAGCTATTAATAAGATCTCCCATTTTGCTCGAACGTGCCGGTTCGTTCACCTAACCTTTATAATATTAAAAATGTATTATGAAGGAGTTTGAAACCGGTCAAAGCTTATATATACGTATAAGTAGGTGGTTTCAGCGGTACGACCCGGTACAATATATATATATATGATCATTAGATGGAGCTTTACCAATAACTCCTAACAAGCTTTGTTTACATAAATGCCAAGAGAGATAGAATTCAATATCTCTTTTGTTGTCTCCCACCTCCAGAGCATGGTTTCCAACCCTTCACTGACATGAGCCAACTAGCCGAAACCATGCTCTGGAGGTGGGAGACAATGAAAGAGATATTGAATTCTATCTCTCAGCATTTATGTAAACAAAGCTTGTTAGGAGTTATTGGTACAGCTCCATCTAGTGATCATAAAATGCAAGCTAAAAGCAAATTACAAAATTTATAACTTGTTTTGTTTATCATATATATATATATATATATATTATAAGTAAAAAGCAAATATTCTTTATAATCTAAATTCCACTTAAAATCTTTAAGAGTTTGATATATTTTTATTTTGGTGAAATCTTTTAGAATGTTTTTTTTTTAAAAAAAAATGATTGAAAATCTTTGTCTCTTTAATTATAAAATCACTGAGAATGGAGAATTAGTTCTGGTAGAATAATAAATGATAATGAAATTTTATCTTTTAAATCAATCCATTTATGTGGTAAACTTTAAGAAAATTACAATAATTGTTTTTCTTCATTTCTATAGGTGTAGAGTGGATAATTAATAATCTCCTGAAAAGTGAAATTTGCTAGCATTTTTAAGAAAATTGTTTCCAAAGATTATTTTCATTAATTTTTTAAACTGGATTAAAACAAATACATGCAGGTATGTATCAATTTTTTAAATATTTGCTTTAAACTATAACAGTAGTTTTTTGGTGTATTAGTATTGGCAAAATAGCTTATAATTTTGTATATCAAAAACATCTTTAAATTTCATTTTTTTAAATGCATTTTTACCAAGATTAATATTTTACAGATGTTGTGTTTATTTATTAGGACAGTTGAGAGGTATGCATGTAACATTTTAAAACATTTAAATAAAATATTATACTTTATTCAAATTAAATATGTAATATTTAACTACAAGTATACTGTATTATTTATACTGAAATTAATATAATTTAGAAAGGATTTAATCTGAGTTCAAATTCCTTTTAAATTAAAATTGAATATACAAATTACAATGTTACAACAAATATTTATATTACAGATATTAAAATAAATGATTTTTATTTTATTTTATTACCGTTCTCACAATAATTGATATTTTATTTCAAATTTAAAATAATTTTACCTAAATATTTTTAAATAGTATTCCTTTATATTTAAATATACACACATATTCTCATTTAATTATTGCATTAAAATTTTATGTCACTACTATAAATAGTTTTACCATTATGTGTATTCTAATATAAATACTGCTTTACTGATCCAATTTTAACTAATTTACTCACATGTATACAATGTTATGTATTTTATTTGTGTATTGTCCCCTTTTTTCTTTTTAAAGTTATCTTTGTGTTATTTTTAAAACTAAATAAAAAACCTGATTTTCCAAAATTATTACAAGAATTTCAAATGCTATAAAAAATGGGGAGATATCTTGGATGGTTTATTTTTAATTTTGCTTGATACAATAAATTTAAGATAATATTATTTTTATAATAAATCAATAAAAAATTTGATGTTTAAAGTTTATATCTGGGCTAAGAATAATCTCTAGTTAATAAATGATTAGTATCACGTGTGTGAATGTAAATGGCTAGATACTTGTAAACCAAAATATTTTCAACTTTCTATTCATGAATACCGAATAAATGGTGAAGATATGTGTAAGAGATTGTGACCTTGACCAACTAATGAGCATTGATTCAGCATAAAATATACACCATGGAGAACATGTTTTTTTCGATATTTTTATGCATATGTTTTAGGAATGGGTGGTGGAAACAAAGTTTTACCTTTATCAAAATAAACATATATAATTATTTCACATGTTCATGTTAAGTTTACATGCAGAGTAAATCTGTTCTAAAATGCATGATTAATGAATGTTTGTGTCATGATAGAGTTGAAATAAGACATGCATTGACTTAAAAAAAACTTAAATAAATTTGCATGCATATTTGATTTAAAATCTTGAAAATGCCTCCAACTTTTTAAATACATAGAGATCAAAAGTTTATGAATTTTAAGAACTTCAGTTTCAATTAATACTTTCTTTAATCAACTTTTCTCACTCTTTTTAAAAGACTTCATGGCATGTATTCAACATTTTATTTTTACAATTAAACATTTATTCTATAATATATTTTGATAACCTTTACAATATTTAGAACAATTATATGTTTACAAAGCTTTTCTGCTACAGAATGAATAAGTTTATACAATTCATTTAATAATTTATGATTCAGGCACACAATTAGTTAAATCCCTAATTTTAGCATGGTGAGCAGAGGTTGGCTTATATATGGATAATCTCTAAATTAAGTATACACTTATGCTTTTTAAACTGATGCTCACAGATGAGTGCATGTCAATTCAGAAAAGCACATGGCCAAAGGTTTGTCCTCTTCTTTATAATATTACATACATCATCATCAACCATTATCAATCCACTGCAGGATGAAGGTCTCTCCAAGTTCAATCCATCTTATCCAATCTTTAGTTTCTCTTTTTCACATCACCCCTGCACACTTTCTTATATAAATAATAGACTATTTATTAATGAAAGATTTTTAAAAAAATAATATTTGAACTTTGTAAAATAGAAAAATAAACTATTAAAATTAATAGATAATAATAACAATGACTCATTTCAAATTGGATTATAACTTTTAACTATTTATAAAATGATTTAATATATAGGGTATATGAGCACAGACTTTCACATGACCCACCACTCTCCACTCTATCACATAACACATACACTTGAACACATATATGTCAAAAAGATAAATAATTATCAATATACGTATTTCATGCTAAACCAGCAATCATCAGTTGATCCAGATTATCATCTCTACCCATATATGCCATAAGTGCTCAGATATATATTAAGATAACCAATCTTCATATTTTAATGGACAGGCTTCAATTTCAATCCACTCCACACTCCAACTCTTCAACCATCCATCCAATTGAAAATCTGATGCTGGAACACTCAAAGGCCACCCTGAGGCCAAGATTCTCACCACACCCATTGATCTAAAGTTAATCTGACCCTCATGTACATGATATAATCCATTTAATACATATACGATGGATGGGCAGGTATCTCTACTATGTTATTTAATATATAATCAGCCTGTATTTCAGTTAAAATGATTTAATGAAATATTTCTTAAGTTCCATTTTTAAAATGAAAACAAATTTTTGTTAAGGCATTATAAACCAAGAAAATATGTTTTAAAATTACATTCATTATTATTAAAGTTCACAAAAAATTTTTTCATTAGCATTTATAAAACATTTATTTTCAGCAAATCAATCACAACTTTCATTTTACTATGATTCTAATGACGTCTCTTCATATAAACAAAAAATTGTTGATAAAATTTAATTACCCCATATTTTTTTAAAGTACAAATACATTACTATTAACCTAAAATCCTAGGTTCAAACTTAAATTCAGATTCAAAAAAATTTCAAAAGTCACTTAAATATAAACCTGTTGTTATATCTAGTTTTAAAAATCAACTGCAAAAATTTAGTATAATTAAATATAACTTATTAACAAATATTCTTCAAAAAATATAATTTACTAAAAAATAAAATACATAAATTTAAATTCTATATATATATATTTGATTTTAATGCCTTTTTGTATTGCTAATTGGAGAAATATTGGAAATTATACAATACACTAGGAGGTGTGAACTACACTATATTTTGCTCCAAGTTCCCCTCTCATACATGAAATGCGATGTGATGCACTGTGGCTTCTACTTTTCTAGAGTCAGGAATCTCTCAGCCACTATGCCCAGAGAAACCTGTAAGCCATCTTACCTTACATTTCCATGTTTTTTCCATATTCTTTTCTATCCTGCTCCATCCCATTTCCACAACATAATCTTTATCAACTCTATGGCCTTTATATTTAGATCCCCCTTATTCTATTCCAAACCCAGCATAAAAACCAAGAACCACTTTCTGTATAATCACTTTGTTTATACTTCAATATGTGTACCCTTTCTGCTTGCTGGAATTTACATTCAATTAACAGATGCCTAATATTTTTTAGGCCTTCCCTACATAACTTGCAGTCTAACCACAAAAATAGCATATAATAGCTCACCCTACATTGATAAACAATGATTAAAATAGAATGCATATTATTTACTGTTCTCCAAGTGTAAAATACAATCCATTTCAGCAGCACATAAATATAGAACAATGTTGTGTATGTATAGTGTGTGTACTGTATATAAATTAATAGTATGTGTCATCATCATCATCAACCATTATCAATGCACTGCAGGATAAAGGTCTCTCCAAGTTTAATCCATCTTTTCCAATCTTTAGCTTCTCTTCTTCACATCACCCCTGCATACTTTCTTATTTCATCCATCCATCTCACATGTGGTCTTTTTCTGGGGTTTTTACAATCTCTTGGAATCCAGTTTAAAATTTCAATTGTCCATCTATTATCATCTTTTCTAGCAATATGTCCAGCCCAATTCCACTTCAGTCTTTTAATTTTTTCAATGAAGTCAGTAACACCTGTTTGTTCTCTTACCCATACATTGCATTTTCAATCTCATCTTGTTACTCCCAACATGCATCTCTCCATACTTCTTTGAGGGATTTGAAGTCTCTATATTTCTCTTCTATTAAGTGTCCAAGTCTCAGATTCATAAGTAAGAACTGGCAAAACACATTTATTAAAAACCTTCCTTTTCAAACACATAGGCATATAGTATCAAGTTATTTTTACCAAAAGCACTCCAACCAAGTTTAATTTTATAATTAATTTCATCCACTATGTTTCCATCTATATTAATAATCTGACCAAAGTATTTGTAACTGTTAAGTTCTTCTAATTCATCATAATCAATCTTTAATCTCATATTTTGAGTGAATCGATTAAACATTACTTTAGTCTTTTTAACATTTATCTTTAGTCCTACTTTCCTACTTTCATCTGATAACTCCTGCAACATTTCCTTTAACTCTAAAGCATTATTTGCAAAAATAACTACATCATCTGCAAAATCTGAATGACTTAAATAATCTCCATTTACTTTCACTCCTTTAGCTTCCCATTTTAATCCACAAAATACTTCTTGCAGCACTGCTGTAAAAAGTTTTGAAGATATGGAATCACCCTGTCTTACATCCTTCTCAATGTTGACTTTCCTACTATAACTATGTAATCTAATTGTTGCTGTTGCATTTTTATAAATATTCTTTAAAATATGACAATATCCTGGATCTATACCTTGATGATCCAATGCTTTAATCATTAAAGAAATGTTTATAGAATCAAATGCCTTTTCATAATCTACAAATCCTAAGCATAATGGCAACTCATATTCATTTGTCCTTTCTATAATTTCTCTCAATACCTGGATATGATCTATTGTACTAAAACCACTTTTAAATGCAGCTTGTTCTCTTGGTTGGTGAAAGTCCAGTGTTCTCTGTAGACGAGTTGTAATTATCTTAGTAAAAATTTTGTATAAAACTGATAAAAGACTGATAGGTTTGTAATTTCTAATATCTTCTTTATCACCTTTTTTAAATATTAATATTAATACTGCATTCTTCCAATCATCTGGTATATCTTTATCATTTAGACATTTGGAATATAACTTTGCTAAAAAGTTTTCTATTTCTTCACCTGCTTCTTTTAATATATCAATTATAATTCCATCATTACCTGGAGCCTTCCATTTTTTCATAAATTTAATTGCATGTCTCACTTCCTCATTCAAAATTCTGGACAATTCAGAAGATATAATAGATATAGAAGGTACTTGTTCTTTATTACTATATAATTTTTGATAGAAGTCTTCTACACATTTCATGATGTCATCTCTCTTTTTAGTAATAATGCCATCTTTTTTTTATTGCAGATGTAAATTTCCTATCAATATCAAAATGTTGCTTTACACTCTTTGACTTTTATTCTCTTCTACAGCTTTCCTTGCTAGTTCACAATTATACTTTCTTATATCATTTTCAACTCTTTTCCACACCATTTTACAAAATTCGAGATATTCAATCTTTTTTAATGCATCATTGTTGTATATCCTCATATTCCTTCTTTTCTTCATAAATTCTCTAGTCTCAGTAGAAATTTTATTAGTCAATTGCTGCTTTTTTCTACCAGCTATCTTTGTTGCAGTTTTTAAAAGTGTATCAGTTATTTTCCTATTAATTTCATTCAAATCTGAATCATGTTCAAAATCTACTAAAACTTGAAACCGATTTGTAAGCTCTAATTTAAATTCATTAGAATGTTTCTGAAGATTAGGAATATCAACTGTAAATATTGTTTTTCTTAATAATTTTTGTCTCTCTAGTTTTGCATTAGCATGTATCTTACATCTTACTAATCTATGATCACTTCCTGTGTTAAATTTATTAAGAACATTACAATCTTGAAATATGTATTTTCTGTTAGTCAGAATATAATCCAATTCTGCTGTACTTTCATTTGGATGCTTCCATGTTCATTTTATTTTAACATTTTTCTCAAAAAAAGAATTCATAATATAAAGTTTTTCTTTTTCTGCAAACTTCACAAGTGTATGTCCTTTCTCATTTCTATTACCATAACCAAAATTACCTACAGCATTTTCATCTTTTATTTGTTTACCAATTCTATCATTAAAGTCTCCCATAACAATTTTAAAATGTTGTTTACTCTGATCAAAGGCCTTTTGTACATCCATATAAAAATCTTCTACTACTTCATCACTATGAGAAGTTGTTGGGGCATAAACCTGAATTATCTGCATTTGGTATCTGCTATTAAGTTGTAAAACTAATCTTGCCACTCTTTCCGATACACCATCAATCTCCACAATGTTATTCTTCCATTTTTTATTTATAATGAATCCTACTCCACTTGTCTTTCCAATATTTGTGCCTTTATAGAAGAGTACATGTCCACTTTTTAAATCAATTGTTTCTTCACCTTTTTTTCTAACTTCACAAAATCCAATAATGTCCCATTTAATATAAGACAGTTCTTCTTCTAACTCTTGCAATCTTCCTTCACTTGAAAGTTATCTGCAATTGTAAGTACCTAAATAAAAAGCCATCATCAAATGGCAGACTGAGTCCACAATCAGGGGATTCTTAGCACCCTCTGCCTTCGGCCACCAACCACTGCCTTGGTTGGTGACTTTACATGTACTGTGCACAAAATAATACAGTAGTGTAGTTAATAGAAGATTGAGTTATTGATACATTTGCCCATTTTAGAATATAATCTCTTTTATTTTTTTACCAAATCAATCATTTTCATTTCCTTCTTTAACAAAAGTACTTTAGAACTTTTTTTTGAATTCTCACTCGATTCTGAAAAAAATATGGTATTTTACTAAAGATATACGGAATAAAACTTTATGAAAAAAAATCATGAGATAGAGAACTCAATAGGTAGAGTATTTAAATTGTGCAGAAAATATGGTTACTGTACAAAAATTCACATCAGAATAAATGATATTTAGCAAGGCAAAAAAAAATGCCTGCCACTATATTAAAATTCTTAAAATTTAACAATTTGTAAATTTCATTTTTATTATTTATTTGTTTACATTTTTTTGTTTATTTACATTTGTTTTTGGTTAGCTTAATTGAAATCAAAGTCGTATGCACATCACAGCTCTAATATTCTGTAAAAAATGTTGTATCATTTTGCTATATACTATCTTAAAAGTCTTGATACACAAGAGAAATTCTTAAAAAATATAATTTATTAATAAATGTCCACATAGCTTCTAAAATTAATTAAGTAAAAATAAATACAGTTGAATCCCTTGTCTACTATCATGTATTTATAATTTTGGGCTTGTTAAGAGATAAAATGTCGAAGCTTAAGCCTCTTGAAAAATTGGTGTCAAATGAAAATAATCATTTCATTTACATTTTAAAGATAAATATTTAGCTTAGAATAAACTGATATAACTTTTTAATAATTTAATATTTTCATAGAGGAAATAAATATATTCTGAGGACATATTTTTCCATATGTCATAGCATCGGCCAGAAGGCAAACCCACAACTGTCTGCAACCAACTACTTGCTTGCAAGGCGGCTGTGATGACCTCTCAGCTAACAACAATTTGTATATCAAATTATGTAAACTTGTACAAAGAATAAAATTGTGATTATTTTTTTTAATGAACTTTTAATATAGAATGACAAATATTTTGAATTTCACAGTAAAAATCTCAAAAGGCTTTATTGCTCAGGAATTCAAAAGGGGTTTGAACTCAGGAAATACTAGAATTAAACCCGTCTGAGTACATGTAAGTGTGAATAAATATATATTTATGTGCTTATGAATGACTGACATAATATAACATGGAGATTAAAACTGTAAACACATTTTATTTTATTTTTATATTTTTTTTTTGCAGGAAGGGGGTAAATTTTTGACGTAAAAAATGTAGATATTTTGCTTTTAATAATTCTTGCATAAAATATTGGAATTTTTTTATGTGTAATTTTAATTTCTTTATAAAATGTGGGTAGTCCTGTAACAAGGAGTATGTATTAGACCTGCTGCATTTTTTCACATTCATATCAATCTGCTGATAACTTTGTAATCTCGTGATCTGATCAAAATAACATGTACATAAATCTCCATGATATTTTTCACAAAATTTTCAAAAAAGTATCATGTACATGGATTTTTACATGATATTTTCACAAGATTTACAAAGTTATCGGCAGGTTGATACAAATGTGAAAAGGTGCAGTAGGTCTAATACATGCTTCATGTTGTAGGAACTAAAAATAACTAAAAGTATAAAAAACAATATTAAAAAGAGTATTTTAAAACAAATTTTGAAAAGGAAATGGATATTAAAAAGATGATTTTAAAACAATTTTGAGGAAGAGATGGATATTAAAAAGACCATTTTAAAAAAATATTGATATGACTTTTAAAATGTATAACAATATATAAATTGATATTAAAAACAACATTTTGTCAAGCATTGTTAACCGGAAGGTCATTGCAGCTGCTTTGCAAGCAAGTAGTTGGTTGCAGACGGTTATGGGTTCACGTCCTGGCCAATGCTATGACATATGAGAAAAAAAAATTTTAAAGCAAAAAAAAATGATTTGATAAATAAATGATGCCATTATGCAAAAAAAAATGTTACTTTAAATATGCACAAAACAATCACTAAACTATAATTTTTTTAAATATTATTTACAAAATCACATAAAATATACCCATATGCTACTTAAAGTACAATATATAACAGGAATTGTTGGGTTGAAGCAAGCAATTTGACATTTACTTTTACCACACAAAATGGAGATTTGAGCTGAAAATTTTCTCCCAAAATGAAATTTTATTGAACACGTGATTGCATAGAGTATGATTGCATAGAGTATGCCGGGATTTCCCACAGAAATGCTAATAAATGTTTTTTTAAAAAAAGAAAGAAAAAAATACACAAAAATAAAGAAATATAAATTTTAAGACTTTTTCCTGGGAGAAAAATTTCTTTTATATCGTCGAGTATGAAAATAAATGTGTCATCATTTTTGTATAATCTATGTCACATAAATTCCTCAAGGTATGAGTCCAGGTGTTGCCTTGCTGTCCCTCACTGCTGCTTATTTCATCATTTTGCAGACCACCACAGTCTCTCAATGCTTTGTGTGTGAATCCAGTTTCTGAATTGTGTGAGAACCCCAGTTTGTGGAATGATATGAATGTGAAATAAATACGGAATTGAAATCAACAACACAATAGCTGAAGTCAGAACAAAATCTAGCAATAACTGAAAATGTCAAAATATTACAAAAAAAGACCTGTTGATAAAGAAAAACATGTTTTCACACAAGATCGGATAACACCACAGAGTTTATTTCCTTTCAATTTGACATCATCACAAGATTACACATTTATTGTGAATGTGAAAAGGCATCATATCTCCCCTACATTGCAGGACATGGATTGTAAATTGATCATGATTTTTTTGTCTAGGATACTAATAATAATTTAAGAATATGATATTATATGGTGATAATTGTTACATTCATTATTGGAAACAAACTTTATAGCACAGAATGAATTTTTGTCCTTTTTTGCTTTTGGAATTACTATATTATAGAAAGTTGTGATTTCACATAATTTAAAAATAAGTTTACCTTTTTAAAAATGTTATTTTGGATCTTAAATTCTGTCTGTTTTTTCTTTTAATCTTGGCTGATATAATAAGTTAGCAATGGATATTACAAACTGCAACATTTTGAAATTCATCTTTCATTAGTTATTCAAAATAAATTTTTAGCACAGAATTATAATTTCTTGGTTTCTGGGCTATACAAACAATTGGAAAATTTATATAGCTTAAGAATTAATTTCATTTCTTTACAAAAATATGATTTTTATATAACTGCTAGGAATGCTAAGAAAAGCGTAAGAATAAAAGTTTTATTATGATATGCTGAGCAGGTTTCAATATCTTAATCTTGATAATATATCAAGATTAAGATAGTAGATCAAGATTAAAATATTGAAAGATGCTCAGCATATTATAATAAAACTTTTATTCTTAAGCTTTTCTTATTTAGCTTATATCAAATACAATTGTATAAGAAAAGTAAAGTAAACATCACATGATCACTGTTTCTTATGCTTGCTCATAACTGTTATTAAACAGGCAAAACTCTCCACATAAGCCAGAAACTAGTCTGGGGATATTGGATGAGTAGGCGCTAATATGCACAAGCCTTCTGGCATTCGTTGATTACTCTGGTTGGCACAGGGTGGCACTATTGTATGGAGAGTTTTTGCCTGTTTAATAAAAGTAAACTAACTTAATATAAAAATATATGAAAACTAACCACCTGATTTTTTTTTTTTTGATAGCAGCTAGAGAGTTAGCAATTTGATATTAGAAATTATGCAATTTTATGTAGTAGAATAGATTTTGTTTTATGCTTATGGTGAGGAGTATTTCCCATGACGAATCAATCATAACAGTACGAAAGGATTGAAAAAATATATACAAATGATAGAGTAAAGCAAAAGATTTGTATAACTGCTGCTTCAAAATCTTTAAAATATTGTTAAAAGTTTCTCTTTCTTTTTTTCTACTGTTTATGATCATTTATAATCTATTTATTGTTTTTTTCTTTATGTCTTTGTGTATATATGATAAAATCATCTTAAGACCAAACATTTACTTTACAATTTAAAAAATGTTAAAATCAATATTTTTATTATAATTATTAAATTATATTTTAAAATTGGCATCAGTAGAAAAATGGATACACACAGTGTATATATACTTGTATTTATTAGTGATATTTTTGTTAACTTTAAAATAAACTTCTTAGTATTAAAAAACCACAACTTATCAAATTGAGCAAAAATAAAAGATTATTTTTATTTTAAATTCAGTTTATTCAGTTAACAAGATAAATAAAGAGTTTTTTGTCTGCTGTTTATAATATAACTGGCAATAAAATAAACATGTATAATTATGTTTTCAATTCAACTTCCTATTTTCATATTTTTCTCTATATCCGGAGATTATTGCTCGTTATATGCGCATTCGTATGAGTAAGAGAACAAACAGGTGTTACTGACCTCGTTGAAAAAATTAAAAGAATGAAGTGGAGTTGGGCTGGACATATTGCTAGAAGAGATGATAGTAGATGGACAATTGAAATTTTAAACTGGATTCCAAGAGATTGTAAAAGACCCAGAAAGAGACCACATGTGAGATGGATGGATGAAATAAGAAAGTGTGCAGGGGTGATGTGGAGAAGAGAAGCTACAGATCGGAAAAGATGGATTGAACTTGGAGAGACCTTCATCCCGTAGTGGATTGATAATGGTTGATGACGATGATGATGATGTATGCGCGTGTTAACTTATCTAACCTAAGGCAAATTGAGATCATTAAACAGTTGGTTAATATAACTAAGCAATAAAACGTCATTACCTTTATTGATAGTTTATCACTATTTTACAATCCTTTTAGCATAATTTCTTTTAGCGTTTTTATTTTAGGAATTATATCGTAAATTTAATAAATGCTATATTAATATATATGTAATCAAGATGCTAATCAAATCACATACAGGTGTAAATAAATTAATAGTTAGTTACTGATATCACCACTGAAAGACACTGCAATCACCTCATCGCTATATAGTATTCCATTCTGGCATTCAAATGGCACTAAAGATATAATATTAATCTCTCTCCAATCCATTGACATCCACGATATATTAATATTCAAATTAGAAATCGAGATTCTAATCAAGAGAGGAAAAAGAAAATTAAAATTCTTAAAATGCATATTTACATATCTCTTACTACTGACAGTTAAATGTATGGTTAAAACTTTAAGCTTTAAATAAATTAAGATCATTTATTAACTAATAAGTAGATGACCCTAGGTTGATTAAGAGCCAATCTTTTGTAACCTAAAAAAAATGTCTAAGTTTTACCCAGCCTATATTCATATTCCGTGGTAGGCAATGCTCTTAACTATTTATCCACAAGAATTGTTTGTTGCCAAACCTCATAAGTAGTAGTTTTTTTTTTTTTTTTTTTTGGGGGGGGGGGTCTGTGAAAAATGATGCATAGCTGTCTGCTATAAAGACTTGTTTGTGTGTATGTCGTTTTAGTTACTCCGTTGAAATGAATGTTAATTAATGTAGAATATTTGGACAATATTATAGTATCTGCAAAAACAAGATCTAAGAATACGAATAATTATTATTGCTTTACAGAAAAGCAGAAAGCAGGATTTTGGCTACAAGAATATATAAGAGAAATTTAAAATAATAAAAATATAGGTATGGTGGTTTATTTTACTTATTTGTTTATAATATTTAAATACAAATATATTGTATATACTGAATTTTAGATATAATTAGAGGGATTTGAACACACACTTTCAAGCTCCCTTTTGCTGTTCATTCTATCCTATATAACCGATACATGTGAAAAAAATAAATGATCTCCAATATGTGTATTTCGTGCTGAAGCAGCACTCATCAGTTGGCATAAATCGTCATCTCCCACATACATATATAATCAGTGCTCAATTTGGGAGTTTGAAAGTCTGCGTTATTTGTTTACGCAAATTTTAAAAAATGATTTCTAATTTTTTTAAAAAAAGAAGTCGCAAAAAAGCATTATATTGAATAAAAATCGCATTGGAGAATTTTTCTAAAATAATAAAATCATCGCAATATTTTTCTAATTCGGGAAAACGTTAAAATGATTACATTTCTGGATTGATGAATGTTGAAGGAAGAATTTTGTATATCTTGAACTGTTATGAGCGAAAAATTTACTCTGCACGTTTACTGAAGACAAAAATTTAAAAACAAAATTTACCTAATTTGAACATATAAAGTATGAAGTATCCATAAAAAAGATAATGTTACGGGTGTGTGTGTGTATGATATTGGAGTGCAAGCAGAAACTTCAGTGACGTAGTAAATAGATGATATGATGGCGATACATCCTTAGAACTTACATGGGGATTGTTCATAACTTGATACAATTAAGATAATAAATTCGGTATAATCACATTTTTTTGTCATTTATAAAAATTAAACAATAAAAAATTATAAGATGTCTTGCATTGGTGGTCGAGAGGTCAACGCGACTGCCTTGCACTAGCAGGCAGTTGCCCGGGTTGCGGGTTCGCGTTCCGGCCGATGCTATGACACTTAAAAAAAATTATAAGATTGCTTATTATTTTAAAAAATCATTATTTTTATTATATTTAATAGTATGTAAAATATACTATTTTAAAAAATAATTAAAGGAGATTTGAACCCAGATTTTCAAGTTCCGTTCAGTTATCTACTTCACCTCATATAACCGATTCACATGACCACGTACATGCGTAAAAGATAAGTGATTTATAATATACTATTTCGTGTTGAACCAGCACTTATCAGTTGGTCCAGATCAGCATCTCCCACACATATATACAAGGGATTTGTGCATTCCATGAAGAGTTGGAGGGTGGAGAAGATTGAAGCCTATCCATTAAAGTTCAATGATTTGTTATCTTAATATAAACTGAGCACTGATTATATATATATATGGGAGATGATGATCTGGACCAACCGATGAATGGTGGTTCAGCTACGTACATCAGAGGTCATTTATCTTTTTCACACATATGTGGTCATGTGTATCGGTGATATAAGATGGAGTGAATAGTTGAAGGAGACTTAAAAGTCTGTGTTGAAATATCCTCTAATTACATCTAAAGTTCAGTATATAACATTATACTAGTATTCAAATATTTATTAAAAAGTCGCATTATTGCAATATATTTTTTGTTTCTTTTATTTCGTATTATTTCATTTTTTTTAAAAAAAAACTTTTTAACAGTTATATCTTCATAATTTATTTTATTTTAACAAAATTAGTTTTAATACAATTCAAATTTAAGTTATCGCCATGGGATTTGAGTAAAAAAAAAAGACAACTAGCATAAATTATTTTCCCAAGCACTGCTGCCATTTAAACAATAGTTAATAATACAAAAAAAAACCTTGGTAAACAGACATTTTAGGTAAAAATGTATTTTTCCCCTCATTTCTGTTGAGGAGATACCTTCCATATGCCGTGCATTATATTCAATTGCCTCAGTTTTGTAGCCACTACTACAATTATTTCCGTCAATATTGACAGTAATAGTAAATGACTACGAGGTGTAAGAATATGCAAATGATTATTCACAGTTCATCTAGAATTGTAATTAGAAGTTGGCTACTTTACTCACACACTTACTGCGTTTGGAAACCCTTTTGACACGTCACAGGAGAATTACCAACTTCAAGCAGGCCAAGCTGTTATGGCTCACATTCTATAAAGTCTCAATAGTAAAACAGCCAGGATCAAAGAGATCTTTAACGCTTGGCGACTTTGAAAATCTAATTTTGAAAGCAGTGTGAATTGAGTTTTGTGTAGGATAGCCGTCTTGATGAAATAAATCACATGCAATCTGTTCCATCACTTTCGCTTAAATTAAATATAGGCTATCAATTTTGGTCAAAGCAGGTTTAAATCACAGTTCTTTAAAATATTGCATATTTTCACGAGATTTAGTGGGGAAAAAACTTTTAAATAAAAAAATAATAATAATACATTGTATTTTCATTGATGGTTTTATTTAAGTATTATTAATTAATTTCACGGCAAGCGTTTATTTGTTTTTTATTCTATTTGTGTTGTTTTATTTATTTTAAATTTTATGTGAAATCTGACATATTTATTTGATTTACTTAAGTCTATTTAGCGAAGAAAAAAGCAGCTAGCTAAATAGATAAAGAGAAGAGGTGGGGATTCATTGTTCCAACAATCACGTCTCTTCTCCAAGACGACATATGGTGGGCCGATATAGCATTTAAATGACTTGGAGTTATCGGCGCGTGACGTCACCTCGCCATCTTTTTGGGAATCCTTAGAGAGTATTAATAATTCTCAGATGAATCGAAGAAAATTACTTGTAAATTCTGACCACCTGAACCCCCTGCTCGAACAACTCACTGAGGAAAATTAATTCAGTTTCTGAGTCGTGCAATTTAATTCATTTTGCAAACAGTCTGTTCGGTCTACGCTGATCAAGATATCTATTTTAATTAATGTTCTTCGTAATAGACTAAAAGGATTAAATTTAAATTTAGCATTTCTATAAATGTTCAAATTACCATACATCATCCGTGGTTATTGCATTGATGCCTGGTAGAGTATACAAAGAAGAAAAAATAAGTGTAGAAACGAAGCACAATTATGTGTATTCATTCTTTGCCTTTTCGAGAAGTCGAATGAGGAGTTTGATGTAATGCCTTGAAGCAGTTTGAAACTGATTGTCTTGTTCACCATTTCAAGCTTACTTTCAAAATCGCACAGGCGAGATGGATTACTAATTTATCTTAATCACTGAAAACATATTTGAATGACAAGAAAGTGTTTAATTCTACTTTTATCCATTAGTTGAAGCAGGCCATTCTGAAGTTCTCGGCGAAAATAATCTAGCTTAGGTTGACCTCCACTGCCCTCTCTTTGGCGTCATTATCGCATGTTTTGATCGAGAATATTCTGTTCAGGATTTCCTAAAAAGCAATTAACTATTTTCTTTACTTTGTATCCGTTTAAAAAAAAAAACTTTTTTTTTTTTTGACGTAGAAAATATGTAAATGTATAATATAATCCTATCTTCAGAATGTACAGGTTGTGTGCTTATAGAGGTATATGAATATTGATTTGTGAACTTTTATTACAACTTTGACCCATGAATATTTGTGGGTGCGTGTCTATATTTATACACAATGACATAAACACGTATATAAAACGAGTAAAATTTGTTAAAAATTTTTTTTACTCAAAAACATTTCGTTACATAATTTTTACATATAAATATTTTTTTCCAATTTTTATTTTTTAAACAATTAATTTTTTATATATTTTTTTTTTTTTAGTATGAAAGAATCTAAATGAAGACACATAAAAATGAATGATTTTCAAGCCAATGTCACTACTCAATTTGAGATTAGTTGTAATGAAGTTTTTGGACCCATTCCATCTTATCCTGGAATTCCTGATGTTAGCACACTAATTGGCTTAGGCTTATCCGAGAATAAAATAATCGATCGCTCTTTAAAGGTATTTATAAAAAAAAACATTGTGAGGTCAAATATAATGGCGTGTATGAACGTGGTATTGTTTCAGAATGTATATAATATATGTATATAATTAGCTGTATTGAAATACTAATTTCCTTGCTAATTTCAAATAAAAATTATTGCTTGCAAGCTTATTGTCTGATATTACCAAACACCCATATATATATGAAGTAGTTTTTTTTTAAATCAAATCAGGTTTAAACTATCACTTGAATATTGTCAAGCGTTGGTAACCTAGTGGTTAGCATAGGTGCCTTTCAAGCAGCTGGTCCGCGTTCGCTTCCTGGTAAACGCATTTGAGATATAAAAAAAAAAAAAACAACAACTATCACTTGAATAACTAAACATCAAATTAAAATTGTCCTATTTTGGATATATTTTTATGAAAAGAAAAAAAAACGTTAAATAATAAAATCAATCAATCCATGAAAATTCTGATTAATTATTCTATCTGTTGCTAAAATGCTTTTTATATATAAAATGTAACTACTATTGATTCTACATTGACATCTTTTAGTTATAGATGTGCATAGTTTATCCAAATAAAAGAGTGACTTGTGGTGTTTTTTCCTCCAAACTTATCGCTGAATCAATGCATGTATTAAGTAGGAACGTAATTTAGCTATTTACCACTAAAGCTCCATGGTTCTAGCATGGCTGAATCGTAAGTGATGACATAAAATATGACAGTGTATTTCATATTGTAATCCATAAAGAACAAGCTAATATTAAATTTTGATTTAAATTAAGCAAAACTGTTGCTAAAATGTTCAAAATGATTCAAACTGAAAATGGTAACAAAGCTATGAATCACAATCAAACGGATTGCAAAGCATTGAAAATGATCTACAAAGGTATAGAAACATAGTGTCACATTTCATGTCATAACTTGTCATTTAGATATACTAGTATCTTAAAACTTTTAGGAGAATATTTTGCTACTGCGGGTACTTTTGAGGGAAAACTAGTCCCCTTTTCACTGGAATACTTCATGTATGTGCTTTATTTACCCCTTTTTAATTTGTACACTACATTGTTTTACATATACAATGTTTACATCAATCTTCAGTTTTGATTTATGAGTATATTATTCACTTTTAGACAAAAATAGATAAATAATAGTAAACTTCTTTGTGAAAAATATCACTCTTTTAAAGCAACTATCTTTTTATTTATTGAAAAAAAGGAAGCCTAAGTACCATCTTATCATTAATAGCTCAAACCAAACATGGAGTTTAATAGTAATAATAAATGGTATTTGTTGATACTTCATTCTGATTATTTATATATAAACTAGCTTATACTTTAAATCTTTTATGTTATTTGCAATTTTAGCAGATGATGAATATTTTTCATTATTTAAGTTGATCCAGATTTCTGGAAATCATCTAAATTGTTTTCTGATTAGTTACAAAATTGTTGATATTGCTATAAAAAAGATAATAAATGAACAAATGAAGATTTAAATTGGATCAAAGAGATTGCGGAAAAAACCAGAAAGAGTTCATATATGAAATGGATGGATTATATAAGGAAGTTTCCTGCTGTGATACAGAGGGACTGAGGGTCAAGAAACTAAATTCACCTTATTAAGACTTTTATTGAATAATGATTGATAAAGATTGAAAATGATGATAATGATAATATAAACAGTTTATAGTTGTTTTCTTTTGGATGTTATTTCTATTGAAACAACTATAATTAATATTATTTTATAATTAGAAGAATATAAATAAAGCAAATAAAAATGAGAACATATATAAAAAATGAAAATTCTTTTTATAAAGATTGTGATATTGTAGAAACATATAAATACCGATAACAGAATTGTAGCTTATAAATTAAATTATAAAAGAAATCTGCTGATAAATATGTCTAAAACATCTAAAAATTTTGCTCCTGTCTTAAAGTTAATTTTTAAAATAGCAATAAACAAAAAAAAATTAGCTTAAAAATTGCTAAAATATTAAAAAAAACCTGAGATTCGCAAGATGTAATTTAAAAATGGACTTCATTGTGGCCACTATGTTCAATTTTACCATTTATAAACTAAAAAAAGCAGATTCTTCAATTTCTGACAATAGTGTAATTATCATAAAGAAAATTAAGGCAATAATTACTGATCCCTGAATCTTTGGAAACCTTTTTGTTTTATATATATTTAAGACGTATGTAAAACCTTTACTCCATAATACATTTTTAAAACATAAATAAAGACATCTGAAAAATCAAATGACTCCTAAAATACACTCATTTATTTATTGGCTGCTATAATCTTTTATACACTGATTCATTATTTGTTCATCATTTATCAATATCAAATTATTACAATTATCAAACATTTTGCACTCACAACTTTGATGCTATTTCAGATAAATATATCAATGATTAATACTAATCAGTTGTTAAAGTAGAGATTATCTCTTATGCATTTATGAACATTAAAGCATAAATGATGCAGTCATATTTTCAATTATCCGAGAGTGCTAGCATCTTTAAAAAAATGTTGATGAATAGGTAAACTATGTCATTATATAACCTTTGAATTGATTCACAGATTGTACTATATGTAGTTTGAAAAGAGAATCAGTAATGATTTTATTGGAATACATTATGAATATAATTATAGTTTGCTTCTTTTATGTGTAAAGTGCATTATTGGTTCAAAGTCTATTCCTGTGTTAAGAGTAGTGATTAAAGTCAAATCGTTAGTTGATTTCAAAACCACTTTATTGTGGAAGCTATCCATTGTATCATTTTTTGTTTTCTCTATTGTTATTTTAAGTTTTTATTGTTATAAAACATTGCAATGAGCTTCAATGTAATTGAATGTAATATTTACTTTCATCACTAAGCTAGCTTTGCTTTAATCACGTATTTATAGGATTGAGTGACTTCTCGGATTATTCAAATGCCATACTGTTCATTAAATGCTTTTCCCATCTTTCATTGAAAAATTCTCCCTTCTGTTCATGATGATAATGACTACAGCTCTTATCTGAGAAAAACTTCTATTTTTAGTCTGTAAATATTCCAAGGTGCCTAGATATGGCTTGCACTCAGAAAGGATAAAATTATCACTAATAATTACTGAGCTGTATTAAAAAAAAATTAAAAAATTACTGAGCTGTATTAAAAAAATTTAAAAAACTGCTTTTATATACATAAATACGTTGGTGGCCTAGCGGTTAGTATAGTTGCCTTCCAAGCAGCTGGCCCGGGTTCGCTTCCCTGTCAACGCATTTAACATATGAAAAAAAAAGTAACAAATAAATTGTCTTGGTATAATTAATCATTTAAATAAATATATAATTAATGTCATTCTATTCATAAGATATGATTTTTTGCCCCAAGTTTTTATTTTTAAAAGCAGAACAAAGTTTCTTAATTTTTAATGCATTTATGTGAACTTTAAAAAAATATATATTTTCTATTTTTTAGTTCTATATAACATTGAATTATCAAAGTCGGTTTTCAATGAATTATTCGCTTTTAAATTACAAGGAATGTCAATAGAAATTGCTAGCGTCAATGTTACACACACAATTAAAAATTATATTTTTTTATTAATTTTTTTGTTAAAGCTGTTTGCAAAATTTAAAAAAATGTATATATGTGTGCAAAATGTCAATTAAATTGGCAATTGGGAAAGTTGACTTATAAGATTTTTTCCAGTCAAATTAAAAAAAGGTAAATGAAATTGCATAATACACATTGAATTGATTGATAGGGTGAATTATATTCTATAAGTTTACCCAAAATTATTGTAATACTTTTTTTAAAATATAGTATAGATGTGAGACTTATATAGTACTTTCTGTAATAATATTTTTTTGTGCATGCACTGTTAATTTTCTCCATATGTTGAATAAAATGATGTCTATAATACTTTCATGCAATTGTGGATAATTTTTTTTATAATTTATCAAAAAATAATAAGTACACATACTAATTTGATTATCAATTTTTTAACAAGCATTGTTTATATTTTAAGAAGTTTATTGAGAAGTTTACTATCAGCAATAGTATGTCTATATCTCTGAATAATTTGATTTTTTTTCCAGGATTCTTTTCAATGAGATTTAGTAATTCCTTTTAATGAAATCTCAATTACTGTCATTGTGTTATCAAAAGTCATAAATATTTTAATGTTTCTCTTATATTTTATCAAGAAATTGTTAGCATATATAGCATATGGGTCTGAAATCAGTTCAACACCCATACATTTTGGGGTCTTTGGCTCTTTTACAACCATAGCCACCACCTTCCTATAAGGCAGGATTGGTATTAAACCTTAAAACATCACATGATTACTATCTCCCATGCTTGCTTATAACTGTTGTTAAAATAGGCAAAACTTTCTATACAGTAGTGCCATTCTAAGCAAGACAGAGTAATCATTGGATGCCAGAAGGCTTGTGCATAAGATCCCTATCTAATGCCTACTCATCCAATATCCCCCAAACTAGTTTCTGGCTTATGGACTTCTTCGGTGAGGAGCCTTGGATCTGAGAGCACTGCACCTAGATCTTAGGATCTAATGCAACCCTCCAGCAGCCACCTTTTATCTCTACATAATTACAAAACCATGAGAATAAAATTAAAAACTCACAGATATTTTTAATCTAAGCTCAGTAGCTTATATAGTCATATGGGTCTGAACTCAGTTCAGAACCCATACATTTTAGTGTCTTTGGCTCTTTACTAAGTGTTAAACATATTAAACTATTTTGCATTACAATTTGATTTTAAACCTTCCTGTGATATACTAAATTGGCACTATCTAATATATATATATATATATATATAATATTTAAATATATGTATATTGTCTATTCTAAACTTAATGTAATTATAAGGGACTTGAACTCAGACTTTCAAGCTCCCTACATCTACCCAATCCATCTTATACAACCAATATACATGACCACATACATCATTTATCATTTTCACATGTGTGGTCATGTATATCAATTGTATAAGATAGATTGGATAGATGTAAGGAACTTGAAAGTCTGAGTTCAAATCCCTTATAATTATATTAAGTTTAGTATAGATAATATACATATATTTAAATATTACATATTCAGCCCGTATTCTATCCATCCTCCTTCTGTATAATTAAATGGACATATTAAAATCCTTGTGAGGGATCAGATTGACTTAAAGTCAACGTGTGTATGACAATAATATTGGCATCAACAAGAGCTTTGAGTATTCCATTCTTGGAATTTCAATGAAATGAATGACTGTAGAGTTAGAGAATGGAGAAGATTGAAACTTGTCAATTAAAGTTTGAAGATTTGCTATCTTAATATTACCAGAGCACTGATTGTACATATATATATATATATGTATGTGTGTGTGTGTGTGTGTGTGTGTGTGTGTGTGGAAGATGGTGATCTGGACCAATTGATGAATGCTGGTTCAGCATAAAATACATGTATTAGAAATAATTTATCTTTTTCATATATATGCAATCATGGGTATTGGTTGCATAAGATGGATTGGATAGATGTAGGGAGCTTGAATGTTTGAGATCAAGTCCCTTATATATATATATATATGTTTACAGTCGATATATATATATGTATTTTGATATTATATTGACAATCATATAATGTTTCTAAAGAGTCATACATAAATATTCTTGTTCATTAAGTATATTATCACAGAATATCTTCTTTATCTGCTGTTATTTAGTTTAAGCAATAATCTTTTATACCTCTCATCTAAAAGTAATCTTATCAATGTACTATGTGAGTATCTGATATTGATTTGGATAGACATAATTTGGAAATGTATTGGTACACTTCAAACTTTTAATAATATTCTTAGATAAGTCACATGTTTTGTAAAGTAAGGATTTTTTTTTAATCTATACTCCCTCCTGCTTTTTGAAAATTTCATCTTATCTTTTTTTTTAATCAGGTTGTCAAATCAATAAAATTACTTACAATGACATTCAATGTAAGATTAATTTAATATTAATAAACTTTAACCAGTTTTTGTTGTTAGAGCATTGTTTTAGTCACCTATCTAAATATTTTATAAATCAAATTAATATAATTATTTTAATGTGCACTTCAGGTATCTCTGTAAATGTGTGTGTTTGAGAGTTGGCTCTATTCTAAATTATGTTAGATTTTTTTTGTGTGTGATTTTGCAGTATAATAAAACATGAATACATGCTTCTGGTTTTGACACAGCTTTTCCCATTGAACTTCTCTATTGTTAATAATTAAGTTTTTTCATGTAATAATAAATATTTGAAAACCAGGCACTCTTCACAAACTTCAAGCTTAATTGTAAATATAGGGGATTTGAACTCAGACTGTTAAGCACCCTTCAACTATGTACACTATTTATACAACTGATACATATGACCACACTCATGTAGAAAAGATAAACCAGCACTCATCAGTTGGTTCAGATTGTCATCTCCCACACATATATATAATCAGTGCTCAGTTTATATTAACATAGCAAATCTTCACTACTCCAACCTCCAACTTTTCAGTCATGCATATCATTGAAAATCTGATAATGGAAATCCCCCAGCCCATGCTGATACCAATATTATTGCCATGCTCATGTTGACCTCAAGCAGGACCTTATGCAATAATATTAGATGTGAATAAAATACTAACAGAAATAAAACTAAGGAGAACATTGTTTTTCTTATTTTTGTAAATATGTAATATATATGATTATAATTAATTCTATATACTATTAATTGTAAAACTATTACAGGTTTTGTTGTCATCCTAAGCATGATTTTATAAAAAAAAATATGTAATATTGAAACATTTAAACGAAAAAATCTTGTAAAACATATTAGAAATTATATCAATTTGGATGTTGCATCAATTAGCATATAAAAACTTTTGAAAATCCAAATAGTCTTAACCATCGTTAAATATTCCAAGTTCACCTTCTTTGGAAAAACTTATAGCTTGTTAAAACCAATACCTATAATTTAATTAAATATGATTACCTGTTAAGCTGTCTGTCAGGGATATCTTTCTCAATAACTCTTTTTAAATTTAATTTTTTTGAAATGAGTTGCATCATTCTTTCAATTAATTTAGAGTCAGTACTCTATTATTCTCATTTTAAAAGCTATGTAAATTATTGAATGCAAATTAATCTTTGAATACTACTTTTTCAACCTTAAAATCTTTTGGTAATTTCTATCTAAAAGTTCTAAAAAATTTACCTATGAAGTTATAATTCTGTGGAATATGATCCGTCTAAGTTAATCTTAGGTCATCTTAGAATTTAATCCCTTAGTATTATTTCTATAGAGGTAGTTGTTGTGTAAATAAGGATTAAAGAAATCTAAGATGAAGAAAAGTTTACCTTCTAAAATTGCACAGTCTAAATAGAATGTTAAACGTAGAAAACAAAAAATTCTAAACCATAGTTACCCACAAAAATTTAGCGATAAAGACATGTTAAATAAATAAAAGTAAATTAACTAACAACTCCATTAATAATAAATAAATAAATCTTCACCCCCCCCCCCCAAGAACTTTATTAGATCTATTATGAAATTACATAGCAAAAGGAGTAAGTCCTAATTGTTAACAGTCCTGTTGAGACGAGTGTAGCATTTAAATCCCTAGATTTAAGGGATGCTTTGTCAGCGGAACAGTTCTCACGAACGTAATTCGTCCATCGATACTAGGTTCCACGTAATGTGATGTGCTGTGCCAAGACTTCTCCTTAAACGGAGTCAGGAATCTCTTAGCAACTATGCCCAAAGAAACCTGTTAGCGTTAAAGATGAATGGTGGCGCCAGCCTCCTGCCCCTTTCCTTGATGGTTCGCAGCTTACGGTTTTTAAAAGAAAAGTGCCAAACTTGATTAAGTTTATTCTGATCTAACATGGTTTGCAGAATTTAAAATAGAATTCTTTTGTTATAAAGTAAAATCTTTTTGCATTTAATAAATATATTACTACGGTAATTAATAATGTTAAAAGTAGCTATGTGAGCTAAGAACGATATTATAACTAAAATAAACCGTTTAATAAAAGTCCTAGTTTAAGCTTAAATGTAAAAATATTATGTATATATAGTATACATTTATTTATTTAAGTACCAATCAAATTCTGATACATTTTCAGTTTTGAAAAATCTCTGCATTGTTTATTTTTTAATATTGTCAAATATAGTTAATGCATTTTCTTTAAATATATACGAGCTTTATACTGTGCACACTTATGAAAATACATTAATAATCAATAAAGCAAGTCATATATAACGTGACATTGCTTTTATAAGCTTATAGTTACAAAAAGTAATACAGAGAGCGTACCAATAACTCAAACAAGTTGTTTGGGAGTTGCAGTATCAGGGTTAACTTATGGTAATGATGTATTATGTGTTAGTAAAGGGGTATTAAATTACTTAGAAAAAGTTCAAAGGGAAGTAAGACATACATTGGATGCAGATGTATGGACAGCAAGGGAGGCAATTCAAGGAGAAATGGGATGGTCAAGTTTTTATATGAGAGATGCAAAAAATAAAATGAAAATGTTTGGTAGATTGCAGTTTATGGATAATAAAAGAATAGCCAAAATAGTATTTAATTGGGATATGAGTAAAAGGCAGATAACAAGATGGATGAGAAAGTTAATGCGGTATGCAAAAGATTTGGATAAAGAATTTATATCAGTATATTTGTACAAAAGATCGGATGATTGTGTTAGGAGGATTGTTGAATGTTATAGTGGTAAGGAATGGGATAAAAGAATAGATTTATTAATTAAGAATAGGGAGTTAGAGAGATGGATAACTAGTATGGAGAATAAAAAGAATTTAAATATATATAGAAATAAACAGAATATTAGGTGCAAGTTAATATATGATAATAGTAAGGAAAGTAGTTTACTGTTTAAGGCTCGAATGGGATCTTTAGCAACAAGAGAATATACATGCAAATGAAAAAATATGGGTGATTTAATCTGTAAATTATGTAAGAAAGGAATAGAAAATATTAGATATCTGTTAATTGAATGTAAATACTTGAAAACAGAAAGGGCACATATAATGAAGTTATGGAAGAATAAATGTGAAAGGGGGGATTGTGCAGAGGGTGGATTATTGGTTTTTGTGCTGGGTTTGGGAGGGGATGGGTGGGGATTTAGATGTGAAGGCCATAGAGTTGACAAATATTATGTTGTGGAAATGGGATGAAGCAGAATATGGGAAAACTTAGACTGGGGAATGGAAAATAAAGTGGCTAACAGGTTTCTCTGGGCATAATTGCTGAGAGATTCTTGACTTTGTTTAAGGAGAAGCTACAGTACATCACATCACATCTTAATTGATAAGTGCGGTAAGAGAAAATATTTAAAATCTTTAAAAAAATTTTTTTGAAGAGCAATATGGAAAAAAGTCACAGTGCAATATGGCTTATTACATTTGGTAAAGAAAACAGCTACTAATACAAAAATATTAATGCAAACAAATCATGGAGAATTTCTTTGTTTATTTTAATTAAAATATAAGGAGATTTTTAATTCATTGCTTAATTAAAGGACGGATTTAAAGTTTAATAAAACTTGGAATTACTGCTGTTTCAGTTCACCGCAAATTTTTCGTTTTAGTCTATATTCTTCAGTTGCTCATAGTATGGCAAAATAATGTATAAATTTATATCGCATTAATTTAAACTTAAATTAACAAAATAAACTTGCATTTTCAGATATAGTTATAATTGTAACAGTAACGTTCACAATCTTCACAGGTTAATTAGATATATACAAAACATTTAATGCTAAACAAAGTTTTTTATATCTGTCTATTGATCTTTTTTCTTTTTTTTTATAAACAAGTAGAGCGTTGTTAGCCGAGAGGTGATCGCAGCCGCCTTGCAAGCAAGTAGTTGGTTGCAGACGGTTGTGGGTTCGCCTCCCGACCCATGCTATGACATATGAAAAAAAATAGAGAGAAGATGAAAGTTTTTTTTTTTCTATTTTATTTTATAAGGAAATAAAAATAAATTCAAATAATCTAGAAAATAAACTTTATTAATAGAAAGATTACATTTATTTTTATAATTAAATAACTTCTAAAGGACATGTTTAAGTAGGAAAGTTTATATCATTTATTATTAACATTTATTTTATTAAGATAAACTCAAGAGATATTTATTCCACAGCGGTATTTGTCTTTATTTTTGTTGTTAAAAACAATTTCACTTCTTATGTCTTTTTCAATTAAAATAATAAATATTTATCAAATTTTTCATACAGACTAAACAATTAGAAAAATGCATTTTTAACTTGATCCAAAAATAGTGTATGGACAGAATACATTTAATTATGGCTTAAAAACAATTATCTATCGATATTATTCATTTAAGTTACAAGTCCCTTAATTGCAGAGTTCTACAATTCTATTGTTTTTATCTATTTTTGTAACTGTTTTTAAAATTGACTAATTACGGATTTTTAGAAATTTTCAATTTGGGAAAAAATCTACTGGTAGCTAACTTAAAATATTAATACGTCATAAAACTCTACCCAAATATCTACAGTGATTTTTTTTTTTTGATTTTTTTTTTTACTCGTCGGCTCTGAACCAAGTGGTATTAGAGCTGCGACATTTAAGAATTATAATCGTTTAATCATTAAATTAATTAGGTTATTAAATCAAAAACATATTTTAAAATCTACATTAAAAAAAAAACAATTTAACAAAAAAAAAAAAAAAATACGAAAAGCATTAATGTGAAGAATAGTTAAAATGCGTGTTTAAATCAAATTGAGTGTGTGTTTGCACGTGCATATTCTGCATAATCTATTTTAATACATTGTGCAGGCTTACACCTGCATTTATATATGTAATATATGCGGGATTCGAACTCAGACTTTCACATGACCTACAACTCTCAGTGCCATCTTATATTGCTGACTCATCTGATCACACACATATTGAAAAGATAAATAATCACCAATATATCTATTTCATGCTAAACTAGCACTCATTAAAATATGAAGATTGGTTATTTTAATATAAAGCTGAATACTAATTGTATATATGTATGGAGATGGTAATCTGAACCAACTGATGAGTGCTGGTTTAACACGAAATACTTATATTGGCGATTCATCTTTTCAACATGTGTGTGATCAGGTGAGTCAGCAATATAAGATGGCGCTGAGAATTGTAGGTCGTGTGAAAGTCTGAATTCGAGTCCTGCATATATTACATATATAAATGCAGGTGTAAGCTTGTAGATAATGAAGAGAGAGTATGTAATAGTGATCATAACTTTATTGTAATAGAAATGGTTAGTAATGTGATGGAGGATAGAAATAAAGGTAGAAATAATAGTGAAAGATGTGGATGGAGAGTGAATGATAGGAATAAGTTGGAAGAGTATAAAATAAAAGTTGAAGAAACCATGGAGCAGTTGGTTGGGGGTGAATATAAGGACTGGCGTGGCGAAATAGAAAAAGTGGCAAATAGGGTTTTAGTCGAGAATATTCAGAAGAATAAAAGTTATAAAAAAATGAGAGTTAGTAAAAGTGTAAAAGAGAGGAAAAAAGCATGCAGAGAGTATAAGTGTGCTATTAAGAATAAAGAAAATGAAAATGATATTAATGCTAAATGGGGAAAGTACTTAGAAAAGAAGAAGCTAGCTAAAATGGATAATTATAGAGAGAGGATGAAGTTAAATAGTAAATTGTTGGAGGATATTAATAAAAGTGGAAGAGATGGAAGTAAAAAATTTTGGAATTACATTATAAGGAGAAATGTAGGGGAAAGAGAGATAGTATTAATAGATGGTGAGGGAATAGAATGTAGCTCTAGAGGCGAGCTAGAGAAAATCTTAAATAGATATGTAATGGATATAGAAAAGATGTTAGATGTGAAGCAATTAGTGATAGAAAACATGAAAGCAGTTAGTAATGAGAGTATTAGGTTCACAAAAAATGAATTGAATGAGGCAGGAAAGAGATTGAAAAGTGGAAAGGCAAGAGGTTTAGATGGATGGGCATCAAAGATGGTAATAAATTTAGGGCATAGAGAAAAAGCAAAGTTATTATCATGTTTTAATAAGATGGCACAGAAGACAGTTTTTTCTGGGTAGTTGGAGTAATACAAGAATAAGATTATTATTTAAAGGAAAGGGTAAGGATCATAGAAAGTTAAATAATTAGAGACCGATAGTGGTAACATCAGTTTTATATAAAGTTTTCGCATATATGGTAGCTGGAAGAGTTGTAAAATGGATGGAAGAGAATAATGTAGTGGGGGAAATGCAAGGAGGTTTTAGGTCAGATAGTCATATAGGAGATAGTTTGTTTGTAGTTACACAACTTTTGGAGATGAGTAGGAATTCAGGTAGATCATTATATATGGGTTTTATAGATATAGAGAAAGCATATGATAGAGTAAATAGAAATAGATTGTGGGTAAGATTAGCCAATTTGGGAATGGATGAAGCTTTAGTAAATATTATTAAGAAATTATATGAAAATAATTATTATACTTACCAATTAGGGGATATAGAATCAGTTAAAAATGGGGTGGGATTAAGGCAAGGATGCCCTATGTCACCAATTTTGTTTTTTCTGTTTTTGAGTGAAATGGAGAAAGCAATAGAAAGACTAGGAAGAGAGGTAGAGATACCATTAATAGGTGGCAAAGAAGTATATACTTTGTCGGGTCTTTTTTTTGCAGATGATTATCTTTTTATGTGCAGAAAGAAGAGAAGATATGGATATTATGTTGAGGACATGTGCAAGGGTGGGTAAAGAGATGGGGATTAAATTTAGTGAAGAAAAATCAAATATAATGATGGTAAATACTGGGGAAAGAGAGGATGTAGTTTTTTTTATTGGGGGATATAGAGTTAAGTGTGGTGGATAGATATAGGTATTTGGGAATCATCTTATGTAATGAGGAAAATTACTTGGATGAATGGGAGAAAAAATTGGTAAATGAAACAAAGAAAAGAAAGGGTTTGGTAAAGAAACTAACAGTATGTTCATATAATAAATATGATGTAGCTAGAATTGTATGGAAGGGAGTTGCAGTAGCAGGGTTAACATATGGTAATGATGCATTATGTGTTAGTAAAAGGATTCTAGATTATTTAGAGAAAGTACAAAGGGAAGTAGGAACACATGCATTAGATGCAGAGATGTGGACAACAGAGGAAGCAATTCAAGGAGAAATGGGATGGTCAAGTTTTTATATGAGAGATGCAAAAAGTAAAATGAAAATGTTTGGTGGGTTGCAGTTTATGGATAATAAAAGAATAGCCAAAATAGTGTTTAATTGGGTTATGAGTAAAGGGCAGGTAACAAGATGGGTGAGAAAGGGTAATGCGGTATGCAAAAGATTTGGATAAAGAATTTATATTGGTATACTTGTATAAAAGGTGGGATGATTGTGTTAGGAGGATTGTTGAGTGTTATAGTGGTAAGGAATGGGATAAAAGAATAGAAGGATTAATAAAAAATAGGGAGTTGGAGAGATGGAGAAGTAGTATGGAGATAAAGAAGAGTTTAAATATATATAGAAGTAAACGGAATATTGGAACTGAGTTAATTTTAATAGTAAGGAAAGTAGTTTATTGCTTAAGGCTCAAAGGGGATCTTTAGCAACAAGAGAATACACATGTAAATGGAAAACTATGGGTGATTTAGTGTGCAAATTGTGTAAGGAAGGTATAGAAAATATTAGGCATCTGTTGATTGAATGTAAATGCTTGAAAGCAGAAATGGTACAGATAATGAAGTTACGGGAGAATAGGTATGAACAAAGTGACTATACAGAAAGTGAGTTATTAGTTTTTATGCTGGGTTTGCAAAAGATAAAGGGGATTTAGATTTAAAGGCCATAGAGTTGACAAAGATTATGTTGTGGAAATGGGATGGGGCAGAATATGGGAAGACTTAGAGTGGGGAATGCAAAATAAAGTGGCTAACAGGTTTATCTGGGCATAGTTGCTGAGATATTCTTGACTTCGTTTAAGGAGAAGCCAAATACATCACATCACATCACATCACATTAAAATAGATTATGCAGAATATGCACGTGCAAACACACACTCAATTTGATTTAAACACGCATTTTAACTATTCTTCACATTAATGCTTTTCGTATTTTTTTTTTTGTTAAATTGTTTTTTTTTTAATATAGATTTTAAAATATGTTTTTGATTTAATAACTAATTAATTTAATAATTAAACGATTATAATTCTTCATGTTGCAGCTCTAATACCACAGTACCGAATACTGGCTTACAAATAAAGTACGTGGTCATTCTTTCGACTTTGAGATCTGCTTCTATAGTACTAAAATATATATATATTTTTGTATTCACATCTCCTCATAACAACAGTCAATGAATTAATCTGTTAGCAAAATATATGTAATTATGAATGTATGTTAAGTTCTATACTTAAAGACAGGCAGAATAACTAACTAAATTACTTTGACCAATAAATTATCTCCAATGGTTTTGATAAATGTAACCATTTAATTTTTTACAGTCAATTTATCATCATATATCTGATCAAATCAAATTAATCTGGGATTTTTATTCTATGTTATAAATAATTGGTATAGAAGGAAATAAAAATACATGGAAATTACTTTTAAGTCGTTTAAATTTTGCAGATTGTTTTTTTTTTTTTTTCTCATATGTCAAAGCGTTGATCGGGATGTGAACCGGGGCCAGCTGCTTGGAAGGCAGCTATGCTAACCATTCGGCCACCAATGCTTGACTGTGTTTTTTATTTGTAAATAATGCTTCAGAATAGCAAGATTAATCAAATAAAACTAAATAAGTAGGACTAAAGATAAATTACTAGAAAGGCCAAAGTAATGCTTAGTGGATTTTCTAAGAATAATAATTGTTAATCCAGATATGGAATAAAAGTAATCATAGAATTAAACTTGGATAGAACAGTTTTCATAGCAATAAATCAATATCTATTTCTGTACTCAATTTTATATGCATATAAATATGAAATGATCATCTACAAATGTGGTTCTACATTTGTCTACTATTGGAGATTTGGCTAAAATCAAATAATTTTGTTATTAAAGTAAATAAAATGAAAGCTATTACCTTGGGTATGTGCAGGGATATTGGAGCTAGCCTTAATTAATTTGGGTCAATGTTAAGACAATACATGTATCTGTGACAATATTTAATTTATTAAAAAATATCTTTATCTTGTTAAGTCAATGGATTTATGTTTGATGTGGAGAAATCATGTCAATGTTCTTTGTAACTTATGTACATTCACTTATCTATTATATTATCCATGTATATTTCTTTCTATTATTACCCTTTTATTGATTTATAAATCTCACTATCAAGGTATTTTATCCTCTGCACTTACATAATGATATGGATGGCTGAAAAGTGTGAGGCTGGAGTAGATTGAATCCTGTCCATTAAAGTATAAAGATTGGCTGGCTATCTTAATATTTATCTGAGCACTTATAGCATATATGTGTAGAGATGGTAACATGGACCAACTGATGGTTGCTGGTTTAGCATGAAATACATGTATTGGTGATTATATATCTTTTTGACATATATGGGTTCAAGTGTATCAGTGTTATGAGATAGAGTGGAGAATGGTGGGTGGTGTGAAAGTCTGTGCTCATATACCCTATATTTTACATATATAGACAGGGATATAATAAGCCTGTGTTTTAGTTATATTACATCTAATAAATGTACTTATTTCATCTATTCACATCACATGTGGTCTTTGTCTAGGCTTTTTACAATCTTTTGGAATATAGTTTAATATAGTTTATCATTATCTCTTCTAGAAAATTATACAGCCCAGATTAACTTCAGTTTCTTAATTCTTTCAATAAAACTGTTTATTCGGTCACTCAAGTATTTCACTTATGATTCTTTTTTATATTCTCAATATACATCACTTCTTAATTTATTGAGGCACTTGCAATCTCTGATTTGCTTCTTTGTTAAGTGTTAAAATGTCAGATCTCTAAGTAAGAACTGGTGAAACACATCTATGAAAAACTTTCCTTTTTAAACACATAGCTACATTTTTAATTTGAATTTATTTATGCTAAAAGCTTTCCATTCCAATTTAATTCTATGATTAATTTCATTTAAGATATTCGACCCACAATTATAATCTTTATTTAATTATTTTTTGTAAAAGTACATTAAACATTGCTTTAGTCTTTTGAATATCTGTGTTTATTTTTACTTTTTTATATTTATCTGATAAATCTTTGTAATATTCGTGAAACTCTGTAGCATTATTTGCAAAACAATAATCACATCAACTGCAAAATTTAAATGACTTAAATAATATCTATGTGTTTTTATTTCCTATTGCATTGTCAAATGTATGCCATATAATACTCAATTGTCCAAACACTTTACTACTTTTACAATGCTTTATTTTCTACCATTTACAGTTTCGATTGCCCCTAAAATCTTCAGCACATTATATCTCCTAATCTCAGCTGTTACAATCAAAGAGTTTTTAAAATTTGACTGTAATAGCTGAGATTAGGAGATATAACGTTCTGAAGAAGATTGCTGGGGCAATTGAAACTGTAAATGGTAGAAAAGGGTGGAAAATAAACCATTATAAAAGTAGTAAAGTGTTTGGACAATTGAGTATTATATAGTATTTTTATTTAGTTAGTTTTTTTATTTTAATCCCCCAAATACTTCTTCTAAAACCGCTGTAAAATATTTTAGAGATATAGAATCGTCCTGTTGTACATCTTATCAATGTTAATCTTCTTAGCATCATTATTTAAGCTAATCACCTCTCCCAACTTGATAAGTATTTGTCACAATATGACAATATCCTAAATTTTTGAATTGATGTATGCAATTTATTAAAACAGTTGCAACTTTCATCATACAATAGTGGTACTGGTTTAATGAATGAAGATTCAGGGGTACCAGTTGTACCCAATCACCACCACAAACTTATTTGATTAATAGAAATAGAATGTTTTCATTAAATTGATAAAATTAATATATAAATTCCATTTTTACATTATTTTTGCCTGTAAATCCCATTTCAGAAATATCGTTCTCTAAAATAAGTCTGAGAATCCTTCATCTATGATTAGATATGAGCTAATTAATAAAATTTTTAAAGCTATTTCTGTTGCAATAAATGAGTATGAAATTTTCATTATTTTTATCCTCTGAAACAATAAAAGCATCCTTAAAGTCAGTCATTCCTAAATAAATGAACAACTTCATTAATTCATTTATTCCTAAAACAAAAATTGAATGATTTTTATAACTAGCATATGTTTACCCTAGTTGGAAACTGGTCTACCTATTGCATTTTTAAAATTACAATGAAGCTGCTGTGTCAACATCAGACTTGGTATATCTAACAAAATTTTAATGAATTATTAGAATAAAAATACCATTAAATACAGTCATTTGAATTCGTTGTATCACTTATCAAAAATTAATAAAAAAAATATTTCTGCCATCTATTCAAAATATTCTTTTTTTATAAATGTCAAAGTGTTAACCCGGAAGCGAAACCGGAACCTGGAAGCGAACTCAGGCCAGCTGCTTGGAAGGCAGCTGTGCTAACCGCTAGGCCACCAACGCTTTATTCAAAATATTTACCATTATTATATAAAAGAGTAATAATGATTATGTTATTGATTTTCAGATCTATATACTATTTTCAAGGAAAACTCAAATAAATACAAAAATAATATAACTATTAGTAGTTCGTTTTAGTAGTTCACATTGTAAATGTTTTTACTTTTTATTATTGTATTAATTAATCCAGCAGCTAACAGAGTTGTTTTCTAATTTATTTCTTGTAACATTCTGAAATTATTAATATTGAATTTGATAACTTTATCACTTTTAATATTAGATAAAATGATGCTAGATATAATAGTAAGTAATGTAATAAACAATAAATTTATAAAACAAAAATCACATCTTCAAATTGTCCGCTACAATATTTTTTATCCATGTTATACGATGAAAGAATTTCACTACGCTTTACAAAATACATTCGCCAAGTTCACAGTCTATTAGTTAACTACCATAGCAATGTATAAAATACATTAAAAAAAAAAAACAAATATGGAGGCACTTTGGGAAAAAAATTTTCCATGTGTCAAAGCATCGACCGAGAAGCGAACCCTCAAACCCGGGACTTTGGGAATTTCGTAGTCTGTCATATATAAAATATCGTCAAAGAAACGTTTGATTTCTTGGTGCAGCAATTTAAAAATATAAATAATGAACAGCAATAATCATTTTATTATATACATACCAAAGATATTTATACGCTCGTGTTGCACACACATATATATATATATGATTTTCAGTTCTAGCTACGCAAACATAAGTGGGGGGGGGGGGCACAATAACAATTCTTAATAGATTTATTTAATTTTCAAAAAGAACTTTAATTCTATATAAAGAATGTTTATCATAATTTCATTATTCTACATTCCAATTTAAAATATTTATTTTAAAATTTATTAAAAACTAAACGTATCAGTTAAAGTATTTTGTGCATCAGTGTCAGTCAGTATTATATCCCAAGTTATATCTTCCAATTAAAAGCATAATCATTATAATATAAACTGGAGTCTTGGGTTTACCTCTTCCAAAATTTGTTCATGTTTACTGTAAAATACTTTTTTGTTGTTGTTAATATTAGGAAAAAAAAAATGCAATAAAAAAAATTTCTAATCATAAGTTAAAAAAGTATTTTCTATTGGTGTTTACGAATATATAATTTTAAAAATTAACTATGGCTATTTTATTTTATGATTAATAACTTTCACCAATAACAGTTTCATCTTCATAAGAAACACTGTTTTAGTTATTAATTTCCCTTAGTGGGAAACAAAAATTGAATGTTCTTTTTGTCAGTAAATTCCTTTAATAATTAGACAACTGTAAAAACATTTTTTTTTTTCATATGTCAAATGCGTTGACCGGGAAGCGAACCCAGACCAGCTACTTGGGAGGCAACTATGCTAACCGCTTGGCCACTAACGCTTGACTACTGTAAAAACATTTTGTGCTGAAGTCACTTAACAAAAGGTAATAATAATAATTAAAATGATAATGTTGTGTTATCATCATTATTCGCAGCCGGTCATAAATGACATGACTGGCCAAACAATAGAACCCCCCCAAAAAAAATTGATGCCTTTCATGCTGTCTTTTAACTTCTGATAGAGCTGAATTTTATTTTTTGGAAATATTTCAGTACCTTGCTTATTTGTAACTTGCTATTATATTCTATCCTCAGCCATCTCTTCGCAAGAAATCAGCCACTTTTTTAGATTGTTTTTGAAACAATTTTTATAATGTAAATTGGGCCATAGGTTTTATCTTCCAAAGAAAATAACTCAATTTAAGCTGAAAATATTTTTTAGAACATTTTAACTTAAAATGTCTTCTTTTTAGTCTTATTCAAGGATGATGTTCTTTAATAATAGTAAATTCTGTAATATCGTATAAAAAATGTGCAATTCAAAGATGTATATAGTTGTAATTAAAATGTAAAAATATTTAGACATTCTCATCAAAAATTGAAAAATATTTAACTTAATATTTTTTATTTTTTATTATTTTAATAAAAATCTTATTTGAAAAAAAAAGATTAAGATTTTTAAATCTGTCATTTTTTAAATGCCCATAAATAAATTTTTGATACATTAAGAACATCATATAATGACAGCTTGAAGATAATCTAAAAGTTAGTAAATATTTTAATAACTGTAAAAGAAGTGAAAATCAATGAAGAGAATAATCGAATATATATTATTATGCATACTTACAAATTTATAATTATCTTATTATTGTTGTTGTTATATTTCGATAACTTTTATAATACCGAAGATTATCTTGGTTCATATAATGTGGGCAGAACTTGTTTATTATACCATTGAAAAAAAAAGTCAATAACAATTGTCACCGCAGGCGTGGAAATACCTGTTGCTTACCTGACAAGGGAAAGTCTTCGCGAATTGCATGTCAAATCTGCATTGGTGATATTTGTGATATGGGGGAATTGAGACTAGGACTGCACTAATAAAAAGAAAACAAACATAAAAACAATGTTTTTGAAAAATATTTAAATTTAGTCGTGCGTTGGTGGTCGAGAGGTCAGCGTGACTCCCTTGCACTTGCAGGCAGTTACCCGGGTTGCGGGTTCGCGCCCGGCCGATGCTATGACACTTTAAAAAAAAAAAATTTAAATTTATACTTGCAACTTTTATTTTCTTTGTTATACATTGTCTGTGTGTTTGTGTATGTGTACCGGTAACTTTTAATATTTTGTAAATCAAAGAAATACTCCATATTGTTGAATTAACTTCAATCTGTAGCTGCAAATTTTGATATTTTTATTTCTCCAATGATATATCTAAATTGGAAACAATTTTATTGTTCTATTGAGTATTAGGTCAAGCTCAAGTCGATGTCGACTTCTGGCATTGGTATAATTATCATTCTATCTATTTGTGAAGCTGAAGTCGATGTCGAATTTCTGGCGTTTGTGTAATTGTCATTTTGTCTACTCAAAAATTTGATGTCGTTCTTTTATGTACTTTTAAAAAAATGATCTGCTGTTTGTATAATTATCATTAACTTGTTATTAAAATATTACATCTTTTTTGTTTATTATATTGATAATAATAAGACATTGAGAAATGTAAATAAAATAAGCAAAACAAATTAAAATGATTGCTGAAATAATGTAGATTTTTATTTAAGATAAAGCTATTTAGCACAGTTCATAAAATAAGATTAGAGCGTATGATAATTAGAAATTAATATTATACTCCGTGTAATATATATATATGTTAATGGTGTAGAAGTGATGTGAAATACACTTGTCTGTCTACAGACTAATATTAACTCGTTTTTATTATTATTCCAGAAAACAATTTATTTTATCTTTTCATTTAAATTCTGACTTTTTTTAGCTCGTATTATAACATCCAATTCAGTATTATTATTGTAATTGTTTATTTTATTTTACTTTGTGATAACATCCAGCCTACCTTCTACATAGAAAAAAGCAGTGTTCTTAACATTACTTGTTATTTCATATAATAATAAATATGAAAATAGATAACATTACTCGAAATTTTTTCAGATTATAATCACATATAGAACTAAAAGTATCTGATATTATTTTGTAAAATAAGAGGGAGAGACATCATGGCTATGAAATACTTATAACACAAATAATCTTTTTTTTTAATCTCTCCATTTTTACTCTATTGTTTTAAATCACTTAGGTTAATTCAGAGCTAATTATCATGTTTTTCTCATGCTATCAAACAATAACTGTGCAAAAAGGTTGCATGGCTACATACTCATACTTACGTGCCATATTTAAAGCATATTATTTTTACCTTCAATCTTTCTTTTTGTTTTCTGCTACTTTTTACACTTTCAGATGATCACTATTTCTTATGCGTGATCATAACTGTTATTAAAACAGGCAAAACTCTCCATATAGTAGTGCCATCTTGTGCTAACAAGAGCAATCAATGGATGCCAGAAGGCATGTGCATAAAATCTCTACTTAGTGCCCATTTATCCAATATCCCCAGACTAGTTTCTAACTTGTGACTTTCATCAGTGAGGAGCCTTTGGAACTGAGAGCACTGCTAATCTGGGGATATTGGATGAGTAGGCACTAGATAGGGATTTTATGCACAAGCCTTCTGGCATCCATTGATTACTCTAGCTTGCACTGAGTGGCACTACTGTATGGAGAGTTTTGCCTGTTTTTATACTTTCCTCTGTTTTTTCTTCCAATGTTATGATGATCATTTAAGAATAGTTGCTTATAGATGATGATGATGGTGAGTTGTAGAAAACTTACTCTGTTAATATAAATGTGTAAAAATGCTATTTAAAAAAACTGTTAAATTAATATAGTTATTCCGTAACTACTTACAAAATATATCTATATAGAAAACATTCATAACTAAACGATAATTCAAATAAAAGTTCAATTTATCACTCTCTTAAAAGTTTACTAACATGATTTTACATCAAGTATACATTTAACAATAATAAAGTTTTGTATTTTTGTTCTTTTCAAATAGCTTCTTTTTGATGGATTAACATTTTATACATCAAGATTCTGCTCTACCTTGGAATAGTGCTACCAGTAAAGAAATTTACTCGTAATAGTATTTAAATGGTCTATGTACAGATGCTTGTATAAAACTTCACATTAAATATTTCTATAAAACAATGATAAATCTATTTTACCTTTTTTTGTTCTTAAATGCCATGAAGTATCAACAGATAAAAAAAATCTATAATATAAAGATCACTACGCATAAATCATCTTTTACAAATGATAGGTCCTTGGCTCACATTCTATTTAAAAGCAAAAAAAAGATTCTAATGGAATTTTTTATTTTTTTAATAATAAATAATATACATTTATAATTGTATGTGTTTATAAAAGGGTTTAAATTTTTGTGAGAAAGAAAACTATATTATTCTAATTAAGTGATTTTCTTTCTCCAAAAATCCTTCTTACACTTTTCAGTAAAAATATTTTATTATTTATTAATTACAGTTTAAATTAATTAAAAGATAGAAGAATAGGGAAAGATTATATTAATAGTGGTAGAAATGAATTTTGGGATAAAAAGGTAAAATTTGTATATAATGTATAATATTATATATGTATTTAAGTATTATATGTGTTAAAATAAAAATCTTATATGTATTACAATAGGAAGGGAATATATAAAAAGGATAAAAAGAAAAAAGAATAAAATTAAAATTTAGGAAAGTTAATATGTATAAAAGATACAAATGAATTATACTTTTTTTTTAAATGTTATTTTTGTAGATCTGATGAAGACTGCAAAGTACAGTCGAAACTGTAATTAATAAATAATAAAATATTCTTGCTGAAAAGTGTAAGAAGGATTTTTGGGAATTGCAATATTGTATATAAGAATAGCAGAAAAAAGAGAAGTGATTTTTTTTTCCTCAAATAAATATGGAGTCTTTAATATACTTTCACAATATTAGTTAATTAAATTAATTTTAATAACAATTACTAAAGACTACATATGAAGAATTAAGTTTTACAAAGGTAATCTCAATTAAGTTACTTTATATAGCTACAAAATGGTTAATAATTATCATTAAATATTCATTTTTAGCAAAAAAGAGCAGACTCAATAAATTTTAGATTATAATATAGCTCTTATAGTGAGATTCTAAAATAGTGATGTTAAAAAATGGCAGTCAAAGGTGAATTAGTATCAATAATGGTTATAATTATTTGTTGCCTGATTATTTTTTCTGCTTTTGGGAAGAAAACTAAATAGTTAATATTGCACAATCTTTCTAAATAGACAGCAGCATTCCAAAATGGAAACAATATTCTCTAAGTTTGACATCCTCTAAGTCATGAAGATATTGTTTTCCAGTCTTGTTTTATTCTTTTGCTGATAATAGCTAAACATTTTTAATTAATAATTAGAATTGGCTATGAAGTGGTTATTGGGGGAAAAATTTTAAGCATATTTAAAAAATGACAAAACAATGTCTAAGTTTTACCTAGATTTGAACCCAAAGTTGTGATTACTATAGACGCTATGTTATGATACTTTCAAATTTTAATACACAATAAACAATATTATTATAATATGTGATCTAACTCAATTTAGGTATTCTATCCACTGGGTAGTACCACATCAAAGAAAACAATGCAGAAGAGTGAGAAAAATAAATAAAATGGACTATTTCTTTATGGGGGGGGGGGGTAAAATAATATCAAACTAATTCATATCAAGATTAAAGTTTGTAATCAATCTGGTAAAGTTAATTTATTAATATACTATAATGATAAAATTAACAATTTTTTATTACAAATTAAAAAAAAGAAATCGACTTTTTTAATGCTTTTAAAGTAGCAATATTTTGTTTTTGGCTTGTAATAAGGAACTTTTTCATTACTATTGGCATAAGAAGCAAGAAATACCTCAAGTGTAAAATGATATTAAAATCTCAAAGTGCTTATTGCATTTATATTGGTATAAAAAAATTAAAAAAAAATACATTTCATATAATGTTTAAAATCAAAAACTCACATTTCCAAAATGCAAGACACAATAGGTTTTATATTTCATTGTTTTCACACAAAACATATAGGATGGGGTTACACTAAGCCAATAAACATCACATGCCACAAGCCAAAAACTAGTCTGGGAATACTGGATGAGTAGGCACTAGATGGGGATTTTATGCACAAGCCTTCTGGCATCCATTGATTACTCTAGTTTGCTGTGTGTGGCAATACGTATAGTGAGTTTTTGCTTGTTTTAATGGTGCTACACTATTAGAAGTCATGACAGTCTTCAATTACTTTAACTTTGTCATTTGACATAACATTTTCTTCAGCAACTATTACTTGCCATTTGTTGTGGGGGTTCTCTTAAAATGTTGACAAATGAGTTTATTAAACCACTAAACATCACATGATCACCATTTCTTATGCTTGCTCATAACTGTTATTAAAACAGGCAAATTCTCCATACAGTAATGCCACTCAGTGCAAGCCAGAGTAATCAATGGATCCTAAGATCTAGGTGCAGTGTTCTCAGATCCAAGGCTCCTCACTGACGAAGGCCACAAGCTAGAAACTAGTCTGAGAATATTGGATGAGTAAGCACTAGATAGGGATTTTATGCACAAGCCTTCTGGCATCCATTAATTACTCTGGCTTGCACTGGGTGGCACAACTGTATGGAGAGTTTTGCATGTTTTAAATGAGTTTATTGTGAGATAAACGTAAGGAAGAGAGAGTTCATATTTTTGTGCCAATATATTCTCTTGGAAGATCAGGAACTGTTTCGATTTTTATATTTGTTTTATTATTCAGGAAGGAGGCACTTATTTAATTATGAATTGTATTTATTTAATACACTTATTATCATAAATTACTTTTTTGGTATGATTTTTGCTAAACGTTTTCATTTAATATAATTCTTGCTGCAAAATATCAAACAAGATAGCATCAGCATTTTTATTGAAAGCTTTCTGCCATCAATTAATTTTTTTTTATGATTTTGCATTGATCTACTTGCTAAAGATGGTTAGTAAATACATTAATGTATATTATTTTTTATGGATTATTTTTTATTGCTTTTATTTTTTGTACTCTCAAATTAAATTTTATAACCTTTTTTTTGTAATTAATCCCATCTTTTGTCTGTATTTTTTTCATATAGTACTGTTATTTATAAAATTCCATAATTGTTTCTCATAAAACTAAATCTCAAGGCACTTCCGACTCTTCACTTCTGTAGGTATAAAAAGAATTATACCAATATTGCTGATATATGCAAGCTGTGTCAAAGAGCATCAGAAACCCTATCACACTTATTATTCACATGCTCCAGATACAATCATATCCAGTGGGACATTCCAAATTTTTTTAAAAATAAGGAGTATGGAATACAAACACTTCTCAATACCTTTGAAAAAGGTATTTGTGGACAAATTCAGCTAGCACATTTGTATTACACTTTTCATCGTCCAACATTTTCTCAGACATCTGGTCACTAATGCGACTTTGTTCTAATCTATAAAAATAACTCGCCATAGCCAAATAACTAGATCACCAGGATTAATGACAAAAAGGATATTGATGTAATAATATATGTAAAGTGTTATAAGCTGATATAACGATCAGAAGAATGGTAAGCCCTGATCTAGATTGTCATTTCTTTCTTTTTTCTCTTTTTCCCCCTTTTTTCTTTTTTTGTAAACATATAGATCAATAAAGCCTTTTGAAACATAAAATTAATACTAGTAATTAATGCAGTTTACCTTAGTATTTGAAAATAATTTAAAAAAAAATTTTTTTTTTTTTATTTGGTTTTAAAATATTTATGAATCTTCAAAATTAGCATTCTATATATTGTTCTATACAAATTAATATATCTGTCAATATTGTGATTTAATCTTAAAATTTCATAATCAAGTTAAAATTACTGTTAATTTCTAAACAGATTATTATTATTCTCAAAACTTCCTTCAGTCTCATATTGAGTGTAAAATGTTCTGATTATAATCATGAAAATTGTTTAAGAAAATAATTAATATTCTTTGATTATCAAATATTATTTTTAATCGGTCCTGAATTAAAAAAAGTAATGTCATCTACAAAAAAAAAATATTATTCAACAAGTGATCTTAATATTATTCTTAAAACCATAAAAATATTTGTTTTAGTTATAATTTATCAGAAGCCACAACTTAAGAGACTTCATTTAAAAAAACTACACCCCATTTCATTTTCTATAACATGTAATAAATAGAATAATAACATTTGTTTAGATATTATTCGTAGCGTTTTTAAAAGTAATTCATGTTAAGAATTAGTAACTATAATTTTTACACATTAAAATCTCTTCGCTTTTTTCACTTTTTCTAACGATTTTATTTCCTTCTATATGTTTCAGATGAGCCTGAATTATTCCTCAAAATCTGTCACTTATTTTTAAATATATGTTTAATATGTTAATAAAATGTTGAATATCAACTTTATAAATGATTATAATTATTGAAATACAAAAGTAATACAATACAGTATCATAAAATATAAATATTTATATATCTCTGATGAAGGCTACAAATTCCATTGAAACAGTAAAAGAAAACAGCTCTTAAATAGTGCAAAAGACATAAATTGTGTTATTGCATTAACATGAGCAACAAAAAGATAGTAAAAACATTGTAATCATTTATTATGATTAAAATTCATTTGTTACAATTTTGTTCGTTTATTTTTTTATTTATGTAGGGCAACATTTTTCATTTTCTTTAAAAAATAAGCATACATTTGTGCTAATAAAACATTTGGGGGGAGGAGGAGAAAACACTAATTTCTATATTTTCCAAAATGGTCTTTAGTTAATTAATGACTTTTATTAATAAATCTAAGAGCATGAAGTTACTTGATGTCATCAAGTATATGTTTTCTCAAAAACTCTCTTGTTCTCTATTTCCCAACTTCAATTTCTGGTTTTTCTTTAGTATTTTATATAATTTAATAGCTATGTGAACATTTTCTTTTAAGGTGATTTGACTCAAAAAAATTAATTAACAGTGTCTCGAAATCCAGTAATTATTTTTAAATATGACTGCATTTCTCACAGTATTACCGTTTTCTGGGTTTGGGTATTTTCATTGACAATTTATTATATGACATAAAAATTCGATCTCCACTAAGCACCTTGTACATTTTGTTTTATTCAGACAATTCTTGATAAGCATCTTACATTTAAACAGGCAAAACTCCCTATACGTATTGACACTCAACTTAACTTTTTGAATAACAGTTAAGAGAAAGCATAAGAAATAGTGATCATGTGATGTTTATTGGCTTAACCATCTACATACTATACTTACTAATTTTTTTAGTTCAGTTTCAGTTTTTGTTATTGTTAAAATGATATTGATATGAAGAATGATGCTCTCAATTCCATAAGTCTACTCATTCTTACTTGGACTAGTTGGAGCAATTTTTAATTTGTAGAGATGTCTATTATACTTGAACAGTTCTACATGAGTGTTGAGCATCAGCTTTGAAATAATGAGTGTTCAGTGAAATGCAGATTGTAAGTCTAGTTTTGTGAATAATGATGCTTTCTAAAAATTTGTGGATAGCAGACATGAGATATACTTATTTATTTTTAGTAATTCTGTAATTATGACAAAGCCAATCTTTTTCATCTATTTTTATTATGACCATGACTTGAGTTGATCAGGTTGATATTTTAACTGGAACTATTATATATATCCTTATTTGCAAAACTCTTTTATAGCTTACTGAACCTAATAGGTCTTAGCGTAAAAGTGAACATTTTATGTTTTTTACATGATTAGCACACATAATTCAATTTCATCTGGCTATGTCTTTAATATATAGTGGAAGAACTATTCTATGCTCATTTACTGTCATTATTTCTTTTGCTATTTTTACTAAATCTATATAGTGTTCCATTTACATTTCTAACTAATACATCAAATTTATGCAATTTTTGTTTTAACTTTTTTCTAATTCCTCTCTGATGGAAGTGATACACCTAATCTGCTGGTAACATCCATTTTACCTATTCTTCTACACATTAATTTATTTAACAAAAATTGGCATTTGTTATTCAGATATGTTTTTTTTTTAATTTTCATGTTTGCTTTGGTCTTCCTTCCTCTAGATGGATCGTCAGAATGAAAGCTATTTTTTGTTTTAATATGTTTCTCTTTACACACTCACAAACTTAGTACAAAGAACCTGCAACGCCATATGTATGACAATAGTTGTTCTGTTTTTGTAATCTTTTATATTATCCCTCAAGAATAATACATTTCTCTATTTTTCATACTTTGCTTCATCTTTCATTCAATATCTCTGACAGGTTATTTACTAATATTCACCCATTTTGTGATTAAAACAATATGATTGTTCTATTGCAGCTTCATAAGTTGCATAATTTTTCATAGTCTTTACATAGGATAGCTTTGTTTCACTGAACTGCTGTTGCCATATCATACATGATAGTTGATTTATTAACCTTTCTTTTATTGCTCTTCTATAATTACACTATTTCGCCAGTGTACACAATTTTACATTGTATTCCAGTACCTTCTTATTTGCTGCTTGTATCTTTTTCTAAAATGTAAACTTGTCCATCACTAGTTTAAAATTATTTAATTTCTTTTTTAGCTCTATGGTACCTTTTCTGGGATTATAGACTCACACAGTTAATTTGTAACTTGTATCAGTCCGTTTCCTGCAAGTTGCATAAGTGTTGTTACCTCTACTATTGCCTATATTATTTATTAGCAATATTTCCATGTACATCACATATAATCGCCACTCTGTTGTATCAATTATATTGAATTCCATGATGGGATTATTTTGCTTTCCATACCTAAATAATCACCATCTATGCTAGTGATAGTTATTATTACTGTAGATAGGGCCAATGGCACTGTTAACTGCTTGTTGTATTATATGTATGTTGTCTCTTTAATGATTAAGCCAATGCTACTGTCAGTGACCCAGTGCTGTCTCATGTAATTGATTATGTTGGCAGTGTGATCTACTAAAATGACCATATAGATTGGTCTTAAGTCCCAATAAATACTAATAGCACAACAATTAGTATGGATAACTATGGAAAATAAATATTCTCAACAAAATATGTAATAAAGCATTTATTTTATCACATTAGTATAGTTGTAATATGCAAAGTTTAAGACAAGTTATTCTATATGCATTTACATAGCATAGGCATTATAGTTTTACATAAAAGTCACCTAAATAATGAAAGATTAAAAATCTACAATTTATTTACTACTTATTGAGTGTCAAGCTTTGATTTTTTGTTGGTAGGTCGTACATATTCTCGGAAGTGGTGAATGGTTTTTAACTGTTAATATGGATATCTTTTTTATTACACTCATCGCATGAATATGATAATTTTACACTACTTATCTCTAATGCCATTTATAGAATTATTTTGATGGCATGTTACACTGTTCTAGTGAACATTTTAAAGGCTTTCTAATTCATTAGTTTATTCTAATCTAATGATTTTCAAATCTTTTAGCTACATTCTATAGTCAAGTTGTTACTTTCAGTTATTTCTATTATTCTTATTACTTTTATTTTACACATATGCTATTCTAATAATTTCTAGTAATTTATTTATAAACTAACATACCATGTATATACTTAGGTATAGAGGAATTATAAAATATGCGAATTTAAAATTTAAAAAAATATAATAAAATCTTAATAAATTAGCATTGGCAATTTGAGAAATAGAAAAAAATATAAAAATACTTGAAGAATGTTATCTTATGTCTTATTTTTATTGAAATTACAAATACCGATTGTTGTATTCGGATAACTATTACTTAGTGTCAAAATCATCTGAATTGAATAAAGATGTTAAATGAATGATATTTTGTGCTTACTACTAAAAATGAAGTTTTGATAATTTTTTATTATTATTTTCATGTTATTTTAATTATATTATTGTATACAAAGTAATGTTTAGTTGTCAAAAGTACTTATATGGAGCTGGGTTTTTACTTTTAACCAACTTAATCTTTGACCTGCAAAATAAATAGTAAATATTTAAGGCTTATTGTGAAAAACAAGTATAGCCGTTAATATATTTCTAAATATTTCTAAAAAAATAAATGCGCTAAAGAAATTTACAAAGTTGGGAATAACAAGAAGAGGTCGAAAACCTAATATATGGGTAAGAGAACAAACAGATGTTACTGACCTCATTGAAAAAATTAAAAGACTGAAGTAGAATTGGGCTGGAAATATTGCTAGAAGAGATGATAATAGATGGACAATTGAAATCTTAAACTGAATTCCAAGCGATTGTAAAAGACCCAGAAAGAGATCACATATGAGATGGATGGATGAAATAAGAAAGTGTGCAGGGGTGATGTGGAGAAGAGAAGCTGAACATCGGAAAAGATGGATTGAACTTGGAGAGACCTTCATCCTGCGGTGGATTGATAATGGTTGATGATGATAGAACAATATCACTAACTAGTAATTCTTCCTTTAGCAGAGCATCTATCATTAATTTTTTTGGTATTCAATCAATAATTAATCCAGTCTATCATTTATTTTTTCCTTTCATTATGTGTAAATTATTGAGTTTTCAAATTTTACAATTTTTTTTTCTATTCTCCTTATTATTCCCGATTTTTTTTCTTTTCTCTTTTGCAACATTGCGATCTGTATTTTATCTATGAAATTAAAGTTCATTTTTAAAGAAAACTCGTAAATATAGAGATTTTAATTTTTATTTATTATAATTGTAAGTCAGTCAAAAGTAGTTGGATTTTTTATTAATCTACTTACTCTTTCCTTCTCATTATTTTAGGTATTACTAAGTCTCCTAATCGAATTTTTTCTCTTTATTACAATATTTGCTTTAAATGCATTATTATTTATTCTCAAGCCTACCTTTATTTGAATAAAATTAATCTATAAAATTTGAAACACAATTCATCTGCCATCTGCAGTGGTTTTCAATAATAATATGTACAAATCAAGTATAACTTACATAAATATCTCTTTTCTTTGAGACCTGGCGTTTTCTAATTTTTTAAAGCATTTTAAAAAAAATTAAATCTTAGAAAATAATTTGCAAGTAACATTATCTTCTTAACTTGTTTTATCTTAAATATTTCAGAAACCGATTATGAAACATTTATGGCATTTTAAAAATAAAATCAATATCAGAATCTCACTTGTGAGAATTCTTAAAGTATTAATCAGACACAATATGTAGCTATAAACAATGAGGATTGCCAATTTCTCAACAAGCTTTGTGATAAATGCTTAGCTAGAGAAAACATTTAAAATATCTCTGTCAGGACCCCCTCCTCCAAACCTCTGACCATGGTTTCATGCTCTGGCACTCCTCAGAAACCATTGTCAGAGGTTGGGGGGGGTGCTGACAGAGATATTTTAAATGCTTTCTCTAGCTAAGCATTTATCACAAAGCATGTTGAGGAATTGGCAATCCTCATTGTTTATAACTTACAAGCTTAAGAGAATAGGGTCATGTGATCTATGAGTCTTATTTTGCCTATTTACAATATATAGCTATCTTAATAACTTCTTAAAGAGATTATTAAAGCTTATGATGTGGCTCTAAATTTGAGAAATTAGAAAAAAATGTCACAGTGGTAAGCAATGATTATCCTTAGTTTACAATAATCTATTTCTTTCAGCTATTTTGTCATTGGACGAAAACTTTAACATATGCATATAACACATCATCATCATTATATTTATCTATTATTAATCTATGGTAGCATAAGAATCGCTGCATGCCTAATACTAGTCTCTCTCCACATCATACTAACAAACTTTATTTTTTTCATTTATCACAAATGCGACCTTTTTTCTCAATCTGTTACAATACCTTGAAAGGTCATTTAAAACTTCATTTATTCATTATCATCATCTAGAAATATGCGCAGCTCAGTCTCTTTATTCTTTTGATTTTATCAATAATACCAGTTTGTTCTCTTATTCAAGTATTTCAGTTTTTGATTTGTTCTTGTTATCTCAACATACATCTCTCCACAATCATTAAATAATCTGATGTCTTTGTATTAATTTTCTATTAAGTATACTCGTCTTAGATCCACAAATAAAAACGGGTAAAACGCATCTATCAAAAATCTTCTTTTCAAAAAACACATCTATTACAACCCTTCTTCAGACATATAGACATATTTTGTCAATCTTATTTTTCCCAAAAGCACTTCATCCAAGTTTAATTATATTCTTAAATTTTATTATGTTTCCAAGAATATTAATAATCTAATCGATATATTTGTACTTAACTTCTAATTCATAAGTATCGATTGATTTATTTTTTCTGGAAAAAATCGATTAAATATTATTTTAGTCCTTTTAGCATTTTTTATCCCCCCCCCCCCATATGTCAAAGCATCGGCCGGGAAGCGAACCCGCGACAACCGTCTGCAGGCAACTGCTTGCTTTCAAGGCTGCTGCGCTGACCTCTCGGCTACTATTATACTTTCTTACATTTTCCTGATAACTCTTTCAACATATCCTAATGTTCTGAAGCATTATTTGCAAAAACTACTACATTATCTTCAAAATCAAGATGACTTAAGTAATCTCTATGTATTTTTATTTCCCTACTTTTTATAGGTTAGGGTTAAGATTAGGAATGGGCAGGATAAGGTTGAATTTGTAATATTTTAAATACAAATATAATTTATACATCTGGATGTTAGAGGTAATGTAAGGGATTTGAACACAGACTTTCAAACTTCCTTTAATTATCCACTCTATCTTATACAACTGATACATATGACCACATACATGTGAAAAAGATAAATGATCTCCAATATATATATTTTGTACTGAACCAGCATTCATAACTTGATCCAGATTATCATCTCCCACACATATATATAATCAGTGTCCGGTTTGTATTAAGATAGCAAATCTTTAAACTTTAATGAACAGTCTTGAATCTACTCATGTGTATCAGTTGTATGAGATAAAGTTGATAAATGAAGAGAGCTTGAAAGTCTGTGTTCAAATCCCCACATTACATCAGATATATAAATTATATTTGTATTCAATTATTATTATTTATTCCGAATGATTTATAAGTTCTAATATTTATATTAAACTTCATTTTATTTTCTATGCCAATACATGCTGTATAAACAATATGTTTAATGAAATAAAAATCTTTTTTTTATTTAATATCTACATTTAATATAATATCTATATAAAATGTTATGAAAACACAACTGTAGAGAAACACTTTTTTTATTAAATATATATATACTTACTGTAACATATATTCTAAGACCTTCGAAATAAGATCCCTCTTTAACGAGAGACATTAATTTTCAAATCCGCGCGACGGCAATCTGGATTATTGTAAACTTATTTCATTTAAGTAAACTTGGCGGCAAAAGGCTAATGAAATTAAATGGCTTCAAAAGTTACATTGAAAGCCTCTTTTTTTGGTGGCAGGTTGTTGGGCGTGGAATAGACCGGAGCGTCATCAAGTATACAATAGTATTCCACGTGAGCATCGCATCTCATTTGCAGCGTGTCAACACCAGAGACTAATGAATAATTAAAACTTTAGATAATCTGCCAGCCACGACTTTGTTAACTTTTATTTTGCACAGATTGACTACAATTTAAAGGGACACTTTGGCAAATAATAAACATGTTCAACTGCCGGGTAAAGATTAAAAAGAAACTTAATTAACCATAATTTTAAAAATATTTAATCGACGAATATATTTTTTATCGTATATCGTATTTTCAAACTTAAATATAACGTGTGAATGTTGGGTCATAGTAAAAAATAGAATAAAAATGAATTATAGCTAACAGTAAACTGCCATTCAGTTGAAAAAAATTTAAATTATATACAGTATTTGATTAGTTAAGTATTCAGGTAGAAAATTTGATGGTTTGAAGAATCTCCAGCGAATAGCCGCTTTTAAACATTAAAAAGTATTTCATAGAGCTTGATAATAATTTGCCATGTCAGTTTATTTGTAATAGAAATTATTTTACTGTAATATATAGTCTATTTATATAGAGCTGACTACGTACGTAATATAAAGAAGGTAACAAATCTTTTTTATATATATTAATAGAAATTATTGTAAAAGTAATATTTTCAAAATTAAATAATTTTATTTTTATTTTTTATAGTGGTTTACTTATACAAACATCATATAATATAATTCGATTTGATAAAATTCAGAAATAAACTTCAGAAATTGTTAATATTAATGTCTAAATTTGATTATCACTATTACATATATGTCATGATCATCATCATCAACAACCATAATAAATCCACTGTAGGATGAAGGTCTCTCCAAGTTCAATCCATCTTCTCCGATCTTTAGCTTCTCTTCTCCACATCACCCCTGCATACTTTCTTATTTCATCCATCCATCTCACATGTGGTCTCTTTCTGGGTCTTTTACAATCTCTTGGAATCCGGTTTAAGATTTCAATTGTCCATCTATTATCATCTCTTCTAGCAATATGTCTAGCCCAACTCTTTCAGTTTTTAATTTTTTCAATGAGGTCAGTAACAGCTGTTTGTTCTCTTACCCATATATTGCATTTTCGATCTCTTCTTGTTACTACCAACATGCAACTCTCATATTTCTTTGAGTGGTCTGAAGTCTCTGTATTGCTCTTCTATTAAGTATGTGTATTGTGTACTACAATGGTTGAATGTGGAGCCAAGCCCATGGATCATATCTCAAATCTGTTATTTTAGATGTTCGAAATTCATATGAATTTTAAGCATCAAAGCATTCTATTATTATTAATACTATTATTATTAAATGATCAGATTAAATTTCTATACGTCAGGAGTCAGAGGGGTTAAAGTCAACATGGGTATGGCAATTAGATTGGCATCAATAAGGATTTTGAACATTCCATCATTAGATTTTCAATGATATAGATGGCTGAAGAGTTGGAGAGTGGGGAAAATTGAAGCCTATCCATTAAGGTTTGAAGATTTGCTATCTTAAGATAAATTGAGTACTGATTATATATGTGTGTGGGAGATGATGTTCTGGACCAACTGATGAGTGCTGGTTCAGCATGAAATATGTATATTGGAGATCATTTATCTTTTTCACATGTATGATGTCATGGGTATCAGTTGTATAAGATAGAGTAGATAGATGTAGAGAGTTTGAAAGTCTGTTCAAATCCCTTCTAATTACATTAAGTTCAATATACACAATATACTTATATTTAAATATTATTACTATTATTGTTGTTATTGTTCTATGCCTGCACTCCAATATATAATATATAGGGAATTTGAACTCAGACTTTCACACAACCCTCAACTATCCATGCTATCTCATACTTCTGACACACTTGTTCACACACATGTTGAAAATATAAATAATCACCAATATTTCGTATTTCGTGCTAAACCAGCACTCGTCAGTTGGTCCAGATTATCATCTCCACACATATATACAATCAATGCTCAGCATGGAATACGTATATTAGTGATTATTTATCTTTTTGGCATGTGTGTGATCAAGTGTGTCAGTAATATGAGATAGCATGGATAGTTGAGGGTCGTGTAAAAATCTGAGTTCAAACCCCTATATATTATTATTATTATATTATTATTATTATTATTATTATTATTATTATTATTATTATTATTATTATTATTATTATTACAAGTTATGGATTACTTTAATAATTAATAAATAAGAATTTAAATATAAGTATTGGTTTTTCTATAATAATTTAATTATCAATTATACTAAATCCAAATATATATTTTTTACAATTATAAAAATGTAATTTTCAAAATATTTCCTTTGATGTGAAACAATAAACCTATAAAAATTGAATGTACATTTTATTTCAGAATATTGTTCAACTCATGTCTTAGATGGGATAAACATATAATTTATTTGTAAAAAAAATTAAGACTTTTAATTTATGGATATATAACATTAGAAATATTTTACCACAGAAATTCATTAAATACTATTATAAGCAATTTTTTCTCCCTAAATAAGCTTATGGAATATTTTTTTGGGAGTTACAGCTTCATATCATTTAGGATTTTTAAAGACTACAAAACTTTTCATTAAGGAGGGTCGGGTGAATGTCTGAGTTCAAACCCTCATATTGGAGTGCAGGTATGAAATAAGTCTATACTGTAGAAAAAATTCATATATTTAAGGATTATTTTTAATAAATCATTGAAATATTATCTTGAGTCTTTAGATATCAGGAATTTTATCAGTCAAAAAAGTATTTATAGTCAATATATTTATGCCATTATTTCAACCTACATCATTCCACGGAACTGTAAACTTTATTTGATTAATAAAGTCTTATTTGGGTTATATTGTGAATTATTTTGTATTAATTTCCAACGTTTCAATGAAATAATATTCATTCTTGTCAATGTTAATATCCTAATGAAGAAATGTTGTTTTAAGTAATAAGAGAATGAGCAGATTGAGAAAACAATCATTCTTAACAAACTTTTCAGAATATTCCTATTCTCATACTGGTTTCTAGATGCTGGCTTTTATTTTTGCAATTATTGTTATTGCTCTTAAGGCTTTGGCAATTTTATACTGCTAAAGCTATTAATATATGGGTATCTGAACTTAGTTCAGTTCATGGCTATTTAAGTTAGATAGTTGGATTTGAAGACAAGTGGATGTCTGAAATTTTCAGATTTTCTACTTAATAGTTAACCATTAGATAAAGTGCTGGGCTTGACTTGTTATTTTAAATCTAATGCTTGAATATCATAGTGCCTCACTAATGAGAGCCAGTAGCTAGAAACTGGTCTGAATATAAGGCTGAAAAGCTTGTTAAGAACCATTGGCACACTCATTATATAACATTTGTAATACAAGCTTATAAAATTAAATCGCATGATATATGACTTGCTTTCTTGCAATTATTGTTATTGCTCTTAGGGCTTTGGTGATTTTATATTGCTAAAGCTATTAATATATGGTATATCTGAACTTAGTTCAGTCTCATATGGCTATTTAAGTTAGATAGCTGGATTTGAAGACATATGGATGTCTGAAAATTTCAGATTTTCTACTTAATAGTTAACTATTAGATAAAGTGCTCAGTTTGATTTGGTACTTTAAATCTAATGCTTGAATAGCCTAATGTCTCACTGATGAAATCCAGAAGCTAGAAACTGGTCTGAGGATAAGAATATTCTGAAAAGCTTGTTAAGAGCTATCGGCACGCTCATTATATAATATTTGTAATACAAACTTATTAAATTAAGTTATGTGATATATGACTTGATTTCTTGCAATAATTGTTTGTATTTGTTATATGTATTGGATTATTGTGGAATATTTATATTTATTGTTTTTTTATTTATTTATTAGTTGTTCCTTGATAAAGACTATAAAAGAATATAGTTAAAACAGAGTAATTTTTGTACTTTATAATAGTTCACAAGATTTATAAAGAAGTTAGAATGTCATTTGTTATATATATATATATATATATATATATATATATTATTTTTATTATTGAAAATTTGCGTAAATATATAAAATACATATTTTTTTCTGTTAAACTTTTATATCAATACACGCTTTCGACTTGGTCACACAACCTACAGGTAAAAAAGGTAGAAAGGTGTAGCCTACAATCACTGGTTTGAATAAAAATTAAAAATCCCACCAATAGAAAAATGTTAAATTTAAGAATGTTTTTAAAGAAATCTTTCCAAATAGGAGGAAGTTTGCCGATCTCTCCTATTGATACATCTGGCTTTTAAGTATCTCATGGTTCTCTGATTTTGCATTGGTAGAGTTATCAATCTGGATATGATCCTGGTACTAGAAAATCTATTTTATGCCTGAATCTATAGTATGGAGTGAGAGTGTGATGATGATGAGTGTTGTTTAACTGCATTCATGCTCATCTTCCTAACACTGATCCGACGATTACTCATACCTATGTAGAAGCTTTACAATTTTTACATGAGATTTGATAGACACATGAGATTCAAGAGGGATTGAATCTTAGGTTGGTTATTATATTGCTGATCTTTTGATGAGCAAAAATGTGTATCTATATTATAGGTTTTAATATCGTCGATACTGTCTGTAGTTCCTTTTACATATGGAAAAAATCCTAATAGCTGTTATCATCTTTTTGTTTCCTATTTTGTCTATTTTGGGCTTGAAATAGGTTTTTTTATAAATTTGTAATTATAACTATTTGCTAATAAAACCTATTAATATGATTTATTTCTTCTTTCAGATGTGTGTCATCTGAAAGGTTAATTGCTCTATTTAAAAGGTTTTGGCACAGAAACTATCTGAGTTGGGTGTGATGAGAATAAATTAAAATCTGTCTGTGTGTGTATCCTTTCTGTAAATAGAAAAAGATAAATATTTGGTGTTCTGGGACTAAACATAAGAAAAGGAGTTCATCAGCTCTTCTCCATTGTAAATTTAATATGAGGATGCATATTATTTAAATGTAAGAAAAAATCATCTAATGTATTTTTTCCATGTTGCTATGCAAAGTGTCATCTATGTATCTGCCAAATGAGGTTTTAAAGATGATGTTCTAAAGAGTTTTATATATTCCATGAATAAATCAGCTATTACTCCTGAGATAGGTGGCCCATAGGAGTACCAAAAACTTGTCTGTAATGTGTCCATTGTATACATTGTATATTGTTTGATTAAACATTGTCTCTTAAATACATATTTTGTATACAATGGACAGCATACAGACAATTTTGGTACTCCTATGGGCTCACCTATCTCAGGAGTAATAGCTGATTTATTCATGGAATATATAGAAATTGTTTAGAATATCATCTTTAAAAGCTCATTTGGCTCAGATATAGATAACTTTTGTCTATGCAACATGAAAAATACATTAGATGATTTTTTCTTACATTTAAATAATATCATCTCATATTAAATTTACAATGGAGACAAGTCTGATGAAAACTCCTTTTCTTGATGTTCTAGTCACCAGAACAAATATTTATCTTTTTCTATTTACAGAAAGGTACACACAACAATATTTAATTTCCATTTCATCATCACCCAACTCAGATAGTTTCTGTAAAAACTCTTTTAAATAGAGCAATTACTTTCAGATACACACATCTGAAAGAAGAAATAAATCATATTAATAGTGTTTTATTAGCAAATAGTTATAATTACAAATTTATAAAAAAAGCCTTATTTCAAGCCAAAATAGACAAAATAGAAAAAAAGATGATAAGTCAGTATTAGGATTTGTGTTCCATATGAAAAGGAACAAGACAGTATCGGATATTAAAAGTATAATATAGATACAGCATTTTCTGCTCATCAAAAGATCAGAATATAATAACCAAGCCTAAGGATTAATCCTCTTGAATCTATGGTGTTATAAATCTCATGTAAAAAATTGTAAACTTCTTACATAGGTATGAGTAATGTCGATCAGTGTTAGGAGAGATGAGATGTAATGAGTTAAAAACATATATATAACTCTCACTCATACTATAGATTCAGGTATAAAATAGATTTTTCTAGTACCAGGATCATATCAGATGTGATAATCTCTACAATGAAAATCAGAGAAGCATTGAGTATAAAAGGAGATTGTATAATAAGCGAGATGTATGCAAACTTCCTCCTATTTGGAAGATTTCTTTAAAAAATTCTTAAATTTAACATTTTTGCTATTGGTGGGATTTTTAATGTTTTATTCAAACCAGTGATTGTAGGCCTCTAAACGTCTTTCTACCTTTTATAACTCTGTGGATGGCTTGTGTGACCAAGTCGAAACGTCAGTGTATTGATATTAAAAGTTTTTAACACGGATGAACCCGCAAAATATGTATTTTATATATATATATATATATAAATTAATGAACTATTTTTAAAACAGAAGACTGTGTTTGTTTGTTATTAATTTAATTTAATTATATTTTAGTATATATTATCAAACATGCTATCAATTTTAACCCAGCACATATTTTAGTTAAGATTAACAAGGAATCTTAAAATCTAGTAAGGAAAGTTATTGGGATTTTTTTGTAAAATAAGAGAACTGCTAAAAAATCTAAATTGTATCAACTGAAGTTAAGAAAAAGTTATTGAAGAAAAAAAAACATTTTTATGGTTTACAATTTGTCAACCAATCAATAGTATTCTGTCCAATAGACAGGTCCAGAGAGTAGTCACAACATCAATTCATCCATTCTTCCATTCCACTCTCTTCCTTGCCCATTTCTTCGATTCCACATAAATCTGCCCATCTCTTATATTATTCAATAATGTCAATCTCTTCTATCCTTTCTTTTTATTTCCACTCACCATTTCCTCCAAAACATCTTTCATTAAACTATAATCTCTTCTTAATATATGTCTAATCCAGTATCCAGTTTCTCTTTCTCTCTTTGATATTCTCAAACAATCTTCTTTTCTCATTTACTCTTTTCAAAAGTTCTTCATTTGTTATTTTGCTCATCCAACTTGTATTTGTTAATAATAGTTAAAAGAAGAACAAAAACTTAAATTACCAATTACCACACATACATACACACATTTGCATATTAAACAACCAATATACATGTTCACACACATGTAAAAAAGATATATATATATATATATATATATATATATAACCTATTCATTCAATATACTGATTATTTATTATAGTAAATGGAAAGATTTGAACTTAGAATTTTCATCTATATTCATCCTTCACTCCATATTAAACAACCAATATACATGTTCACACACATGTAAAAAAGATAAATAATTCCTAATATATATATATATATATATTTCATGTAGAGTCAGCACTTATCTATTCAGCCAGATCATAATCTCTCACACATATATCCAATCAATGCTCAACTTATATTAAACTAGCAATTCTTTAAATTTTGATAGACAGGCTTCAATCTTCTCACCCTTCCAACAATTCAACCATTCACTTCACTGAAAAACCAATAGTAGAATCATCAAAGACCTTGGTATGTTTAATATTGTAGTCATACCCATGTAGACATTATGTCAATCTAACCCCTAATATTATCAGATCACTATGTATCCATTTATGTTCATATGAAAAAGGGATAGGCTGACTTATACTATGATTTAACCTATTTCCAAGGCATACATAATTAACCTATTCATTTAGTAAACTGAATGTTTACAATATACATTTTTAAAAAAATAATGATTTTAAATTAAATTCTGATTAAAATGTTTAGGATACTGCAAAAATAATATCAGTTTTATGTAGACTACTCAAGATTTCATCAACTATATAAACATATAATTTGCAAAATGATTTGGGTAAAAGCAGTATTTCTCAGTAAAATAGTTTATAGCAGGGGTGGGCAAATAGTGGCTCAAGGGCCACATGCAGCCTGCTAAGAGTTTTTATGTGGCCCACCAAGACAATCTGAAAAATCTGCCTTGAACTGAGATTTCCTTCCCGTTCCGTGACCGAATATTCATCTCATATTTTCCACTAGGATGGCCACATGAAAACACATGTGCAGTGTAGATATGATAGGCAGTTCTTTTCCAGTTGATCTGGTTAATTTCAATTTTATCTTTGCATTAACAAATACTTTAGTGAAACCATGAACCCTCCCAAAAAATGTAAAATCAGTAATGAATGTCATGTGTTTAATGAAGAATGGGCAAACAAATATTTCTTTGGTAATACAGGGAATAAAGCAGTGTTTACTGTGTCATGAAAAAGGGTGTGGCCCTCTGCCAACCTTTGCTTACACAAAGTGGCCCCCAATGCAGCCCTCTGCCAACCTCTGTGGCCCTCGAGCCAAAACAATTGCCCACCCCTGGTTTATAGACATCAAGTTTCTATCACAAAACAAATAAAGAATTGAGTGATAGAAAGATAATAAATGGTTGGACATCTGATAAATTCTCTGCTTAAAGTTAGCTTCATAAGTTTGGTTGATTTCTTTAACCCAATTTATATTTCAGCATTACATGCTTAGAACAGTATTACCATATATAAAGTTTTACCATTTACCCATTTGCAACAATCGCTAACAAAAATAAATGGTATTTTTTCTTTCTTAGACTAGAAATTAGTACATTTCATTTAACATCTGGTCTTTGTGTAAAGTTTAAATTAATAAGATTCATAAATACAATTAGAATACCTTTACATAGACACATATAATCATCATTGACAGAAGCACCATAAAAATGTTTATATGACAGCCAATCAGGTGTAATAATGACACATAGGAAACTCTCAAATCAAAACCCAAGGCAGAGATTTTACGAAAAAAAGATGGTTCCCACCTTCTTCTCTACTTAAATTTATATATAAATAAGCCAGCCTTAAGCATTTTGAAATGAGAGCATAAAGCTTCAAGCACCTTCACATTTAATTCACTAAATATTATATATAAATGAACAATGTAAAATCTTTCGATTTATTATGAAGTAATTTTCAAATCCAATGAATTGATAGTGACAAATGTAAAATATTAATTTATTAAGTGCAAGCAGATGATATAATAATAATGTGAAAGGCTAAAACCTTTGACAGAAGTGCCTTAAAAATGATTATATTACAGCCAATTATGTAATAATGACTGCATAGGAAACTCTCTAGTCAAAACCCAAGGCAGAGATTTTATGAGCAAAAGATGGTTCCCACCTTCTTCTCTACTTAAATTTATATATATATAAGCCAGTCTTAAACATTTTGAAATGAGAGCATGAAGCTTTAAACACCTTAACATTTAATTCACTAAATATTATATATAAATAAATAATGTGAAATCTTTCGATTTACTATGAAGTAATTTTCAAATCCAATGAATTGATAGTGTGAAATGTAAATATATTAATTTATTAAGTGCAAGCAATAATAATGTGAAAGGCTGAAACCTTTATCTAATGCACTATAAATTTATATTATAGGAAAAATCTAATTAGTTAATAAATATGTCAATTTCATTGGATTAATATTAATAACATTTTGTTAATATTGCAACATAATAAAACACATATAATTGAAAATAATGCACATCTATATAAAATGTACTATACATATATTTACAAAAAACATAAATATATGTGTTCAATAATCATAAAATTTCAAATTCAACTTAAAATAAATAAATAAGAACTGTCATAAATAAATGCACAAAAAACAAGATTTTTCTCCTTGCATTCGTTTTAAAAAAAGAATAGTTTTACTTTTTTTTCCCATAATTTTTTCATTAGCCATTTTATCCTCAATCTATTGTCCAATCACATCATCATTTGTTTCTTAGCAAATTAAATTATTCTTTTATTAGATATCAAAACAACTGGTAATAAAGATTTGGTAAAAATGTTCAGGATTTTTTATTTAAAATAGCTTCCTTTTGTCAAGCATTGGTGGTAGAAAGGTGAGCGACAGCTGCTTTACAAGCAGTTGTCCCGGGTTAGCGGGTTCGCTTCCCAGCTGATGCTATGACACATGAGAAAAAAAAATAGCCTCCTTTTTTCTTTCTTTATCTGTAAACAACGGTTTTATTTTAAAATATATGATCAATATCTTAAATTTACATTAACAATGTGTTTTTATTTTAATTTTTAAATATATACTTTGATTGTCATATATACAAATATAATACAATATTTTCATATGACAAATAATATTTATGTTTAGTTCATTGTTGTTAACTTATTTAACATTTAGGCTGCAAATATATTTTCTTTTATATTTATAATCTATTATATTTTACTAACTGCATATACATATTAATATGATTCAACTCTTATATTCCCAAATGAGAAACGTTATTTATATTTTGGTCATTTCTTTTACATTTAAAATATGAATACTATATTTGTTTTAAGAATAGATGCTTTTCAAGTTATAAAGAAAAATGTCTATCCTGCTTAGTTAGATAAAGAAAATAGTAATTCACTAAATGAACTAAAATAAAGGCTTCTACCATCACTCTTATATATCAGAAGACAAATATAATTGATAATGCAATGATTCAAAATCATTTTCATATCTTTTTGAAAACATCACAGTTTTTTTAAACTACCCACATTGTGAAATGATTTATTTTGTGATTTATGAAATTTTTGAGAAATAATGAAACTATTTATCAACTTTTACAAATATTTGATAATGTTTGTATAAAATTTGATAATGAGTAATGTAAGCTCATTGTATTTGAAAGTATAATTATCCATATCTTCAATATGGTCATTAGACTGCAGTTATATTAATGGTGATCTAGTTATGTCAGTTTAAATTCATTCTCTTGCAGATTTCCTCAGCATTCATTTGTACTTCTTGTATTTGTTTGATATTAAATCTGAAACTAAAATAATATTCATTTATTAATTTTTAAAAAAATCTCAAGATGTCAGTATCATACAGAGAAACCTAATGCAAAAAGCTTACAATACCATTAATTTGTAGCTTTTTGTTCTCAGACCTGAAAGTGCTTCCAAGAGACATTAAGAGTGTGTATACTTTTATTTAGATTTTGAAAAGGAATATGTATACTTTCTGTTGTTTGTTTATATATTTATTATCACTTTTGCAAAATCATTAGTTTTGACAAGAATATTTGTGATTTAATTTATATTTTATTCAAATATATTTATTTTTAAAGAAGTCAAGTTAGCTTTCACTCACATCACAATGGAGGCCATTGATCAGAGAAATAAACAAAAATGTAATCATTTTTATTAATTGCAAGTATATAGCCATCTATTGAGGTATTTTGCTAATTTTTTTATAAATTTTTTTAATTTAAAAAAAAAAAACAAAAGGGGGCAGTATAATTGAATAAATGCAAAAAAAAAAATCTATTAATTGTGCCTTCAACTTTTTGATTGCTTATTGCTTTGTAATTAGTGTTGACACTATTTGTGAGGTTATTTTAAGAACATTTTTGGAACAACTAAAAGATATATATTTTTTGCAAAGTTTATTAAGATTCATGATTATTTTTACACAATAATTATGTAATAATTATTAAAAATCAGAAGTATACATTATTACACTACACGCCTTCTATTCATAAATTAGCTGGTTTAGCGTCTTTCTTGCATAGGAATGAGCAACTTTGCAGATTTGAATCAGACAAAAGAGCAAACTTAATCTTATATAGAAACGATTTATTAGATTTCGGCTTCAAGCATTACACAATTAATAGGAAGATTAGACAATTTTACAGTAAATTAAACAGCAATGTTATTAAGCAGCAGAAAAATAGAATTTTGTTACCATATATTGCAACTACCCATAGAAAGTTTTACTCAGTGTTTAATAAAGAATTTCGACTAAGCTTTCATACACCCCCTAATACAAATAGAATTATTAATAACACCAAAGACATTATAACACCCAACAACACCTCTCAGGCCGTATATAATATTTCATGTCCAGAAAATAACTGCATGGCATCATACTATGGGGAAACGAAAGCAACTCTTTCTACAAGACTATCCCAGCACAGATATTCTTACAATAAGGCCCAAGTAGACCGAAATTGCAACTCAATATTTGCAATACATCAGAAATCAGCTGGTCATGCATGTGAACCTAAAAATGCAAGAATAGTTTGCAGGGAGAGAAATGACATTAAGAGAAAAGTTAAAGAAGCCTGTTTTATTGCTATTGATGATAAGGCTATGAATAGGAAAGATGCGTGTTACAAAATCTCTAAGAAATGGATCATTTAGAGCTGACACATTTATTTTCAACTAATTTACATATATCAGCATATTTTAGCATATACCAACATGCTATGCTTATTCTTTGTTGCCCATGATTATGAGAGCTAAGTTCTCTTGAAAGCGCTCGGGCATTATTCTTTAGATATTATAATTATTTTGAGTTTATAATATATTGTTATTTAATTCTGATGAAGCTCGGTTGTTGTGCGCATATTTGCGCATTAAAATTATATACATATATTATTTTATATGTATATATTTTATTTTTAAAAATAAAAGGTAAAAACTTCTAGCATACATTAACAAAGAAAATCATGGCATTTCGATTAGCCCATCTTATGAAAACTATAGCTAATATATCATTATTTTGTCTTAGAATACAAAGCTATATTAATGCAGAATTTGGTAGAATTATTAGAGATTAATATTTTTTTGATTTTAAAAACAAATCTCAAAAAAGATTTCATTCCATTTTTTTGATGTTATTTTGCTCTACCAATTGTGCAATGATAAAAATATCTTTTGTTTTTATTACAATCTCATTTTTCAATTATTGCCAAGTTCAAATATGAATATTTGGAATTTTGGTAGTTTGTAAATGTGTATTATTACTAAATCAAGTTTAATTTATTGAATTCTGATATAGAATAATTGTTTAATGTTAAATTTAAAATTGAAAGCTTACAAAAAGTCTCACCAGGGAGAACAATTAAATCTGTCACAATACTGGAACATTAAGAAATATGTAACAATGTGATCAAGGAAATTGTGATTGGCTAAAAGAAAATACCTCTATAATCACCATAGCAATGTTTTTGTTAATTTTTAAAATAATTATAAATAAAGTTTAAATTATAATTTTCATGCTGTATATGATCTTATCCATAATTCATTCTGGTTTTAGAAATAAAATTTTATTTCGTTAGTAATACATTTTTATTGACAATTGCAAAAGAAAAAAAAAGCTTTAGTTCTGATTATATATTTTAATTTATTATTTGCAAATTTGAATTATTATTTTTTAAGAATAATTTTTTTTTATAATTTATAAATCTATTATTATAAAGTGCTTTATAATTATATATTTACATTTCTTTATAAGTCATGTTTGTCTAATCATAGGTGGTTAAAAATGAGACACTATCTTTATCCTGTGATGGATTAAATAGATTTGTACAATTGAATATTTGATTATAACATCAGGCACACAATAGACTCAAGCCTGATTTAAGTATGGTCTATGCTCTAAAGTAAAGTGATTCACATAAGTTTTTAAACTCTTACTGGTAGTAGGTGAGGTGAGTACGTACATGGAAATTTGTAATATTTAAGAAATAGCCATTATCGGAGATTGACTTCCATTTCAATAATTTATAAATTTATATTTTTATGAAATAATTTGAAATATGTAAAAATTTAATAAAAATAAAGAATATTTTTTGAAATAAAAAATTGGAAAAGTGAACTTTGAAATAATTAATATTCAATGTTTATACTTGAAACAAAAAATTGCTGACAATGAAGAAAAAACATATTGATTGGTTCAAACACATTTTAATCAAACAAGGATTTTCAGTTATTTCAAACTTAAGTCATTCTTCAAATATAATATACTTTATTTCATTTTAATTGATCTATATAACACAAATTTAGGTTGTAAGTGTATAACTTTTAACATCCACCAATTTACACAATCATTCTTCAATAAATACATAAATGAAAATTAATTACTTTATTAAGTTATAATTAAGAAGGTCAGTTTCACAGTTTGAACTTATAGATTTGAAATGTAAAATAGTGTATGTTAATTTTAAGTGTCCACAGCCTTCATCCGACACATGCAGACAATTGCAGAGAATATTATAGCAATCAAAATATACATGTATAAATGTATTCTTGAAGGTTTTTGCTAATGGTATTTTATTTCTATTTATATATTGGACTATTTATATCATTTAATATTAAGTACTGAATGTCTTTAGAAAAGTTTATTTAAATTTTCCAATTACATTCAACTGTTAGTAATACTATACAGGTTAGTATATGCACAATGTTTTGAGAGATGTTATTCTGTTCTCTTTTTCGGGTGTTGCTGGCCTGACCAGTAACAATACTAGCATGGGAATGCTCAGTTGATTAGAGTGTTACCTTAAAGTTCAATTTTCAAAAATCTGTGGGTCCAGGTTCAATTCCCATGCTAGTAGGGTCATGGGTCAGACTAGCAACATCTGAAGAAGAGAGAAGAATTATACCTTTCCACACATTGTGCATATATTAATCTGTGTGCGATTATTAACAGTTAAATGTAATTGGAAAATTTAAATAAAGTTAAATTTTTCTAAAGACATTCAATACTTATATTAGATGATGGAAATAGTCCAATATGTAAATAATACATTGAAGGAGATTTGTATCTAGACTTTCAAGTTGCCTACAATCATCTACTCCATCCAATATAAATGATACACATGACAACATAAATGTGAAAAAGATAAATAATCTCTAATATACATATTTCATGCTGAACTAGCACTCATTAGTTGGTACAGACCATCATCTCCCCTCACACACATATAATCAGTGCTCAATTATATTAAGATAGCAAATCTACACCCTTTAATGGACATGCTTCAATTCTCTTCACTCTCCAACTTTTTAGCCATCTACATCACTGAAAATCTGATGATGGAATGCTCAAAGCCCTTGATGATGCCAATATTAATTCCCATGTTGACTTTAAATTAATCTGACTCCTCATATGAAGGACTTTAATATGTTTATTTACATACAGAGAAGAGGGATTGGTAGAATACAGGCTGAATATGTAATATTGAAATATAAGTATAATGTATATACTTAACCTAGACGTAATTAAATGTTATTTGAACCCAGACTTTCAATTTCCCTATAGTTATCCACTCTATCCAAAATAACAGATACACAGGACTACATACATGTCAAAAAGATAAATGATCTTCAATATACATATTTCATGTTGAACCAGCACCCATCAGTTCATCCGAATCGTTGTCTCCCACACATACATAGGTATTCTATCTTAATATAAACTGAGCACTGATTATATGTATATGTGGGCAACGATGATCCAAACCAATTGATGAGTGCTGTTTCAGCATGAAATATGTATATTGGAAATCCTTTGGCTTTTTCACATGTGTGTGATCATATGTATCGGTTATATTGAATAGAGTGGGTGACTATAAGGATCTTGAAAGTCTGGATTAAAACCCCCTTTAATTACATCTAGGTTAAGTATATACATTATACTTGTACTGTATTTCCATAATAAATAATACATGTATCAAGTTATATCCAACAATAAATAAAAGTTACATTTAAGAATACACATTGTATAAAATTATGTATGCAAAGTTGTACTTGTATAATATCACAGATTTATCTACTATATACAATGCCATAGTTTTTACTATAGTAGAAGTAGTAGCAATAGTAATAGTAGTAATAATGCTTTAAAAATCATGTCAGAAATGAATTGTTGCTTACTACAACGGCTTTCCATTCAAATAGATTTTTCGTAAGCCGGAAATTTCATTACTTTGATGATAAAACTTCTTGATTCTAAGGCTATCCGTCTTATGAAGATTTCTTTTGATATTAAGGGAAGGTGGAGTTTGAAATGAATTATGGGAAGGTTTGGGAAGGTTTATTTATATATATATATATATTATTTCCTTTAGTTTGATTTTCACTTGAGAAGGTCTATTTATAGTAGATGAAATCATGGTTGTGTAAGGATTTTGGTAAAATTTTGGATTTAATCTAATATTGTATTATTTTACGGTTTTGCATTTTCATAATACTGTTTGTATTGTATTAAGAATTTTTTAGATTTTTTTTTAAAAAAAAAACTAAACTAGTGTTTTAGATCCTTATGTAGATCAATATTATATATGTTTTAACTTTGATTTTAATCATTTGTGTAAATAAATAAATAAAATATTTTTAGAAAAAAAAAAAATAATTAGTAAAATTTAACTAATAATTATACAATAGATATGTACTTTGAAAATTGTAGTTGCCTTTCATTGTCTAAAGTTTTATTTCCAGTCAAAGCAATATATATATATTCTAACCTTGCTCTCGTGCATCTTCACTTCCAGATAATATATGATATAAAATAAAACGGGTTCTATCTCAGTTAATAATTAATAACTAAAATATTCAGCATTAAAACTAAAATATTTCACTAGCTCAAATTTAAAATACAAATAAGGTTCAGTTTATAAAAATAAATTAAATAAATATTTAATATTTTCATGAGACTTGAAGTGAAAATACAGGTGACAAGATAGATTACATTGAGCCAATATCCCACAGGATACTACCTCAATGGCATAAGAACATTATCCCCCCTTTATTATTATTTCAAATAACAAACTCATATAACTTCTACTCACTAAGATTAAACTAATAATTAAATCTTAATCTTCTATTTAATAATCTAGCTCAATAAAATAATCTCAGGTTCATAAAGTTTATTCTAAGTTAATTTAAAAATACGGTAGTAAAATATGAGAAGGGATTTTATGTCATAATCTACTACACTGAAACTAATAATAATAAATAACAGTAATAATATTCTTCATTGTTTAACTAATTCGGTATATCTTTTCTTTTTACTATAATTTTATTACCATAATAAAATAATGAAATAATATAATATAATCTTTTACCTTCATGAATATAATAAATAAATACGTGGTAGCATTTTAATAATCTGACAAACAAAATATGTGTGGCAACTGATAGCATATAATTTAACATAATATTGTGATAACTGATTTATGACCAATAAAATAATGTAAGATTATGATTATTTAATTATAATGAATACCAATAAAATATTTAAAATTCTTAAAATAATTCTCTATTTATCTTTTGTGCAAAATTATATATTTGTTTCGATTATTATGCATATATCGTGATTTCATGCAGCGATGTGGAGAAATAAATAAATCGGACACAAAATTTTTGAAATAACAAAATTTAACAAAGTTTATTACTAACAACAAATAAATAAACAATTTATTTACACTATTTACAGTGGATATCCTTAACTTTTTTACTTTACAGTTTGATCTACCGGGTTATAAAAAAATAATTTATATTTCAATTATATCTTTATTTAGATTTAGGACAAAGTTTTAAAAAAATGTTACTATTTGGTTTCTCATTATGGTTAACTTATTACAAATATATTTATCTACTTTATTAGCACAGCATTTTATCCTTAATATTATTAAACTATCTTATTTTTTAAAAAAAATTCATACTTAGAAGAAAAAAACATCCCATAGAAAACAACATTTTATAATGAGTATGGACTTCTCAAAATATTAAAAAAAAATTCATCTTGCAAAGTCAAAGATGTTACACAAAATATTATCCAAAATTTAGTACTATATTTTAGATTTATCACACAATGTTTACTAATCATAATATATTCTTCTTTAAGCCTTACTTTAGTATGATATAAGTGTAATCATCAATATATTTCTGTTAATCAATAAACAAAAAATATACTATGCATATTGTTTACATAATTTACTTTGTACTATTGTATTTTAAAAATATGCAATACTTATTTTTCTCTTAAAAAAAAATAATACTAAAGCATTTAAAATTATTATCACTTTAAAGTAAATATCTTTGTTTAGATACATTATTTTAAAAAAGTTTATATTTCATTTCCGAAATAAAATTCAAAATATATTCGATGATTCTTTTCTTTTTTTAGGATACTTTGGATCTTCAATTTTAAGTTATAATATTCTGCTCCTTATAAGCAAATAAACTAATCTTATCCAAAAACGATAGCATAACCTTAGTTCTAAATTATTTATCATTTCTTTTAAAATATCTTACTAAACAATGCAGTTACATGAAATAAAGATAGCGAAAACAGATGCATAGGATTAAGGAAGAAAGCTAGAGTATTACTCTTGACATATCTTAAAATCATGGTACAGTGCGAAGAGGTATGACATTTACCTGCCTAATATCCTCTAGTACAGGGACGATGTTAAAGCTATTTCTTCAGCTTTATTAGAACATCAAATATTTAAAGAAATATAAACACTGTCCAAATAAAATGTGTATCAGTCATAGGGCTTTGTTAACTATGCTGATATTCACATAAAGACTAAATATTATTTCCATTCCTTATAACATCCTATTTCTTAAACATCATCTTGGTTTCCTGTTCACTAAGTACTTCCAAGCCACTATCTCAACATTATTTCTCAAGATTTTTCTACATCTTACATCGATAAATAACTATCTGCATTTACAAAACAATAAATAAAATTCATTAATAGTTAAACAATCTAGCTGTTCTACAAGAAAAGTCTGCTTACTTCATTATTCTATATATTTGAATATCCTAACATGAAAATTTTAAAAGAATCACATAACTATTTGTTATATGTTGGATTATATCACTAATATAAAAAAAAAATTGTCGTATGCATATTTTCAAATCAATCCTATCTCATAATGTTTTTTAAAATGTTGTATGAAATGCGGTATATATAAGTAAAAAACTTTTACACTTCATTCTTCCAATTTATGGATGATCTAAAGAAAACAAAAAAAATATACATTATAAATTATCAATAATTATTATTATTACCAAAATAACCTTTATCTAGTCACCGTGTTCAGTAGGCTTTTCTTTATCCAATATTTTCTTGACGATAGTTCCAAAATGTTTATTATTTTCTCTAGAGTTTTTAAAAATGTTCTTTTCCAAGCACGTTAAAGTTCAAAACAAAATAATTATTAATCCATTTAATAAAATTTATAGAAAATAATCCTTAGTTTTAGTATTTAGGACGATAATTATTAAATCATAATATTAATTAATCCCGTGAAGCTTCTTAATCTTCTCTACCAATATTCTCTGGTATCCGATGCATCAATCCATCTAATTTAACTTTAAAATATTCGATGAACTTTTAAGTACTATGATTATTATCTTCTCTGTGCTGTTTTAAGCCTATCTATGACCTTATAGTATGGTTTGCAGTTTACATTTTCTCTGTATTAGCAATTTTAAGATATTAGTTTTAAAAAAATCTGAAGATGTCTGCATTCATGGTCTTTTATTTGATTGGTAGTAATTTCTGTTTAGAGAGTGTTTTATCCCAAGAGGAAATAATAGAATTCTAAAGAAAAATTATAATTTTTTATTAAATTAAAGGTTATGATACAATATTTTTGTACAAGACTTATTTTTAAACCAAAAGCTACATCACTAATAGAAATTTATCTTTGTTATGACATAGTGGAAACAGGTTTCTACTTGCTAAATGGAAAATTATTTTTGTCAACCAGTAAAGTTTTTTTTTTAAATTTTAATAACAATAAATAATATTATTTTTTTTTTGATTATAACTAATTCTAAATTTATCTTAGTTTTAATAACATAGAATTAAAATATCTAATTTTTTTTTTACTAACATGTTGAATAGGAATATTTGTCCAATGAGTATCTAATATTTCATTCAAGCAACTTTTTGAATAGATTAATTTATCCAATAATGCCAAGTTCCGTTGTTGTAAATAAGAACTCCATTTAAACATTTATTTTCATTTATTTAAAACATAAATTGTTTTTTTTTAGAAAATGTATATTAGTTGAAAGCTTACATTTATAATAAATAATGTTTAAATTATCTATATATTATACAAAAAAAAAAGGTTTAATTGTAAAAAAATAAAATGTTCATATATGGAAGTATATTTATCAAAAGACTCCCTATGCCCTATTCAAAATAGACAGGAGGAGTTTTCAGCTTAATGGATTAAGAGCTGCCCATAGTAATTGATAATTACTTAGCAACAAACACCACTGCTAATATATTTCTCTAGTTGTTACATAAAATATCCCCCACTCATTTTTTATTTATATCATAATTAATATATGAAAATATTTAATTGAATATATAAATAAATCAAAAGCCTTCGTAATTAATATGTAACCAAAATAATCACATTTATATGTATGTGCATATATGAAGAGAATTATTTAGCTTTAATAACCCAATAAATTTATATACCATACTGTTATAATTATGGATTCAAATAATTAAACTAATTGCTATACTAAATCTTATTTAAATACAAATATCGGTCTCTCACTGTTCTTGAAAAAGCATCAATATGTGCACATATTGAAATTTTTGCGTGTAAATATTTGCTTATACATAAAGTTTAACATAACAACTAACTTAACAATAGTTTGAAGCTATGATTGTGGTTTACTTTCCCAAAAACATTAGCTATAATATATACGACTTTTTTCTACGGTGCAGGCTTTTTCATACCTGCACTCCAATATGTAATATATAGGGGGTTTGAACTCAGACTTTCACACGACCCTCAGCTATCCACACTATCTCAAACTGCTGACACATTTGATCACACGCTTGTCGCATTGAAGCCTGACCATTAAAGTATGAAGATTGGCTATCTTAATATAAGCTGAGCACTGATTATATATATATGTGTGTGTGGAGATGATAATCTGGACCAACTGACGAGTCGTGGTTTAGCACGAAATACGTTTATTGGTGATTATTTATCTCTTCAACATGTGTGTGATGAAGTATGTCAGCAGTATGAGATAGCATGGATAGCTGAGGGTTATGTCAAAGTCTGAATTCAAACCCCTTATATCTTAGCTATAAAAGTTAACTTTCTAGCTCTCTATATAAGATACAAATATATGAATGTGATCACTTTGGTTTTATACATATTTACACACAGACAAGCATTTTGATTATTAATATTTTTTTCATAATGTTTTTAGGGTTATAAATTTATTATACTAATAGATATTTTAACATTTATTGGTTAATTAATCTTTCTGTTTTATCTATAATACGTAATAAAATATTTGATTAAATGAAATATTTCTTAATCTAATTCACTAATAATTATTATTAACATTTATAATTAAATTAAACATCATTATTTTTTCTCTTATTTCTTTTTACTATTTATAACTTTAAGGCTTTCATTCACTTAGATTAGATCATGTTTGAGTGTCTCGTACCAATGATCATTTCTCTGCACTAATAATTCTAGAAACGTATGTTCTTGCCATCATAATTCCATTCCTTAATTACAACCACAGTCATTCTGATTCTGTTTTCTTTTTTTTTTTTTTTGTTTTATCTGTTTCCTTATTTCTAACATATTTATTCTTTTCTTTTATATTCCTTTTTTTTTTCTCGCTTTAGAATGACGGCACTCGTTTAGAAATGGATGCTAAAAATATATATCCAGATTTATATATTATAAAAAAGTTATGTAGAAACTGTTCAAATCTATATATATAATAAAACTTGCTATTATTACTTAATAGACAAGGTATGAGCACAGACTTTCACATGACCCACTCTCCACACCATCTCATAACACTGACACACCTGAACACACATATGTCGAAAAGACAAATAATCACCAATATCCGCATTTCATGCTAAACCAGCAATCATCAGTTGGTCCAGATTCCCATCTCCACACACATATGCTACAAGTGCTCAGACATATATTAAGATAGCAAATCCTCCTACTTTAATGGACAGGCTTCAATGCACTCCACACTCCAACTCTTCAACCGTCCATCCAATTGAAAATCCGATGATGGAACACTCAAAGGCCACCCTTAGGCCGAGATTGTTGTCACACCCATGTTGACCTAAAGGTCAATCTGACCCTGTCTATTACATATATAGACACAGGTATATATAAATAAGCCTGTGTATTTCATCTATTATTATTACTTAAGTATTATTAAAATGTTTTAAATTTATATGACATTGAAATTTCATGTTTTTAAAACTAGATCGCAAAATATTCGGTATATATAACTTTAGTAAGAAAATGTGTAAATAAATAAAACATTTAATAAAAGGCAAAAAAATAATATAGAAAAACGCAATACAGAAAGAAGCATTCTAAAAGACAAATAAAAACTGTACACAGATCAGATCATTAACCATAAATAAACAAAAGTTATAAGGCTTTTTTTTTTTATCATAGTACAAGTATAACTTTGTTTTATAAATTTAGTATAAGTTTACAATTCTTATTTATTTAATTTTAATAAATAAATATGCACATATATTAACCACAATAATATTGAGCTTAACAGCATATATGAAAATTAGTCATTATATATATATACGCATAAATCTTTTATAAGTTTACCCCTTTAAAATTTAAGTAGAAGATTGTCTCATTGAATGAATGAGCATTTAATGTTGATCTATAGAACTCTGTTAGTCAACGCACTTATCCTTTCAAAGCAATTGATACCGGAGTTTCTCACTAAGATGGCATCCATTTGTGTGGCAACTCTTTTCCATTACTATTAATATTCAATCTCTATTTGCTGAGATTGATTAAGGCCTTATTAATTACGTTTATCTATTAAATTTAGACTGGATATTAATGAGGATAAAAGCAAAGATGTTTTTTTTTTAAATAAAAAAGGAGAGAGAGAGGAAAGTAAACCTAAAGTGCGAGTTGCATAAATTACTTAAATTGCATGTTAGAATAAGAATGGTGCGGCCATTGTGTAATTTTAACAAGCTAGTTAATGTACATGGAAACAGAGATGTATTCTGAACTTCTGTTTTTACATAATGTTTTAATCCAATTTATTTTTTAGGTTTTTTGCAAACAGGAGAGAAAAATAATTTCAATCTTATTAAAATTTTGCGGGAATGAAATGAACGAAAGCATTTCACGTTAATGAAATTCTCAGTGAAGAACATTAAAACTTTTATAAAAAATCAACAGACACATAAAATAACAAAAGAAGAACTCCATGTGTTGTGTTTATCAATTTTAATGTAAAATGCTGCTCTCTTTTAATTAAAGTCATTAGGAAATGTAACTAATTGTTAAATCAAAGAGTAACAATAGCAATCTTTAAACATATCTACAGAAGCTAACTAAACACAAACATTATACACACTTATACGTATATACTGCCACTTAATACACAAGGGTATTAACTTTGAATAACTATTTTGGCTTTTATCAGCGCATCTCTCATTTCAAACCCACCAGATTGCAACTATCCATCAGCTGTAAAAATTCAGAATAACTTTTCGAACTGAAAGTGCATTTTGGAATCATTTCACTTTTCAACTTGAGTTAAACATAAACGCATGGAAAAAAACAACAACATATAACCTTTTTTCAAAAACATATTTAAACCTTCCATTCCATCACACATTAATTGAAAAATATGACTAGACATCTAAAAAAGACAAATGTTTAAAATAAAATCTTTTGTGCACATATGGTCAAGCCTAAAAAATCATAAACTAGGTCATATCTTATCCAATTTGTAAAATCTACTAATTTCTTAATATTTACACATAATAACTGTATTATCTTCATTAGTAAGTAACCCAGACACTTTCTGCTTACTCTTTGTAAAAAAAAATATATTTACAAACTTATTTTCCAATTTATATTAAATTTACATTCTGGCCGTTAACATTGTTTGCTGAAAATTCAAACATTCTAAGAAAACAATAAATTGCAAGTAAAATATAAATCTTAATTAATAAATATTTCTTGCTAATGTCCATTGACACTGATACACTTTCTGCATCATTTTATAAATCTTCAGTATGTCTGAGCATCTTCATCAGATCAAAATTGATGAAAGTTTAATAAATGCTTTACCTATTGTCCCCTTATTCACAAAAAATGCACAATAATGTTTTTCTTTATTTATTAGTGCACTAAAACGGGCAAAATCTCACTATATGTATTGCCACACAGCAAGCTAGAGTAATCAATAGATGCCAGAAGGCTTGTGCATAAAATCCCCATCTAATAGTGATCATGTGATGTTTATTAGCGCACTGTTTGAATATGCTTATCATTATCACATACATATTAGTTTTCTAAAATGTAGATATAGAATAGTTTCTCTACGGAGAAACTGATAGAAATTTCTATCCTAAAAAGCTATCTGCCAGAAAAAATCATACTTCTCTCCCTCCCTCTCTCATGGGCAGGGAGAGAAGTATGATTTTTTTTGGCATATAGCTTTTTAGGATAGAAATATCTATCAGTTTCTCCGTAGAGAAACTATCCTATATCTACATTTTACAAAACTAATATGTATGTGATGATGATGATAAGCATATATATATATATACATATGAAAAACAAAAACAAGTTATAAATCACATAACTTGCTATCGCTTGCAATTTATGATCAATAGATGGAGCTTTACCAAAATCTCCGTACAAGCGTATGTTTACATAAACATCAAAAGAGTCAGAATTTACTATCTCTTTCATTGGCTCCACCTTCAGATCAGATGATTTCAAGCTAATTTGCTATCATCAGTGAAGGGTAGGAACATCAAACTAGATCTAACCACTAACTCTCAGCATTTATAAAACAATTTCCTATCAGTTTGCAAGCATGAATTTTTCAGACACATAATGTCTTCAAACCCAGCCTAACAAGCCAGATAGCTATACGGGTCTGATATCAGTTCAGTTTCTCCACATAGTAAAAGACATTAAAATTCATGCTTGCAAACTAATAGGAAATTGTTTCATAAATGCTGAGAGTTAGTGTTTAGATCTAGTTTCTTGTTCCTACCCTTCACTGATAATAGCAAATTAGCTTGAAATCAGCTGATCTGAAGGTGGAGCCAACAAAAGAGATAGTGAATTTTGACTCTTTTGACGTTTATGTAAACATACGCTTGTATGGAGATTTTGGTAAAACTCCATCTATTGATCATATATATATATATATATTACAGTAAACCTCATCTTTTTATTTCCATCTATTACCTTTTTTAAATTATTTATTATCAAATCATGCAATCAGGTCCGATGTACTTTTTTTAATCCCTTTTACCAAAAAAGTTTCAGATTCCAATATTATTTCATATTCATTTTTTTAATGATAACAGCCTATGAAAAATATCTCTTCCACACCAGTTATCTTTTTGAATTTTTTTATTTCCTTACCTCTTATTCAGGTCCTCATTAATATCCTAAATTCAAAAAGTAAATGTTCTCTATTTTCCTTTCATTTTCACTAAAACACATTTTAATCTCAAATATGTAAGGTGACATGGCACAAAAATGACTTCTTTTTATATAGATAATTTTTGCTTTATTCAGGGCTGCATTTGTAATAACATTAAATAGTCTCTTCTTCTGATAATAATTTTATAATACTAAAAATCTATTTTTCGCATCTATCAACCCTTCCAGTCTACTACTACTAAATCCCTTTCTCAGAACTAATGATTTGTTTTCTAATCAATTTTAATGATACAAAAATTGCTTTGTACAGGTTTTCACTTTCTCATCTTCTAGATGGTGGGTATGATGTGATTTTTGGTAGCTGTGATCTACCTATATACAATTCAAGGCCAGAGGTTAAGAGAAGCTATGAATGGCAAGATATATGCATATACAATTCAAGGTTTTTCTGTTCACTCAGTAAATCAAGTCCTGCATTGTAAATCATAGCTTGAATCTTGTATATCACTACATATACCATGTAAATTCAAAGATTAATATTATGTTAATAAATCATATTTTGAGAAAAAAATTGCTTCGTTTAATATCTATATTCTTTGACCATATTTCTTATTATTGTAATAAACATTTAAACAATGATCAAAACAATCTGTATATCTTTTATTCCTTTTATCTTTCCATTCACTTCTCATGCAATTTATTTTATTCCTCTAAATTCAGGAGTATATTCTTTTTTTATTCTCATCACCACATGCATCATGACTATTGGTCTAAATTCTGATGGCAGCTTTTTTTGTCTCAAATAATCAAAAGATGCTTCCAATATTAACATATGTCCTTTATATTTTGTATATTACATTATTTGTGCTAATTTTTCACTACCCCCCCCCCCCAACAGTTTATCTACTTTTTTCGCATTATTCATAATTATGAACTTGTACTATATTCTCTATACATTTATCCCACTTTTTATATAAATACACAGAAGTAAATCCTTTATTTACTAACTTTTGCAGAATGAAAAACTTTACCAGATCATCATACTTATAGTCCTCTATATGACTAACTTGGTCAGTGTTTCCATATATTGATACATATTCAAAATCTATTATTCCTATTATAATTTTAGTTACATCCATAACCTATTGATCAGTCATTTTTAAATAGTTTTTAAAAGCAATGAGTATTATAACATCAAGAAATTACAACCGGCAAAACTCTCCATACATTAATGCCACTCAGTGCAAGCCAGAGTAATGAATGGATGCCACTGAGTGGCACTACGGTATGGAGAGTTTTTCCTGTTTTAATAACAGTTATGAACAAGCATAAGAAATGGTGATCATGTGATGTAACATCAAGAAATCATAGCAAATGCAATATATCATTTAATATTCACATAAATGTTCTGGACATTTATACCAAAAAGGTAGTTTATATATTTTAAATGTAGATTTTATTAATGCTTAACATGTTTTAAATATATATATATATCATCATCATCATTATCAACCATTATCAATACCCTGCAGGATGAAGGTCTCTCCAAGTTTAATCCATCTTCTCCGATCTTTAGCTTCTCTTTTCCACATCACCCCTGCACATCTGAAGCATTATTTGCAAAAACAACTACATCATCTGCGAAATCTAAATGACTTAAATAATCACCATTTACTTTCACTCCTTTAGTTTCCCATTTTAATCCACAAAATACTTCATGCAGCACTGCTGTAAAAAGTTTTGGAGATATGGAGTCACCTTGTCTTACACCTTTCTCAATGTTGACTTTTCCAGTGTCATTATGTAATCTAATTGTTGCTGTTGCATTTTTATAAATATTCTTTAAAATATGACAATATCCTGGATCTATATCTTGATGATCCAATATTTTAATGACTAAAGAAATGTTTATAGAATCAAATGCCTTTTTATAATCTACAAATCCTAAGCATAATGGCAACTCATATTCATTTGTCCTTTCTATAACTTCTCTCAATACCTGGATATGATCTACTGTACTAAAACCACTTTTAAATCCGGCTTGTTCTCTTGGTTGGTGGAAATCCAATGTTCTCTGTAGACGAGTAATAATTATCTTGGTAAAATTTTTATATAAAACTGATAAAAGGCTGATAGGTCTGTAATTTCTAATATCTTCTTTATCACCTTTTTTAAATATTAATATTATTACTGCATTCTTCCAATTATCTGGTACATCTTTATTATTTAGACATTTGGTATATAACTTTGCTAAATTTTTTTCTATTTCTTCACCTGCTTCTTTTAATATATCAATTATAATTCCATCATTACCTGGAGCCTTTCCTTTCTTCATACATTTAATTGCATGTCTCACTTCTTCATTTAAAATTCTGGTCAATTTGGAGATGTAATAGATATAGGAGGTACTTGTTCTTTATTACTATATAATTCTTGATAAAAATCTTCTACCAATTTCATGATGTCATCTCTCCTTTTAGTAATAATTCCATCTTTTTTTCTTATTGCAGATATAAATTTCCTACCAATACCAAAATGTTGTTTTACATTATTAAGACTTTTATTTTCTTCTACAGCTTTCCTTGCTAGTTCACAGTTATACTTTCTCATATCATTTTCAACTCTTTTCCGCACCATTTTACAAAATTCGAGATATTCAATTCTTTTTAATGCATCATTTTTGTATATCTTCATATTTCTTCTTTTCTTCATAAATTCTCTAGTCTCAGTAAAAATTTTATTGGTCAATTGCTGTTTCTTTCTACCAGCTATCTTTGTTGCAGTTTTCAAAAGTGTATCAGTTATTTTCATATTAATTTCATTCAAATCTGAATCATGTTCAAAATCTACTAATACTTGAAACTGATTTGTAAGTTCTAATTTAAATTCATTAGAATATTTCTGAAGATTAAGAATATCAACTGTAAATATTGTTTTTCTTAATAATTTTTGTCTCTCTAGTTTTACATTAACACGTATCTTACACCTTACTAATCGATGATCACTTCCTGTGTTAAATTTATTAAGAACATTACAATCTTGAAATATGTATTTCCTGTTAGTCAAAATATAATCCAATTCTGCTGTACCTTCATTTGGATGCTTCCATGTCCATTTCATTTTAACATTTTTCTCAAAAAAAGAATTCATAATATGAAGTTTTTCTTTTTCTGCAAACTCCACAAGTCTATGTCCTCTCTCATTTCTATTACCATAACCAAAATTACTCACAGCACTTTCATCTTTCATTTTTTTTACCAATTCTATCATTAAAGTCTCCCATAACAATTTTAAAATGATGTTTACTCTGATCAAAAGCCTTTTGTACATCCATATAGAAATCTTCTACTACTTCATCACTATGAGAACTTGTTGGGGCATAAACCTGAATTATCTGCATTTGGTATCTGCTATTAAGTTGTATAACTAATCTTGCCACTCTGTCCGATACACCATCAATCTCCACAATATTGTTCTTCCACTTTTTATTTATAATGAATCCTACTCCACTTGTATTTCCAATATTTGTACCTTTATAATAGAGTATATGTCCACTTTTTAAATCGATTGTTTTGCTCTCACTTTCTTGTACTCGAGTATAATCTAAAGTGATATGATTACTTTTAAATGCAGTTTGTTTATTTATCTTCTGTAGACTTCAATTCAAAATTTTTGTAGACTATTTGTAATGTTAATAATAATTATATAACATTCAACAGATAGTTCTGTAATTTTTAATATATTATTTTTCTTCTTTTGTATTGTAAATATAAATTTATTGCATTCTTATTATTTAATATATAAATTTGTCAACATTTAATTTTTTCATTTATTTCGATTAAAATATTTTCAATAAGTGAATACATATTTTTATACTTTTTCAATCTTCGGTCTTTATAAAATTTCACACCAATTTATTTAGGATATGGCTGCGATTCATTTTATGCTTTTTATTATTGAATGAGATACCTTTTTTTAATTTTTATATATACAATCTCTATATTTATTAATCACAACATATTTTCTTATTGATCAAATACCGAGATCATCATTCAAATTGATTTACAATTTAGTTTACAAAAGCAGAGCTATTTAATGTATCTCTTATATATATTCTAAAGGTAACTGCCATTTTGACAATTGGTAATAATCAAATTAGCAATAAAATGAAAAATGTAATACACCTGAGTCTTGTTTTATGCGGATTATTTTAATGCGATTTTGAAGTTATGTGATTCATGTTTCTTCTTAATATCTTTCATATTTCACTATATTTATTAGATATCAAGAAATTTAAATTATTAATTACTTATTTTCACTTAAAATTTTTTTTCCCAAAAATATAACGTTATATTAGCGGCTAACATGAATATGGCCTGAAGCTGTATTTAGAATCTTAGCTTCTATGTAAATAACCTACTTATACTAATGAGTAAGTAATAATAATAGATTTATATGTACATATAAAAATATCACAATAAATATTTAAAAAAATTAAACTTTTAAAATGTATTTTGTTAGATATTAACAGAAATAAATATTTTTTTAGATTTTTAAAATAAATAATAACAAGATTTTATTGATTTTATAAACTGAAAATAATCTTTCTAATGATAATGTATAACCTTTTTGTTTTGATTACATCTCATTTTTTAATATAGAAACATAAAACCATTAACACAGCACAAGACTGAAAGTGGCGCTAGTTGTACATCACATCACGAATCTGATTTCTGACAAGTTCACAAATGAACACATATTGTCTAATAGCGGTAATGATTAAAATATGTATGAAAAAATGTAAAAATAATACTGTAGTTAATAAAAAAAATATAAAAAGTTTGTCTTGTATTAATTTTTTTTAAATATTTGAAATTTTTTATTAGTCATACTTTATTTCTTTAGTTTTTTAATGTGAATTTTAAAGTAATTTTTCCTTGTTGCTTTGCTTTTATGCTGATTTTGAAAATTGCAGAACCCATCTTCCATTTTTCAAGGTAAGTTATGTTTAGTTTTGTGCGATTTCTTTTGTGCGCATTTTTTGAGGAACCTATCTACCACATAAAATGAGACCCAGGTGTATTTTCAAATGAATTTTAGGCTAGGGAAATTTAAAGATAACTAAAGAGTAACCACGTATATGGTGGAGTGATTATATATAACTTATTTTTAATTGACAAATCTACAATAACCACAAAGCAATGATCAAACTAAACATATATAAAAACAAAATTCAATGCAGCTTTAATTATATTATTCAATTATAATCAACTTAGACTTGGGATGAGAAATGACAAATAACAAAATTATTAATAACCATACTAACTTTAATTAACAAATAAAATTATATAATAATAAAATATGTATATAGAGAGGGAGCTCGCAAATAAGCTCTTAATAATCTTTGCAGAATATCCTCAGTCCCAGACCAGTTTCTGCTACTGGCTTCCTCTGTGAGATGCTAGGATATTCAAGCATTAGCATATTCAAGCAAAGCTTGTTAAGAGCTTATTTGTGAGCTCTACATATAACATTTGTAATACAAGCTTGTTAAATTAGGTCATGTGACATGTGACTTGATTTTTTTTGTAATGTATATATAAACTTAAAAATTATATGACAATCATATAAAAAAATTCAAAAAATAACACAATCAAATGACGATTTAAAAATAATTATTATTTAAAAATAATTTAACATTTTATAAAAATAAAGCCTGGTGTTTACTATAATTCAATTTATATATTTAAATCGTCATTTGATTGTGTTACTATATTTAATAAAACAGCTATATTAAGGGGTATGAGTTTATTTCATTGGATGTGGTGAAATTATATGGATCAGTGGATCGATCTGCATCTATTACAATTTTGAGAGATAAATTGTTTGCTAAAGAAATGCCACAGGATAAAATATCTTTCATTATAGATGTTTTAATTTGGATAAGCAATGATATTGTTGCAGCACATGGTAGTAACTTATATAGAATGAAAAAAGGATGGCCAATGGGTTTGGCTGTAAGTGGATTATTAAGTAGTTTGTTTGTAGATAATATAGAACAGCGAATTGTGCATCCCATATTAGTAAGAAATGAGAACACATTATATTGTAGATATGTGGATGATATTTTGATATATGGGCTACCAGACATTATAAAGCAAATTTTTGATAGTTTGCAGAACCAGGATGGTTTAGTTTGGACAATAGAAAGAGAAGACAATTCTAGTATTAAATTCCTAGATTTGCAAATATAAAGGGTAGATGATAAATTAGTATATAAAATGGTTGTAAAACATATAGATAATAGAGGTTACATTCATCCAACATCTAATGTTCCTTTAGTACACAAATTAGCTGGTTTCAGAGCTTTTTTAACACGTAATCAACAACTGTGTTCAAATGAAATATTTATGAAAGATAATATAAAATGTTATATGCAAGATTTAATACAAGTGGGTTATAATAAACAAATGCTATTATCTATTGTATTGAAGCATTATAAACAATGTCATAATGGTGACCATATAAATATGAATAATAAACCATGGATGTCATTAGCTTTTATTCCCAATATTAATAAAAATATAATAAAAGTTTTGTCAAGATTTTCTATTAGCATGGAGAACTCCACCTAACCTTAATAGGTTAATAAATAATTCTAAGGAAATAATAAATAAGGAGGATAAAAGCAGTGTTGTATTCTCTATTAGATGCCCACAAATAAATTGTAATACAATATATGATGGAGAAACCAAAACAAATATTAAATATCACCTTCAACAGCATAAATATACATATAATAGAGCAAGAGAAGATGATACAGTTTATTCAGCTTTTTATGTTCATCAAAATAATACAGGCCATATATGTAGTCCAAAGGATTTTACAATATTAATGCACGAAACACATGATAAAAAACGCAAGATTAAAGAATCATATCTTATACAAAATTCATCTTGCGCTATGAATTCGAAATTAACCAGCTTTCCGATTAGTTGTTCCTGGCCAATACAATGAAATGTTAAATTCATCACCTAGGAGAAAATAGAATTTTTTACAGTGATAAGGACTCGTAAGAGTTGAAAGCGCTTGGAAATATTATTTGTTATTATTTTATTTATTTATATTAATCTTTGTATTAACAATTAACACAAATTGTTATTTTATATTATATTTATATTATATACAGAAGTATTATTTATTTATTTTAATATATATAATGAAGAAAAATATTTATGCAAAAACAATGCCTGTAAACTCAGACATGAGCGTTACAAAATAATCATTTTTATGATATAAAAACATTATGAGTTTTTTAAATATTATTTTATGAGCTGATATAAATATTATTACAATTGTTAGTCTATCTGTCTACAATAAGTACAATATAAGATTTTAAGATTGGGCTTCAAAATATGATTTTTTTTTTCAAGTCACATATACCAATTCAACTAACGATTGGTAAATGAGTTTCTAGCTATTTTCTGATTGATCTGTGCTGATCACATTAATATCACACCTCTGATTATAAAATAAAAAATATAATTGCAATATGTGGCCATCATGGAGAGGGGGACTAGTTCTTAGAAGCTGAGTCCATGATTATCTTTGTCTTTTATACCAAAGTATTTTCAATTAGTAGCTCTTGAATATTTTGATTTTTGTAATGTCTCTTTTTATTCTTCTATACTACTTTTCTCCTCCCTTATTTTTTCTAGCTTCTAATCATTTTTTACAAAACAACTTAGCAAATAATCAGAAAAATAATTAGCATGTTCTATATGTGGACAAATTTGTGGTTCATATGCCTTGAATAGTTTCTGCAACACTCACTCTAGAATAGTTTTGGAATTTGAATGTCGACATCTTTTATGGGTGACTGCGTCTGCTATTAATGTTTATAATAAATACTCCATATCTTCTTTGATTTTATGTTTTCTTTTTTTTAACAATAAATTTTATTTGTTAAAGACTTTTTTAGGTACAGCAATTCTTAACAAGGACCCTCGTCGTTTTTCTAATCTTAATTTGTTCATATATTCAGTAAATTTAATATTAAATTTTGCTATATCTAAGTAATAATTTTTCCCTCTATTTTTTAATTTATATTTTTTAAGATATTGTATGTATATTAATATATATATTATGAATTTTTAATAAAATAAATTACTATGAATATTGGAACTTTTATTTAATTTATATATATAATACAAATAAAATGTCCGTTAATTAAAAACTATTGTAATAACAATTTATACATATATAAGTAATATTTACTAAGACAATAAACCTAAAGCATGTGCGGTTGAAAATGCGAAGGTAGGGACCTCTACAGGTCTTAACCACAAGCTTACGCATGTGCGGTTGAAAATGCGAAGGTAGGGGCCTTTACAGGTCTTAACCACAAGCTTACACATTGGAAGTAGCTTGTGGTTAAGACCTGTAGAGGCCCCTATCTTTGCATTTTCAACCGCACATGCTTTAGGTTTATTGCCTTGGTAAATATTAATTACGTAATCAATGTGCATTAAATAAATTTATAATTATATATATGAGACTTGAACTCAAACTTTCAAACTCCCCACAGCTATCTTATATAATTGATACACATGACCACATACATGTAAAAACATAAATGAGTTCAAGTTCAGTATGATTACATTAAGTTTAGTATAGACTATACATTTATTAAATATTATATATATATTCTTTTTTGCATATGTATTTAGATTGACACAAGAGAAACTTTTAATAAAATTGGGGGACTTGATTGGATGCTACATGTTCAAACTGCACGAGATCCATTGGAGCAAAATCTTGAATTATTTGCCAAAGATGGTAGAGACTATTATAGAGCTATCAGAAATATTGAAGCAGGAGAAGAGTTATTTGTGTGGTTTACTAAAGAATACGCGCAAATTTTAGGAATGCCTGAAATTCAGATGTGTTATGTCAAAGGTAATAACTTAAACTTGTAAAACATTTTACGTAATTATTTCTAAATTCTTTTAATTAAACAGAATCTTTTGTTGAGATCTATATATGTGCCATAAGGAATATACGATAATATTAGTAATATAGTAAAAAAATAGGTGTTCAAATTATACACATGAAGATTAACTACTAATGAATATTTTTTTTATTTGTTATTAGGGCAGTTTAAATATATGAATTCATTTTATAAAAAAAATATGCATACTGCATATCATAGATAAATAAAAAGCTTTTGGCGTTTAGATTCTAAAAACTAAATAGATAGAGGTATGTGTTTGAAATTTGAAAAGTTTAAATCGTAAAATAGAAAGTTTTGATAAGCAAAAGTATATTCTTTATATATTAAATAATATGCCAAATCTTACTTAATTAAATATATAAATTAATACACTGTACAGGCTTACAAACACCTGCACATATATAATAGTAATATATAAGGAATTCGAACTCAGACTTTTGCACGACCCTCAACTCTCCATGCCATCTCATATTGCTGACCCACCTGATCATACACATGTTGAAAAGATAAATAATCACCAATATGCGTATTTCATGCTAATCCAGCAATCATCAGTTGGTCCAGATTACTATCTCCACACATATATACAATCAGTGCTCAGCTTTATATTAAGATAGCCAATCTTCATAATTTAATGGACAGGCTTCAAACTACTCCAACCCACAACTCTTCAGCCTTCCATTTCATTGAAAATCTGATGATGGAATGTTCAAAGCTCACGTTAGTGCCAAGGTTGTCATCCTATCCATGTTGACCACTTAGTCATTCTGATCCTTCATGTACTGGAGAATAATCCATTTACATACATATGTGAGGGATGGGTAGACCTTTAATGCACTATGTTTTAATATGTAAATTAATATACTGTACAGGCTTACAAACACCTGCACATATATAATGTAATATATAAGAAATTTGAACTCAGACTTTTCCATGACACTCAACTCTCCATGCCATCTCATATTGCTGACCCACCTGATCATACACATGTTGAAAAGATACTGGAGTGAAAGCTTCCAATTATAAGATTATAGTGATTCTATTTTGATAGTTGATTACAAAAATGTAGTGAAATTATATTCCTTGCATGAAATGACTGTCTATTGATACAAAATTGGTTGACTACAACCAATTCTTTCATTCAATATTAAAGTTAAGTAGATAACTAATTTGAACCAATGAAGATAGAAAGAGATATGATTGCAAACATGCAGTAAAGCATGTTTTTTCCCCAATTGTTAAAAAATCGGATTAAAATTTTTTACAAAATGCAGTGTAGATGAAAACTCATCTGCCTTGGAATTAGTTAGAGGAAGATTCTTATCACTTTAATTCTTTATGAATAATTTTTTATACATTTTAAATGGTCTTATTTAGAACACATAACCTAAAATATTAACCATAGGTAGTTTGTGCAACTGTATAAAATTAAATTTAAAATGGATACGAAAATATATATAAAGCTATAAGAAAATTGATTGTCCAATATCTTAAGATATATTTTTAAACTCTAGGACTCATCCAAATCAAGATCTTTGATGTTCAACCAAAAATCTACTACAAGAATTATGACATAAAAATTCCTATAATGTTCCAAACAAATTTATTTTTACACATCCAAGCTGGATTTAAGCATACTAGACATACCTGAAGTCTCATCAACAAATTAAGGATAATCCATAAACATTAGGTTACATAAATGAAATTTATCGTTTATATAAATGGGGGTATATAGTAGCGATGAAACACACAATTGGTGACTTCCAATTCTATAGCAGTAGTGGCAGATTAAAGAACTTAATAAAGCCACTGGTGAATATATTTCTTGTAGGAATCTGTACCGGTTTCTTTATAATATTTTTTTAATAGTTAAGCTGCCCAAAAATCCATACATTAAATAATTAAATTATTGTAATACTTCCATGATTATATGACCAGAATCAGAGAAGCACCATCTCCAAGTGAATTATCTCTGCACATATTATCAAGCCTTGGATTTAGTAAACAAATAAAATTCAGATATTAATAAGGTGAATCAAAATAAATAATGATTCTCTAGATAATAGTTTTTAAAAATATATTTGATAGATACTTCTAGACATATCTGCTTATAGCTAAAGGGTTATAGAAAACCATTTTTTAAAAAATGTTTTGCTTTTTTTAAAATTTAATATATGGATTTTTTTTCTTCTACAGTACAGGCTTTTTCATACCTAAACTCCAATATGTAATATATAGGGGGGTTGGACTCAGACTTTCACATGACGCTCAATTACCCATGCTATCTTATACTGACACACTTGATCATACACATGTCGAAAAGATAAATAATCACCAATATATGTATTTCGTGCTAAACCAGCACTCGACAGTTGATTCAGATTATCATCTCCACACATATATACAATCAATGCTCAGCATATATTAAGATAGCCAATCTTCATACTTTAATGAACAGGCTTCAATCCACTCCACCCCACAACTCTTCAGCCATCCATTTCATTTAAATTTAGATACTTTTAAGTGAATATAAATTAAAGGCAAATCAACATAAAAGACAAAATACTATCATCGCTTTAAAATAAAACTCTCAAACGAAAAGAATGTCATTATAAATCAAGAAAAAAGTTTATCCATTGGTTTACCCATAGAATATTATTTTTTTAAAAATATTAATGAATTTTAAAATAAACAAATAATCGAATGGCTTTATGGAATGGGAGTTCATAAGAAGTTCGAACCCAGAACTGCAGACTTTACGTCTTAAAAAAAATCTCAAATAAAAATCATCTTATTGTAAAACATGAGAAATGTTTTTCCATTGGTTATAACTGTAGAATATCCGTTTCTAAAATTTTAATAATTTTTAATAGAAGGAGCTCTATTACTTGATTTTATAAGAAGTTCAGCACCAAAAATTCCAGAACTGGAAACGATCCCAGGAACTTCAGCTCTCGACCTCTACCCCTGCACTAAATCACACGCAGGCGTGAATTTCTTTTCATTATGTTTTATTAAATATAAAAGTTGTATAAAAACACTGGTCCCCCCCTATTTTCGATAATCCGGAAAAAATATTTTTGTGGATAGAGTTTTAAAAAATTCATTTTATATGAAAAGTAATATATATTAAGGGGATTTTAGATATAAAGGCCATGGAGATGACAAAGATTATGTTGTGGAAATGAGATAGAGCAGGATAGAGAAGAATATTGGGAAAACTTGGGGTGGTGAATGGGACAGGAAGCCAGAGTAGTTAACAGGTGTCTCTGGGCATAGTTGCTGAGAGATTACTGACTCTGCATAAGGAGAAGTCACAGTGCATCACATCACATCTGTTAATTGAATGTAAATGCTTGAAAGCAGAAAGGATACAAATAATAAAGTTATGGAAGAATAAATATAAGGAAAGTGATTATATAGAAAGTGGGTTGTTGATTTTTATGCTGGGTTTGGGAAAAGATAAGGGGGAGTTAGATATAAAGGCCTTAGAGTTGACAAAGATTATGTTGTGGAAATGGGATGGAGCAGGATATGGGAAAACATAGGGCAGGGAATGAAAAGGAAAGATGAATTGGCTAACAAGTTTCTCTGGGCATAATTGCTGAGAGTTTCCTGACTCTGTATAAGGAGAAGCCACAGTGCATCACATCACTGGAATATCTCAATTTAAAAATGGCATGGATACAGAATTTTACATACCCATTTATTTAATGAATTTGAAGTTATCTAGGAAAGATGGTTCAATCTCATTATTATACTGCTTCTTCAAGCATCATTAAGATTCATATGTATATTCCTTAGATTTGGGACATTTCGGAGACTGTTGTTAATTTCCCATAGTAAGAAGAATTGTCACTTTCTGTTTATAATTACAAAATTGTTGAATGCTCTTTATGAAAAATGAATTAACAAAATAAACTTCTCGAATAAAAATGAACATTTATTTCAAATTAATGAAGGTTAAATTCAAGACTTTAGTATGAAGTTCATTAATCACTGAAGTTTTGTTTTATAACTGGCTTTCTATAATATAACATTTATAAAACCTATACATTTAAATCACAGTTGGATCTTGATAGCAATAGAATTAATATTATAACATGGTCAACCCCAAATGTATATAATATTCTCCTTTAAATATTCAGATATCCCATCATGGACCAGATAGTACAATAAATAATATTCATCAATAATGCAGTTCACATAAATGTAAAGTAAGATGTGTGAATGAATATCACTTCATAACTTGACATAAAAATATTTATAACAGGCAGATGCTACATCGATTCTTGTCATATTGATTAACAGTAATGATGTACACACATATCAAACCATTGCATCTATTCATTATCTAAAGAAATGCATAAATAAGTGAATATCAATAATATCTAAAAATTATCATCAAAATACTCCTACTAACTTGAGTTAAATTTGTCATTAAATTAATTACCAGCATATTTCATTGTTAAATCTCAATAATTTGTTCACAATACCAATATATAAATAATATATCATACAACAATACAGAATCCAGTTTAAAATTTTTGATTTATAAAAGTAAACTATTTTCCATTGATTGATGCTACATCCTCACATCAATATGTTACCAAAAGATCTCATACTTCATCTTTCATTCTTTAGTTGTAACGCATCACATGATCTTATCTCACACTTCATCTTCCATTCTCTACTTGTAACACATCACATGATCTTTAATAATCCTAAAATATTATTATTGACTATGGTTCCAACTTTTCATTTTATATATACCTTAATTTGTTTTATGTTTTCTCATAGGATTACCTAAGTACCTATTCTCATTAATTCTATTTTTAAATTTTTTTATCAATGATTATGTGGGTATTCTATTAAAAGTATTAGACTTTTTTTTCCCATATGTCATAGCATCAGCTGGAAGGCGAGCCCACACAACCGTCTACAAGCAACTGTTTGCTTGCAAGGCAGCTGCGCTGACCTCTCGGCTAACAATGCGTGTAGAGTTTTTCATTTCTTTGAACTATAAAAAGTACATTATTACGAATTTCTGGGAAGGATGAGCGATCTTTACTGACCAAATTGATTTAATTATTGTCAAAGATTTAATTCACTTATAGAAAAGAAATATAATTACGTAGATCGTTCAGCCTCCCCTAAACTTTACTCTCTTATTTTGAAGACGAATAATCATTAGATTTCCATTAAATATTTCCTTAATTACTTAATAATAATGAATAATAAGCAGTCACTCTAAATGAATATGGCCATTCAAATTCTAAAAAAGAGAAATTAAAGAAAGAGAAAATTACTCTAAAAATGAATTTTGCTGTGGCTGTACAAACTAATATGCTAATCCACTTTTTTATTTAACTCCAAAAAGGAGAAAGAAAAGAGAGAAAGAGAAAAGCTATTCTAAAAATGAGTTTTGAAGTGGCTGTACAAACTAATATACTAATCTACCTTTTTATTCACTTAATATTTTACGATGTTGAGTTTTAGTTTACTCAGCAGAAAACTTTTTTTTTTTCGGAAATATTTCAGCACCATGTTTAATTGTAGCTCTCTGTACTGTCTGACTAAATCTAGCAGTATGTATGCAGAATGTATGTTGTGTTAATAAAATTCGTATATACAGTATTTTGTAATTATAGTCAGACAGGAAGTGAATAAAATCCCCCAAGAAGTAAACACTATACAAAATTAACATATGTAAATAATATTTTTGAATTTGCATTATGCTAAAGTGTGTAGATTTATGAATATTATTGTCAAAATATAAAAACTGCTGCAGTCTATTCAAAATGTGCGTGGACAAAGAAGGGAAAGAGGAAGGACATACATATACTGACAATGTATACAAAGCATGTGTCTGAAGTAGTTTTAATGTTCCACTGTAAAAAGATATGCTTGTATGCGTGCAGAATAAATCCGTACTTAGAAATTATGTTGTTCATTAGCCAAGAAAATTAATAAATTGTTATTTAACGTTATACTCAAGTTTATTTGTTTTGTATCGAGTTAATAAACTCCTATTGTTAAGTTTTAAATTTCATGTTAAGTTTTAGTTATGATAAAATTTATTAATGCTACTTAGCTAGAATTGTTAATAATATTTTCTGACTGTTTAGAAAACTAGTGCAGTTAACGTTTCAGTGAAAACCAGGGCAATGGTGAAAATAAAGTTGTCTAGATGTAACAAATTAAATCATTTGTATAGTTTATGAACTGAATGCTATAGCCAATCTTTAAAGAAGAACAATATAGAGATGCTTATTAAAAACAAAGTGGATAATAAACTAAAATTAGCAATGTTAATGTGGATATCTGCTAAGCAGGAACTGTAAGTGACAAACCAATTCTGTAACTCTAAAGTACTTAAGAAAATATCTTATTAATAGGTAAAGGAGAAGTTAAGTGCATATTTTAAATTTGTAACATCAAAACTAGTGGCACCTTTCTGATCCAGAAACAAAACCCTGGCTCCAAATGAGAAAATTCAAGAATATGATAAGGGGTTGATTACACTAGCTAAAGAATGCAACTTCAAAACCAATCTGAATGTCATGCTTCTTGACCAGTTATTATGGGGAATGAATTGCAGTAAGTTGAGACAGGTTTCTGCTGAGTGAACCTGATTTAATGTATAAATATATGATAGAAAAATGTTTAGCCTATAAAACTCTATTGGAAAAGGCAGCAATGTTTGCGGATGCAAAAAGACTGAAATAGTTATAAATAAAACAGAAGCTAAGAGTTCAAACTGCAGATGTGTGACTATTGCCTGGATATGTTATTGCTGAGAAAGCATACAAAGAAGTATAAATTTAAAAAAGAATAATGCCATATTTGTGTAATAATAGAACACTTATCACAATCTATCTTAATAAAGAGAGAAAAAGGAAATACGACCAGACTGTAAATCAAAGGGAAGAATCAGTAAAAGAAAAACTAATATAAAAAAGATGAACAATATGAATAATAATCATATTATGTCATATCTTTGAACAAAAAGTGAGAATGGAAATTGTCAGTAGAGCAGTCATATCTGTAATTCCATAAAATGATTGAGCAAATATTATCAGGAATATTAAAAAGGACTTAACACTAGAGAAAAGAGATATAATAGTGATTGACATTAATGGAAACATGATAGAAATATGTAGAATAAAACTGCAACTGTGAAAGTCAATTTGAAAATTAAAAAATCTTTTTCTACACGTGGAATGGAAAGATATTTAAGCTCAATATTGAGTAAATTTAATTCAAACCTTGAGGGATTCAGATCAAAATAATAAAAAGAGTACAGTTGGGGTCAGAGGTCCATGAAAAGTCTCCACTGTTATTTAAGTTAGGCCTATAAGAGTTATATACATTGTCAATTAAAATAGAGATAGTGAAAGAAGGTTGACTAATTGTGTATAGATAATGTAAGATTCCTTTTGCTTAAGGTCTAAAGTTAAAAAAACAATTCATGATTTCATTAAAAAAGTGTTCTGTCATTTACTGAAGAGTCATTATGGACAACACTAGTGCTTGTAAAATTAAAGTCAGAAGTGATTGTTCATCTTTATGATGGCTAGGATTTAATACTTAACAAATACACCCAGGTCTCTTTTTGTGCAGATTTTTTTAATGTGATTTTGAAGTTATGCGATTCGCGTTTCTTCTTAATATCTTTTTATGTGTTTTTCTTTTATGCAATAAAGAAGTTCATACTTCACTTAAAATTGGGATTTCCTCATTTTATATACACATTATATTTTACATACTTTAAATGCCTGTTAGAAAAAGGTTTGGCAATAAATTTAGATGCTGTAGAAGATTTAGAAAAAGATAATGAAACAGAAATGGAACCTGTTCCTTTCACAGCAAAAATGATTCGAGAAAGTCTTCAACTTTCTAATCAATTGCACAATCATTTTTTGTTAATGACATGAATTATGAATGAGCTTTTGAATTCCAATGAGAGCTAAATAGTTGTAGGTCAGGATATCATGAGCTTCATAAACAATTAATAAAGTCATCATCTCAAAATTTAATCACTGATTACATTGTTGACAGAAAACCGTTAACTTTTAGATTGAAAACTTTTTTATTGGCTGAGTGAATTAAAGTTTTAAACTTTTGATTGCTTCAATTACAGAATCAGCAGTAAAACTATATTTGTCTCTTAATATTAGATTCATTTGTAAAAAGCAAATTAATAATTTGTCAGATTATGAAAGTGAACAAAAGTTTTTTCAAAAATAAATTTCTATTTATAATTATAAAAATATTCTATAGTGGAGAACCTAAAAAGAATGTTCATGTGTGTACATTATTGATTTCTTTCTCAATTTACAATCATGTAAAAGTAAATAATTGTTATTAAAATCTTAACTATTTTTCTAAAATAATTATATTTTCAGCATATTTTATCAAAATAATTTATAATATGTAAAAAAAATATGAAACAAATCCTTTAAAATATACATTTTCATTTTGAATATCAAAACAAAGAGCTTGGAGCTGTCAAAATGTTTGTCAAGCACTTCCTTTGGTTCAAAATGGGAAACAACAAATCAGCATTTTACGGTATGGTTTAAGCTGTAAAAAGACCATAAATTCATTATGATAACTCAAAAATTGACAGTTTTAGAGCAACTTGAAGCTGTGAATGAAAATTTTCAGTTGATGCACCTGTTTGGTTAATTAAACACAGCACAATACTGAAGTTGGCACTAATTGTATTTCCTCTTGTGATGAATCTGATTTTTTATCAGTTCACAAATATACCCGCATATTGTCAAATAGTGATAATGATTAAAATATGTATGAAAAAATGTAAAATAAATTACATATAAAAACATATTGTTTTGAATAACATTAAATAGTTAATAAAAAAAGTTTGTCTTGTATCAATTTTTTTCAAATATTTAAAAATTTTTATTAGTCATACTTTATTTCCTTATTTTTTATGTGAATTTTAAAGTAATTTTACCTTGTTGCTTTGCTTTTATGCAAATTTTAAAAATTATGGAATATATTGCACATTTCTCAATGTAAGTTAAGACTAATTTTGTGCAATTTCTTTTGTGCAGATTTTTTGCAGAACCTATCTACCACATAAAAAGAGACTCAGGTGTATATTAATAAATGATCTTATCTTGTATCCAGTGTTAGTGAGATCTTATCATTACAGAGAGCATTGTACTTTGTTAAAATCAATTTAAAGTCCTTCATTAAATTCACATAACAACAAAAATGGCTAAACTTTTAATCATTAACTATTACTTGGGATTATTTAAATGCAACAAATTGCCTTAGAGACTATCCATATTACCAAGTATACCAAGAAAAATTGGATAATTTGACATAAGGCATTGAAGGAGTTATTTCTTACCTTCATCACATCATGACAATTTTGAAAATAAAGTTTGTACTAAACTAGAAAGAAAAAGATGCATGGTTGAGTTTAAGCTTTTGGAAAAACAATAAATACCCAAACCCAGAAAAAGTGAGAGCTAGAAATAATGCTGTTAAACCAAAAAAAACATTAAAATTTGCAAGAGTTTTTGATATTATTGTATCAATTGTTATAAAAAAAGTAATTAAACTGGAGAATTGATCGTGATAAAGCATTCAATAATTCTAAAGAACTTATCAAGTCACACTCCTCATCAACTGCTAAAATGATCAAGACATAATAGTTATAACTGTAACTTCTGAATATGGAGCAGGGTCTGTTACATTACATTGATGTTATAGATATGAGCATCTGATCACATATGCATCGAGAGCATTAACAGTAGCAAAAAATAACTACAGTTAGCTTTCTAAGGAAGCTTTGATGTTTGTTTTTCACTGTGTAAAAAATTTTATCAATGCATATATAGACCTGACTTCAAGACCTACATAGATCATCAGTATCTGTTGGAAATTTTGGAAAACTTAAAAAAAAGATTCCTGATTATGTTAGTCCAAAGAACAATCCAATGAATTAATATATTGACATCATATAACTTAGAATTCACCTATAAACCAGGTAAAGAAATTGGTCACACAGACACACTATCAAGATAACCAGATATGCATAAGTTTGAGCATGAGAAATGGAAATTCTGCTCACATGTTTAAATACTAATTTTGAATAAGAGCAAGACAAGAGAAAACTATTGTAACAACTTAAAATTTATACAGTGTGGGTTCATGATGCTCTGACAAAAAAGTAGTTATTCAGAGTCAGTTAAATCTGATGCAGCTGGGCAGTGGAAATGAAATTTGATGACACATTAATCATTTTAGAAATCATCAAAATGAGCCACTAGAACCAGTAAATATAAAAATGAGATTTCCATTAATAGAAGCAAACATTTGCTGATACATCATTAGAAATCTGAGATGAAGAAACTTCAAAAAGTAAACAAGCATTTGAAATGATCTATTTATAATGAACAACCAATCTTGCAATTTACCAACAGCATTATTGGTGGATTTTCTCAATTCAGAATAGTCTGAACAAGAAGAGAGAGTAACAAGAGAGACCTGTATCACCACTGAGATGTGTGAGAGATTACAAAAGACCACATAAATTAAAGGATTATATTTGTAATTAACCAAGCTATTTTCTAAAATGTGGAGAATGCTGTCTGACCATATCTAGCACTGTATGTGCATATATATTGAACCAGATCCCTCCTAACATTTTTTGTTGTTGAGTATTTGATATATTTTTCATAATAACTTTAATATCTTTTGAAATCTAAAACTTTAACAAGTTTTAACATTTATTTTAATGTCTCTTGACTTTAACTAAGTTTACTATCATGCTTAGTATATAACTTCTAAAGATTATTCTTTTATATCTTTAATACTATGGGAACAGACTGGCCCTTCAAGCAGAGGGGAGAATATCATTGATAGCATAACCCTCAGTGATACTCATGGCCAGATCAGTCTATATGAAGCATAACACAACCACATTTCCTGATTGTTTTCCACCTTGACTGCCGAAACAAAAACCTGTCATTCAAAGCATTTTATTTGAGATAAAAACTCAGGTGCAAGTCAACCATATGCTATGTAGACATCATGCTTGGATGACAGTCACACTAACCAGCACTTGAAATATACAAACTAGCTCCTACTCTTAATTAGGGAATCCAACACATTAAGTTAACACATATAAACATTTATTTCTTTAAATAAATGGTGATGCAGTGACAAGAGAGAGAGAGAGAATAGACTAAATAATAATTAAGCAAACATTATTATTTATTCAAGCATACACATTGTAATATAACATAACATAATAAAATTTTACATAGAAAAATATAAATTAGTTCAGACTAAATTTTATAATAGCCCTTTGTTAAAGTTCATTTCATTTAAAATAAAGTGTCTATAGATAATTACTATCTTAAAATATATTTATCTAGATTTTCATGATATTAGATGACACAGTTCATTTGTTTTTGTTTTTTATTAGTGTTATTTCCAATGAGTTGGCTTTTTGTCTCCATTAATGGTTTAAGGGTTTGTCTTTCATTCTTTGGTTGACAATAGAAGAGAGTTTATGGCAGCATCTATTTCACCATTGTGGCATCAGTTTCCAATAAGGGTTCAGACAGAGACAGTTGATTTTGCAGAGAACATAGGACCTGAAGCCTAGTCAAACACTTCTAAGGTGGTCTAGCAACACATGTTGCCAGTTCTGTGGCTTCTGCAATATTTTCCTCAGCGGTAATTCCTGGTTCTATCTGGTACTTAGATTCCTGAATCTCTGGAGCAATAAACAATATAATGAATCAATGATAGCATGAAGGCCAGAATGATTTACAGACTCAAGATGGAATAATATAACAATAAATGGTTGCAATTTTTATACCTTTTCTCTCCCATTGTTCTTTTTTTATTATCATTGTAGTTTTTATCTTACTTTAAATATATTTTTTTAATTAATTTTTTACATTTCTTTTAATCTAATTGATTTTACATTTTTTTATTTAATCTTTTATCTAAATTAATCTACTATCTCTTCACATTGATTCCAATGAGATAGTTTACAGTTTGTAATTAATTCAATTATTGGTTTTGATTTTATTATAAGCCAGAAATCTTTACTGGATTCCAAAAGTTTACTTTCACTAATTAATTAACCTTTTTTATTTTAGATTTTTACCAAGATTTATTTTAGGCCTTTATTCTTTTAATTTATCTTTAATTTATAAAAAGGAGAATGAGTTTGTAAGATTTTATTTCTAATTCTTTTTTCCCACCCCATTCTCAGTGCAAAGCTTTATTTTCTTTTAAAGAAAATGTAATGCAATCTTTTTATTTTATTACATTTTAAAATCTACTTCTTAATTATTTCTTTCTTGATAAATTTGATCATATATTTTTAAATTATAAAATTTGTAATTCAGATATATGGGAGTTTAATAACATATGTCTCACTAGCATTACAATATATATATATATATATATATATATGTGTGTGTGTGTGTGTAAGTGGGATTGTGTGTCTATTTAATACAGTATAAATAAAGTTGATATATTTGTTGTAATAATACTCAATCAGGAAGTGAACAAAATCCTCCACCATGTAAACACTCTGGTATGCAAAGCATGCACACTGATGTTTGTAGATTTATGCAGATTATTCTAGTGATATAAAACTTGCAGAAGTCTATCCAAAATGTGTATGAGCAAAAAAGAGAAGAGAAAAGACACATACACAAAATGTGCATGTAGAGTAGTTTAAGTTCCACAATAAAAAGATAAGATTGTATGTGTGCAGAATAAATCTGTGCATAGAAATTATGTTATTCATAACCCAAAAAGATTAGTAAATTGTATTTAATGTTAAAGTTACATTTATTTGTTTTGTTTCAATTAATAAACTTCTGTTATTAGGTTTTAAATTTTGTGTTGAGTTTTACTTATAATAAAAGTTATTGATGCGTACTCAGCTGGTATTGTCAATAATATCCTTTAGTATCTAGCACTTTCTTATATATTCTATTCTTTGCCACATCTTATCAATGGAAACAATTATTGCATTTCTTTAGAATGACTTTAACCAAATCCTTGTCACATAGTAGGGGTCTACCTCTCCTACAAAACTCGTTTTTATTCACTATAAAATGCCCTTTTAGGAAGTCATCCATTGTTCATTCATTTGACTAGTCCAATCCAATGAAAGTGTGATTTTACAATGGTGGACACAACAGTGTCACTTCCTGCAGGCTGAAAAACATATTGATTTGTATTTTAATATTATCATTGTACTTTTTAAATGACACTTTTGTAAGGCCTTTATAATGTGCCAATAGAAAGTCCAAGTTTCACATCCATGCAATAAATTAGGTAAAATAACAGCTTTATGTACTGCTAATTTAGTTGCAGTAGTTGTTTCCGTATGATAAATTAATATATCTTTTGACTTGTTAAAAGCAGCAGCAACGCACTGCAGTCTGTGTTGGATCTCAACATTTAAGTCTGCCATTCTATTTATAAAACTGCCAAAATATTAAAACTGATTTATACTCTAAAGTTGACAATTGTCCAAGCTTAATGTTGCTGAGGACTTTTCTTCATTACTGGCTGAAAAAAAACCTGAATTAAAAATTCATTAATTAATAAACTAATATCTTTATAATTTGCATTCAAAACATTAAGAACAGTCAATTGTTGGTAGCTGAGAGGTCAGTGCAGCAGCCTTGCAAGCAAGCAGTTGCTTGCAGACAGTTGTCATGGGTTCACTTCCTGGCCGATGCTTTGACATATGGAAAAAAACATTAAGAACATTCTGTAAATTATCTTTTGAACTGTCAAAAATAACACAATCATCAGCTTATTGTAAATTCAGAATCCATGAAGTTGAATTTCTTGTTTTTGGTTTTAACTGATTTAAATTAAAATTCCATTTTGCCAAAAGCTGGCTGAGTTAATAAATTAATTTATTAATTTAAATTAATAAATATAAATTAGTTTATATTTATTAATTTATACCTTTTCATCCTCAAAGTCAATAAGTTAATACATTGAGGTTTACATCATCAATTTTGTACTGTATCTTGATCCTATCTGCTTAAGCATTCTATAAACAATTCCAGTGGTCACTGTCATAAAAATTGAAAACAATGTTGGAGAAAGTACAGATATTTATTTAACATCAGTTTTTATCTCAAATGCCTCAAATTTTTCATCTGTAGTAATAACACTTCCTCTCATTTCATCATGCATAATCTGCATAATATGGATAAATTTTGGTGGACAAGTAACTAATTTCAAATAATGCCATAAACATGTCCTATTAACTGAATCAAATGCCTTGATCAAGTCAATAAAAGCAATATATATATATATATATATATATATATATATATATATATATATATATATATATATATATATATATATATATATATATTATCCTTTGTTCCAGACACTTTTTTTTCATTTGTCTGACAACAAAAATCATATCTATAGTCCTTCTCGATTCGTACAAACAAATTGAGTATCTAGTAACCATTCATCTATAACTGGAATCACTGTAGTCAACAAAATTTCTTGGATGTATTTTTGCTCAAGTGGATAATAATGATATTATCCAATAATTACAACAATCTTATCTATTCTCTTTATTTTAAAAATTGGAATAATAAAAGGATTTTTAAGATCAGATGGTGCAACTCCACAGATTTAGATATTTCTAAAAATTTAATATTTCTAAAATTAACATATCTCCACCATTTACTAGAACCCCCAGCAGTCTTTCCATTTTTAAGTTTACAAGAGCTGTTTTCATTCATTAAGCTGGGTGGATATCTTTGGCCAATTTTAAATAAGATATTATGGAATTATCATTAAAAGTCATCATATCAATTCTTGTATCATTATTCAAAATATCAAAATACTCATTTCGCCTGTTCAAAATGTTATTATTGTCATATAAAATGGTGCTATTTTAAGAATTATTTGAATTGTGATACTGTTTCTCAAGTCCAAATGCTGCTTTTAATGCATCAAAAAAGAGCTAGAATGGGCACAACTAGTGAATGTCTGTATCTTCTTTGCAGTTGTAATTCACCAATCATTTTTAAGCTTTATTGTCCATACTTGAACTTCTACTTTCAGATCCTTATATTTATTATAAAGTTCCACATTTAATCTATTATTATTTTGCCAAGTAGAGAATGTTATGGTTTTTTTTAAATTAAATTATTACTATCATGAGAATTACATGATCACTATTTCTTATGCAATCACATTACTGTTATTAAAACAGGCAAAACTCTCTCCATATAGTAGTGCCACTCAGTGCCAACCAGAGTAATCAATGGATGCCAGAAGGCTTGTGCATAAAATCCCTATCTAGTGCCTACTCATCCAACATCCCCATACTACTTTCTGGCTTGTGGCCTTCATCAGTGAAAAGCTTTGGATCTGAGAGCACTGCATCTAGATCTTAGGCTCTAATGCAACCCTCCAGCAGCCTTCTTTTATCTCTACTTAACTACACAACAATGAGAATAAAATTGAAAACACAATAATATTTTCAATCTAAGCTCAATAGTTTATATAGTCATATGGGTCTAAACCCAGTTCAGTGCCCATACATTTTGGTGTCTTTGGTTCTTTAACAACCATAGCCACCACTATCCTATTAGGCAGGATTAGTATTACACCACTAAATATCACATCCAAAGCTCCTCACTGATGAAGGCCACAAGCCAGAAACTAGTCTGGGGATATTGGATGAGTAGGCACTAGATAGGGATTTTATGCACAAGCCTTATGGCATCCATTGATTACTCTGGTTGGCACTGAGTGGCACTACTATATGGAGAGAGTTTTCCCTGTTTTAATAACAGTAATGTGATTGCATAAGAAATAGTGATCCTGTGATGTTTAGTGGTTTAATACCAATCCTGCCTAATAGGATAGTGGTGGCTATGGTTGTTAAAGAGCCAAAGACACTAAAATGTATGGGTACTGAACTGGGTTCAGACCCATATGACTATATAAGCTATTGCGCTTAGATTGAAAATATTATTGTGTTTTCAATTTTATTCTCATAGTTTTGTAGTTAAGTAGAGATAAAAGGTGGCTGCTGGAGGGTTGCATTAGATCCTAAGATCTAGGTGCAGTGCTCTCAGATCCAAAGCTCCTCACTGATGAAGGCCACAAGCCAGAAACTAGTCTGGGGATATTGGACGAGTAGGCACTAGATAGGGATTTTATGCACAAGCCTTCTGGTATCCATTGATTACTCTGGTTGGCACTGAGTGACACTACTATATGAAGAGAGTTTTGCCTGTTTTTATCATGAGCATTGTTAGAAAGCCAGTTTAAAAAACAGAATTATCTCAGCAATCATTAACTTAACCATATAATTAAAAATACTCATTAATTTAAACCTGTAATTGTAACATACAAGTTGACAATACAAAAACATATATAATAATACTCAAGTATTTATATATGTAAGAAAGAAAGTTCATTTGAAATCTCTATCTAGTTGAAGACATATCTGACATTTCCTATTTACAATTCAGCATTTGACAACCATTTTTGGAATGATATGAAGTTATACTTTAGTAATTTTTCTTTTATTTCATAGTTCTGTGTACAAACAAATTAAGTTATTTGTATCTCTTATTGAGACACCTTGATTTACTACTTAGTTTCTATGATTGATGTAATCAATTGAGACGTAATTGAGATTCCCACAAATTTTCATTTTTTTTTTCATCAACATGATAGGTACTTAAATAGATTAGCTTAGCTTATAGTTTAGTTGTTTTCTGGAGTTATTATTTCTGAAGTTGGCTCTACTAGGTTGAAACCTAAAACTGACTAGCCTTGCATTTGGAAGCTTCTTGGTTGTCTTGTTGAAAATTTGTAGACTTAATGAACATAGCTCTCCGGGCAATATTATCAAGTACAAATAGTAATTAGCTTGTTAGGCGAGATTATTTATGCTAAATTTTATTTGAAAGATTATTAATTTTTGCTAATCTGCACAAAATGCATATAAAATGGCTTAGATTATATCTAATAATAAGGATAGTAAACATCGAATCACAGCTATTCTGCTTCTAAAAATTAACGAAAGGACTACATGTAAAATTGTTATAAATATTGTACCAAAATCAATCCTTCGTCTTGAAACTGGTAACGTAAAACAATGCATATGATAAAATTTGTCACAAATTTTCTGAGTTTAATCAAACCAAATACTTCCCAAACTTAATTCTAGTTTTAATCTACACATATTAATCTGTACATTCTAAATTAATTTATTTTGTCTCTTAAAAATAATTTTAATTTAATGTAAATTCCAAAAAACCTCTCTCTTTGTTTTAACAAAAAGATTACAATTTATCGATCCTAAAAAAAAGAAAACACTTTCTAAATAGTAATAAAAAGTTCCTCTTTTAAAACTAAGTTATTATTTTTTTAATTTATAAATCAAAAGAATGATGAATGAAATTATTTTAAGAATTACGATTTTTTTAGAAAAAAGATAAGTGCAAAAATTAAAAAAATATTTTAATTGTCAAGCGTTGGTGGTCGAATGGCTAGCACAGCCGCCTTACAAGCAGTGGTCCAGGTTTGCGGGTCGCTTCCCGGCCGATGCTTTGACACATGAGTTTAATTTAATTGCAGTCAAAAAATTTTAAGTTATGAATGGAAATAGTTCTACGTAAATATATGCTAGAAATTCAGTTTAGATTTTAAAATAATGTAAGAATATAAGATACTATAAGAATATTAAAAATTAGATGTAAGATTTATTTTTTAAAAATCAATATTTACTCAAAGATTTTAATAAAATTATTGGTGCTAGACATTTTAGGGGGAAAAAAAGATACAGTTAAAAATACTTATATAAACCAAAAAATTATTTGCACAATTAAATAGCATTCTTATAGTACACATGGATGTAATTAAATATGAATAATTTTCTGTTCTAATTAATATTTTTTAAAAATTATTACTAATGGATTTTAAAATTGGACTGAAAAAAACGCGTATTAATTTTGCTGATAAGTTGGACTGCTTTTGAATACTATTAAAAGTTAATTTCATTGATAAAAACCTTAAAAAGATTGAAGTGAAAATTTAGAGATTTAAATGATAATGGAAAATATTAGAATAAAATTGCAGCAATAAATAGGGCTAAAAAAAAAAAAAAAGATTATTTTATTGAACTTGTAAGTTGGAAGTTAAAAAAGTATTGCAAAATGTTTCTTCGAGTGTGGTTGTATATGAAAGTAAGACTTAGATATTTCAAAAAATATAATGAAAAGAGTTAAAATGTTTGAGTGAAAGTTTGAAAAGAAAAATAAAGCTGGAAAAGTTAAAATCTGAAATATTGGAGTATTAAAAACAGTAACTTAAGAGAGTTTATTTAATAAAAAAAATTATGAAGCAGAAATTTTTTTAAAAATTGAGCAATATACATAGAGAGATGTGGGTGAATTACGTCATATAAAAAAATGTAGAAGGAAAAAATGATTTAATGAGCATAATAATTATGCATCTTTTCTTCCAACGCGTAAGCTTGTGGTTAAGAACTGTAGAGGTCCCTACCTTCGCATTTTCAAGTGCACATGCTTAAAGGTTTATTGCCTTAGTAAATATTACTTAAGTAGAAATATGAAATCGATTTGTCTTTTGGGTAGATAACTAATGATAAATGAATAAAAAATGTATCAAATTGTAAAGTTGAAACTGAAAGTGTAAAAGTCGTTGACCGCTGTTTATATTTCTAGAATTTTTTATTAGTAACAAATAATTAGATAATGTCCTGTGTGTTTAATGCAGTGATACATTATTAAGCTCTGAAGAATAAGGTCCTCAGATTGATTTTTTTCCGGTCATGCGCAACTTCTTAATACTTCTTAGGATCAATAAGTCCTTTGATTATTGACTTTCTATCTAATTAAACAATATAAGTATGAAATAAAAGACTTAACAAATTTTTAACTACAAAAATTTAATTTTTAAAACAAAAGTATAAAATATTCATATTATCTGAAACTAAAGCTGTAAATGAAAGTAAAATTTGGACAATTAAAACAGTTTGAAAAGAAACGTTTTAATAGTAACATAAAGTATAAAAAATATCATTGCCCAAAAAAGTTCTCTTGAAGCATGAATAAAATTGCTTGATTTTTTTTTCCATGTGTCAAAGCATCGGCCAGAAAGCGAAAGCCGGGATAACTGCTTGTAAGGCAGCTGTGCTGACCATTCGGCCACCAACGCTTGACAAAATTGCTTGATTTTGAACATATTTTACTAGAAGACCCAATTTATCAAAAAAAAAAAACAATGCGCAAAAAAAAAGAAATCAAATAGCAACATACAGGGTTTTAAGTTTGTGAATGATGATATTTTAATTGTATTTATATATTGGACTAATTCCATCATCTAATATTAAGGATTGAATGTGTTTAGAAAAATTTAACTTTACTAATTACATTCAACTATTAGTAATAGCATACAGATTAGCATATGCATGATATTTCAAAAGATATTGCTCTCTTCTTCAGGTATTGCTGGCCTGACCAGTGGCAGTACTAGCATGGGAATTGAATCTGAATCCTTAATTTGAATACTGAATTAACCAACTAAGTCTTTGGCAGGACAGCTCAGTTGGTGTTGGTTAAAATGTTACTTTAAAATTTTAATATTCAAGAATCTGAGGGCACAATTTTGCTAGTATTGTCACTGGTCACACCAGCAACACTTGAAAAAGAGAGGAGAATAATATTTCTCAAAATGTTGTGCATATGCTAACCTATGTGCTATTACTAATAGTTGAATGTAATTAGAAAATTTAAATAAAGTTATTTTTTAAGACATTTAATACTTAATATTAGATTATGGAAATAGTCAAATATATAAACACAAGCAATATACATTCAATGTGGTACTGAAAGATTTAAAAGCAAAATAAATGTTTTTAAATGTCATTATTAAGGCTGTTAGATGTTGACAATAATTTCAGGATGTCAATAAACTATCTAAAGAGCCAACATGTGATATTTCATTAATCAGTTCGCTATAATCACAGCAAAAATCATCCTTAACTTTTGGCTTTTCTTTATCGACCCGTTTTTCTTTGTGAGTTAGAATGTCTATAATCTTAACAAATGACTGTTAGTGATTACATTTGATGTTTATTTGTTGTTAGTATTCATTGAAATATAGAAATGTTAAGATATCTGAAAATTTATTTCCAATGTTGATAATAAGTGTAATGGAAAGTTTTTATTAAATATGTTTTCCCACTTCTCATTTATGCATCTAAGACTTGATCACTTATCAAAAGAGTAATACAGAGATTTTGGACCACACAATTGAGTATAAGGAAAGATAAGAGTGACAAAAAAGATTTAAAACAATTCAAAACAAAGCAAAACTCTCCATATAGTAGTGCCATAAAGATTAAAACAAAATACATGAATGAGAGACCAATAAAGTATCACTGTCATTATTGAAAGAAAAAACTGAAAATATCGGGGCTGAACATATTAATATAAAAGATAATGATAGATAGACAGTCTAAAAAGATTGTGAAAGACTTAAAAAAGACCACATTTAAGATGGATGAATGAATTAATGAAGTTTGTAATACAACAGTGAGAAGAAAGAATATATATTAGAGAAAGTGGATTCAGTTTGGAGAGATCTTCATTCTGCATCAGATTTGATCATTAAAAATGATAATAATGATGATGAATAAATTAAATCTCTACCATCATTGTATATAATAGAATATATTAAAACAGAATATAAACTTTAATATTAATGTTAGAAAGCAATGCTTAAACATCTCACTTGCAGTTATCAACCCAACACAATTTTCTCAATAAATATTTAAAAATACACAGTGCATTAATGCTCTATAATAAAAGATTTATTTGAAAATAAACAATTAGCATATCAGAGCAAAAGTAAAAAAGTTGTTGTATATCCATGCTTTTATTTAAATTACTCTTTTCTTTTGTCTATATGTCAATATTAAATTTATAACTCATTTTTTACTCCTTCCTAATTTACAGCTTGGTTAAAACATTGCATAGATATATATTCATGATGACAAAAGATTTTTTCAAACTTTGAAAACAATTTTATCAAAACATTTAAATTCTTAATTTTATATTATATACATTGTTGCTAGTGGGGGGGGGGGTATCAGTTCTTGTAATTTAAAATTGAATTATTCATTGTAAACTGAATTCAATAATTCAATGTTATATATATACTTAATCAAATTGTAAATAAATCAAAATAATAGACAATCAGGCAAAAAGTGCAAATGAAAGAGCTAAAGAACATAATAAAGCAATAAAAAGGAAAGATTCTAAGTGTGGACCATACGATCATTATTTAGAAAAAGGATATATAATAAATTGTGAGGAAAATATAAAGGTAATAAAGTATAGTAAACATTTTAAAGAAAGAAAATATTATGAAACATTATATATATATAGAAAACATAGATAAATGTATTAATATGGTTAATGGTTTGATAAAATTGGGAGGGAAATGGTCATTGTTAGATAATTGAAAGCTGTAATATATATATATATGATCACTAGATGGAGCTTTACCAATAGCTCACTAACAAGCTTTGTTTACATAAATGCTGAGAGAGATAGAATTCAATATCTCTTTCATTGTCTCCAACCTTTAAACCATGGTTTCAAGCTAGTTGGCTGACATCAGTAAAGGGTAGGAAGACAATGAAAGAGATATTGAATTCTATCTCTCTCAGCGTTTATGCAAACAAAGCTTGTTAGTGAGCTATTGGTAAAGCTCCATCTAGTGATCATAAAATGCAAGCTATAAGCAAGTTACAAAATTTATAACTTGTTTTGTTTATCATATATATATATATATATATATTGATAGTTTAAGACAGGAATTGTTTGTTTGATGATAGATAGTAATTATAAGGTAGAAAAGAGAAATAAAGGAATATATATTGGATGTATATATATATATATTAACATGGTAAACGGATTGATAAAATTGGGAGAGAAGTTGTAATATATATGAATGTATATGTACATATATGTCTTAATAGTATAAGATGGGAATTAATTAACTAATTAATTGATGGTTTGACGATAGATAGTAGTTATAAGGTAGGAAACAATAAATAAGAGAGTGTATAATGGAAGTATATATATATATATGTGTGTGTAAATTTAAATAAAAAATATTATTTTTTTTTATTTTTTCATTAGTTTATTTCTGATGATGACCACTGGAGAGTGTACAAGACTGTAGAGCATTTATTGTCACATGATTAATTTCAAAATTGGCATCTTGAAAAAGTTCATATGTGAACGAAACTCGATTTCATAATATTAAATTGAATACAAACGAGTTGTCTATTATTTCGATTTATTTACAATTTGATTGAGTGAGTGTTTATAGTTTTTTTGCCAACATTATGATCATGTAATTTATTTAAAAATAACTATAAGAAATGATATATATATATTTAATGTTTTCACAGTTACATGATGTTTATATCACATAACAAATTACATCATATATATAGTTAATTATAAAGGATTTGAACTCAGACTTTCAAACTCCTCACAGAGATCCAATCCATTTTATACAAACAATACACATGTCAACATGTGAAAGAGATAAATGATCCCCATTATACATATTTTGTGCTAAACCAGCACTGATCAGTTAGTCCAGATCATCATCTCTCACACTTATATGTAATCAGTATTCTGTATATTAAGATATCAAATCTTCAAACTTTAATGGACAGGTTTCAATCTTTTGCATTCTTCAGCCATCCATATCTAAAAATTTGATGATTATTTTCAAAGCTCTTGTTTGCCAATTTTGTTGTCATATCCATATTGACTGTAAGTCGTTTTGAATTCTCATATGTAATCTCCCCATCTCCTTCTGTGTATGGTCTTAAGGTCCTACATATGAGGGGGCAGAATGACTTACAGTCAATATTGATATGACAACAAAATTGGTAAACAAGGGATTTGAACATAGCATCATCAGATTTTTCAATAGTATGGATGGCTGAAGAGTTGGAGATTGGAGAATATTGAAGCTGGTCCATTAAAGTTTGAAAATTTACTATCTTATATAAATTAAGCATTGATTATATAGGTGTGAGGGAGATGGTGATCTGGACCAACCAATGAGTGCTAGTTCAGCATGAAATATCTATACTTAAGATCATTTATCTTTTTCACATGTATGTGGACATATGTATCGTTTGTATAAGATGGAGTGGATGCCTGAAAAGGACATAAAAGTCTGGGTTCAAATTCCTTTTAATTACATCTAACTTAATTATATATACAACACTTGTGTGTATATATATATGTGTGTGTGTGATAAATGTGCGATGTGCTTTTTGGTATTTAAATATGCAATGTCATATTTGATAGAAAGCTGCTATACCAATAATAATATTATTTTTTTCTTAACTACTTTATATATTATTATTACTTTAATTTTTTTGTATTAGCTTTTTTACTTAAATAGTCAATCAAAAGTACTTTTTTTTTTGTCAAGCGTTGGTGGCCGAGTGGTCAGCACAGCTGACCTACAATCGGTTGTTCCGGGTTCATGGTTTCGCTTCCGGCTGATGCTTTGACACGTGATTAAAAAAGTATATTTTTTGACACCAAAGAGTATCATTCATTTGCCACTGTTGTCAATCTAATTCTTGCCAAATTATTATTATTATTATTATTATTATTATTATTATTATTATTATTATTATTATTATTATTATTATTATTATTATTATTATTATTATTATTATTATTATTATTATTATTATTATTATTATTATTATTATTATTATTATTATTATTATTATTATTATTATTATTATTATTATTATTATTATTATTATTATTATTATTATTATTATTATTATTATTATTATTATTATTATTATTATTATTATTATTATAAAATTGATGTCTTTTTAATATATTTTTTGCTCATTTTAGGTGACAAGAATTATGTTTGTCATTACTGCAATGAAAGTTTTCGCTTTTCCTATCCACTTCTATCTCATCTAGTGTTTGGTTGTGCAACAAGAAAAAAAATTCACGGATTAGATAATAATTTTAAGACTATATTTCCAACATCAGCAGGAAATGATTTGATTTATGAATGCCGAAAAAGTGATAAAACTGTTATTAAAGACTACAGCATTGAATATCTTACCAACAATTACCAAAAATCATCAGGAAAAATTATTTCATTTTATCCTTTACTTCAAGAAGAAGAACAAAATAAAACAATGGACATGGTAAATAATAATGAAATTAGGCTTCACAGACCATTTTTAAATGAAAACTCTGAAGAAAAAGCCTTTCGTAATGAGAACATTAAAAATGAAATGAAGCGTAAAGAAACAGTAATGGTGAAACGTAAAATTGACTCTGAAGACAAACTTATATCAAGCAAACGTTCCCATTCTGTGGTAAACATAGTAAGTTCTTCTTTAAGAATAGAAGTAAATTCTTCAACACCAGAAAGCTCATCCTTAAAAATAAATGAAGAGAAAATGGATCAAAATCAGAATCTACAAAAAACTGTTCTATTACTGGATGAGTCAAATGATAATGGGAGTGCTTTTAAAAAAGTAAATAAAATTAGTAGGCCATTTTTAGAAAGTCATGTAACGAATGTATCTTCAATTTCTTCTGCACCTTCTTTTACAAACTCTGATGTAATGTATCCTGCTCCAATAAAAAGCTTATTTACAAATATGCCTTTCAATGTTCCACTTATTAGCGGAAATGCTTCAACCAATGGCATTAGACCTGCTATGACACCAACTACAACAAGATCAATGACAACTAGTTCGTTACCAAGTGCTTTTATGTCAACTAAATTGGGAGATTCATCACAAGTATCTTTTATTCATTCACTTAGACCTACATTGCCTGCAACTCCTGATAATCTTGAGAATAGACCATTTTATGCACCAGCCCCTTTCACAGAAAACCGAATTGCTATGGGATACCCATATCCTAAAAGCTTTGGATCTCCTTTAGATAATTTTGTAACTAAGCCAAATCCCCAAACAACCACACTTCCTCCTTCAGTAATTACTTTAGGTTTTCCAGCCCAAAACTGGTGTGCTAAATGCAACGCCAGTTTCCGGATGACAAGTGATTTAGTGTATCATATGAGATCTCATCATAAACGTGATCCTGATCCAAATAAAAAAAAGCGGGATGATAAACTAAAGTGCTCTGTATGCAATGAAACTTTCCGTGAAAGGCATCACCTGACAAGACACATGACATCCCATCAATAATATTGTTAATAGAACTCTAAGACATATATTTTTTGTTATAACAATTTTTAAAATGTGCCATATTTCACTTGAACTTTTAAAAAAACAATAAATGGCAAGATTTGATTTTGCTGTAAAATAGGCCAAAAGAATTTATTGCACAAAATGTATTATTTACAAGTATTTAAAAAACAATAATAAAATATTAAATTTAGATGATAAATTTCATAAGAAGTTAGAATTAAAAATTGAATTTAAACAAAATATTGTTGGGGTTATTTTGAATATTTTAAATGTTATATAAATACATAGTGATTTAATTTTTAGATGATACACTATAGGGTAGTAAAAGAAAAGGCTGTCTCATCAGGCTTTGCAAGTATGAAAAAGAGTGTTTTAAAGATTTTCTGTTCCTGTTTTTGCCTATCTAAGATCATCAAGATATCCATTTACCAGCTAACAAATAGATGACTAATTGGATTATTTATGTAGAAGAAACTACTGCCTACCTCACATCTGAAAAAATGTATAAGTTTTACCCAGCCCAGATTCGAATTCTAGATCATGGGTACGTCTAATGAAGATGCTAATTATTACATCACAAGATTATTGTATGTGTGCATATATATGTATAAACACAACCATATATATATGTAAAATGTTAAGAATTTTTTAATAATTAATTTTTAAACTAGTCTCTTTTCCACAAGTAAATATATTTTAAAAATATATAAGATTTGAAATACAGGCATTCTTATACCTAGAACTTAATTATAAATACAGGGGATTTGAATTCAGACTTTCAAACAACCTTCAAGTATCCACACTATCTCATACTACTGATACACATGACCACACACATGTAGAAAAGTAATTAATCATCAATATACGTATTTCATGCTGAACCAGCACTCATCAGTTGGTCCAGATTATTATCTCCCACACAAATATATAATCAGTGTTCAGTTTATATTAAGATAGCAAATCTTTATAGTTTAATGGATAGGCTTCAAATATGAGATAGTGTGGATAGTTGAAGGTTGCTTGAAAGTCTGGGTTCAAATCCCCTATAATTTAATATTATATGCAGAATTAAAGAATTAAAACTTAGCATAATTAACTCTTGTGTTCAACCTTTTTTTTAATGCACTAAATCTCTACAAATTTTACAATAAAAAATTTATATATAAATTTGATTTTGTGAAAATTATTCTGACATTTTTTTTAAAAAAATAACAAATAAAAAATTAATATCTATTCTTTAGTAACAACTCAGAAAAGTTTGGTTAATGTTATAATATTAATTACTCATAATTTAATATATATTGAATTTAAATGGTAAATGATATCACTGGAAGATGTGTATAAAGAACATTCGTATGTCACTAAATAAAAAGAATGGAATGAATTACCTATTCTTTAAGTTTTCACAGTTTTTAAATATTTATTTATTTATAATATTTCTAGAAGATATGATAATAGATGGACAAATGAAATCTTAAACTGGATTCCAAGAGATTGTAAAAGACCCAGAAAGAGACCACGTGTGAGATGGATGGATGAAATAAGAAAGTGTGCAGGGGTGATGTGGAGAAGAGAAGCTAAAGATTGGAGAAGATGGATTAAACTTGGAGAGACCTTCATCCTGCAGTGGATTGATAATGGTTGATGGCGATGAATATACTTAAAACTGTTTTTACATACTTACACTTCAATTCTATGGATAAAGAAATCTGAAAAAAGGAAATGACTCCCAAGATGCATTTCTGGATATTTAGAGTTTATATCTGGATTAAAAATGTTATGATAATCATTAACTATAATACTACATACCTTTTGGGCGATATGATGTGATGCACTGTGACTTCTTCTTAAATGGAGTCAGTTTGAGTGCTTCATTTTACCACAAGAGTGACTTCTACAAATCTTAACACAAGATTAAGACTTTATAAAGATAAGACGGCCATGAGAGTAACCTCTACAAATCTTAACACAAGATTATGACTTTATAAAGATAGAGGCCATCTTATCTTTATAAAGTAGTAATCTTGTATCGTCTTATATTTATAAAGTCGTAATCTTGAGTTAATATTTATAGAGGTTGCTCTCATGGTAAAATTAAGCACTCAAAGGGTGCATAGTATTAAGGTTAAAGCCTTATATTTATGTGTTGATCATGTGCTTAATAAGAATTAATGTTGATAATTGTTAACATATTTATTCATTGAAAGAGGATGTTATCAAATGTGTGACTGCAAAAAAATTTGTAGATTAAGTTATGATAAAAAATGTTTCAAATAAGATCATATATTCAGTACTACTATTATAAATTAATGATGCTTAGCATATATATGGGAAGTGAAACATTTTATAATATTATAACATTTTATGTTATAGCCTTTGCTTTTTTTTCCCAAATAATTATTGTGTTGAGTCTAAAAAACTAACTTTTTTATTGAGCATTCTTACATCATTTTTTTTATAATTAATCCAGTTTTGATTTAACATCTTCCTACATTTTAAAATTTCCATATTTCTAATTTTGTTTAACTGTTGCATCAGCTGTGATGCTACATTGAATTTGGTGCTGTAATCAGTCTCAGAGAGCTTTATTTTTAGCTGTCTATAGTGATATGATATGCTAAGGGTTATTCTTTAGTGAAATCAGGAAATTTCTCAGCCACTATGCCCAGATAAACCTGTTATCCACCTTAGCTCCTCTTTCCATTTCCTACCCTAAGTTGTTTCCATATTCTTCTCCATCCTGCTCAATCCTATTTCCACAACCTTATCTTTGTCCCTCTGTGGTCTTTATATCTAGATCCCCTTACCTTTTTTCCAAACCCAGCATAAAAAGCAAGAACCCACTAATAACTTTGTTTATTTATTCTTCCACAATTTCATTATTTGTCCTCTTTCTGCTTGTAAGCATTTACATTCAATTAGCTATGCATACTATTTTCCATGCCTTTTTACATGACTTTCAGACTAAATCACCCACATTTCTCCAATTTATGTATATATTCCCTTGTTGCTAATGATCCTGTTCAAGCCTTAAATAATAAATTACTTTCCTTGCTATTATCATAAATTAACTCACACCCAATATTCTGTTTACTTCTAGTCTTTATCCAAATCTTTTGCATATTTTACTACCTTTCTCACTCATCTTCCTGCCTGTCCATTACTCATAACCCAATTAAATACTATTTCTGATATTCTCCTACTATCCATAAATTGCAATCTACTAAATGTTTTCATTTTGCTTTTTTATCTCTCATATAAAAACTTGATCATCCCATTTCTTCTTGAATTGCCTCCTTTGCTATCCACACATCTGCATCTAATGCATGTCTTCCTATTTCTCTTTGTACTTTTTCTAAATAATCTATCACCCTTTTATTAACATATAATGCATCATTACCATAAATTAACTCTGCTACTGCCGCTCTCTTCCATACATCTTGCTACATTATATTTATTATATGAAAACATTGTTAATTTCTTTATCATTTCTTTTCTTTTCTTTTCATAATTTATCAATTTTTTCTCTCATTCATCCAAGCAATTTCTTTGATTACTTAAGATGATTCCCAAATAGTTATACTTATTCACCACATTTAACTTTATATCCACCAATAAAAATTATTTCTCTTCTTTTTCCCCAGCATTTATCATCATTACATTTGATTTTTCTTTACTAAATTTAACCATCTCTTTACCCACCCTTACACATATCTTCAGCATAAGTTCCATATCTTCTCTACTTTCTGTGCACAAGAAGATATCATCAGCAAATGAAAGATCTGATAATGTATACACTATAGCATTTGTTTTATAACTTTGTCTTCATCTGGTGGCAAAAACTAAAACTAAAATGAATTTTTCATTAATATTAGTTTGAACTAAAATATCAAAATATTAGCATCTTTTAATGAAAACTCAGTTCGAGCAGATCAAATGTTGTAGCTTTATAAAAAGGTATCCAATATGCATATGTGGCTTTGGCTTTTAGAAAATTGACTTCAGCTTTTGAGAAATTGGAAAATGCTACTTCATAAATAATTTATTTAATTACTTAATTTTATTTTTTAAAAATTAAATTAAATATTTATTTTTTAGATGTGTGTTGCATGCATTCCATTTTTAATTTGAAAATTTCAGTTAGCAGCAATTGATTGACTAAAAATTTACTAACAGCAAACAGGAAGTTATTAAATAAAAAATACATATAACAGGAAGTGCTCATTCTTGAATAATATTATCACTAATAAGTAGAATGTTAATATTTTAAAAATAATTTTGTTGCATGAATATATTTTTTGCTAAAATGTAATATAATAATAAAATTTGTGAGCTTTTTTTTTATTAAAATACATTTTTTAATCTGAAGGCTAAATGTTGAAATCTTTTGTTTGATTTATTTACTGCTGTTTGTTGCTTTTTTTTCTTCATTTGCAAAGCTTATATTTTTCATTTTTAAACATAAGCATTTTCAAAAACATAAATATATAACGATCATAAGTTTTTATTTATTAAAAAATGAAATAGTAAAAAACAATGAACCTTTATTGTAGCAAAAAATAGCTATTTGAATAGTTAGTAACCACTCTTATTTTTCTTTGTGGCCAATACTTTTTATTAATAGCATCTAAATTACTTTTTTTTAATGCCAGATATTAAAAAGCAACATATATAAGAAACTTTGCAATTGTCATTTATATTCTCTTATTCTTCTCTTTCATTTTCTTTGCATATCTTCATATATATATTGCTTATAACAGTTATTTCACATACACTTCAATGCAAATAAATTTTCTTAAAAACTTCTTTATTTTCCTTATAGTTTCGACTGTCCAGCAGTCTTCATCAGAGCTCTATGCTTCTCTTATATATATATATATATATTGCTTATAACAGTTCTTTCATATACACTTCAATGCAAAATTAATTTGCATTGAAGTGTATATGAAAGAACTATTATAAGCAATATATATATATAAAAGAAGCATAGAGCTCTGATGAAGACTGCTGGACAGTTGAAACTGTAAGGAAAATAAAGAAGTTTTTAAGAAAATTTGTTTGCATTGAAGTGTATATGAAAGAACTGTTATAAGTAATATATACATATTACTGAAAACATAATAATAATGTTTCCTTTATTTTTGTATTTTACATTATACATCTAAATTCAAAAATTATTGTTATTTATTAACAATTTATTTTTCACTAATCAGGTATATTTTTATGTAAACCTATCATTGGTGTTGCATGTGATTGTAATATATTTTGTCAGCAGCAATCTATTTATATCAGTTGACAATATGAACTTTAATTTAAAAAGCTTTGAATAATTTTAATTGTTAGTAGTGGCAAGATTTTGTCAAAAAAATGGAACATCTGTCTTTTATAATTTACATTTCTTGTTGCAATAAGTGCATATTTTATAAACTATATAGTCAACTTTTTCCCAGCATTGTTAGTTAAATAATTTTGCACTATGTTTCTGGAAAAAAGTCACTAAATGTTAACTTAGCTCTATTAAGTTAATATATATATATATATATATATATATATATATTAATATTGATCACTAGATGGAGCTTACCAATCATCTCCAAACAAGCTTTGTTTACATAAATGCTGAAAGAGATAGAATTCAAAATATCTATCGTTGTCACCCACCTCCAGACCAGCTGGTTTCAAGCTTATTGGCTCACATCAGTGAAGGGCTGGGAGACTAGAAACTAGACCTAAAATACCAACTCTAATGTCAGCACTTATCAAATGATTTCTATCAATTTGAAAGCATGAATTTATTAGACACGTAAATGTCTTCAAACTCAGTCTAACAAATAAGATAGCTATATGGGTCTGAAATCAGTTCAGTTTCACCATATAGTAAAAGCCTCTGCAAGATATCGCATTGCAAAAACCTTCAAAGGTACATTTATGATAATCAAAACAACGTTATAAATTTCGTAACTTGCGTTTAAGCTTGCATTTTATGATCACTAGATGCAAGCTTAAAGGCAAGTTATGAAATTTATAACTTGTTTTGATTATCATATATATATATATGGTTTAAAAATATATTTTCATAGTGGCTTGACTCAGCTCAAGATTTTGGAATATATAGATTTCAGCAGCTATCAATAGTCAAAAAAATAAAAAGAATGTTCATTCTGTTCATAAAGTACACTTCTGCATTTTACATAACAGACTTTTGTTTACATAAAAAATAAATAAATAAATAATTTTACATTTAATTTGTTACAAAATCATTTACATTTTATAAAATTATTATTTATTTTTTATTAATGATCAGATATTTTACGATAATATCTCCACACTAAACTCTAATATATTTATTTCTATACTTAGTGCTTTTGAAGGAATGATGCCTTCATTTTCAAAGCTGTAGACAGTTCTAATGCTGATGTTCATTTATTTATTTAATTCAACAGATGCAAAATTATTCAAATCAGGTCTGCCATTTCGTCGAGATTGCGTAAAACGTGTCTCTTTTATTTAATGAGTCCATGTCTAAATTAATGAAGTAGACCTTCTTAATTTTCTTCTCATCTCATGTTGCTCACTGTGCATCATGCATGGATTGTACGGTATACATGGGTGGCTCATAGTGGCTTTGTGCTGTGCAAAGATAGAAGAGTGTGAAGGATCTGCAAACACCTTATTGTATGCGTATTTATCTTGTAGAAATCTTGTGTGGACAGAAGCTTTGGTCTCCCCATAATATGAAGCATGACAATTGTTTTCTGGGCAAACTATTTTATACACAGCCTGCTGGGTGTATATTGGAGGTAGTTTATCTTTGGTGTTATT